>QJPP01001687.1:0-339710 GCA_003996215.1 Jaltomata sinuosa | reverse complement strand
CTCTGGGGTGAAGGAGATAAGGACTGATTTATCGGCCATGAGTTAAATAGTGGAGGCACATTCCACCTCGATCAAGCAATTAGAGCAGCAAGTGGGACAAATCTCGGCATCTCTAAACCCAAGGAAGACAGGTACCTTGCCGAGCGACACTATTCAAAACCCGAGGAACGATGCAAGCTGTATGGCGATCACTACAAGAAGCGATAAAATATTACCGGAATCACATCCGGTAATTCAGACTCAAGTTGAGGGTGATGGCGCCAACGACAAAGAGGTTGAGGAGGCTACTCAAAAGCCCGCGGACAAAAGCAAGGAAGCTGAAAAGCTTCCAACTATGATGCCTCGACCACCACCTCCTTTCCCGCAATGATTGAAGAAGAAAGTGGATGATAGTAAGTTCCTGAACTTCATGACCATGCTCAAGCAGATATCAATAAACATCCCACTGGTTGAAGCGCTTGAACAAATGCCCGGATATGCTAAGTTCATGAAGGACTTGATTACCAAGAAGAGGTCAGTAAGTTTCGAACCAGAAGATAACCTCCATCATTGCAGTGCTATTTCCTCTAGATCGTTAGTGGACAAAAAGGAAGATCCAGGTGCTTTTACTGTTCCCTGTACTATTGGGAAGCTCAACTTTGGTAAAGCCTTATATGATCTTGGTGCTAGCATCAACTTGATGCCGCTAGCAATCTATAAACAATTGAGTTTGGGAGCGCCCAAACCAACGTCCATGAGAGTGGTGATGGCCGACCGTTCAGTAAAGCGACCGGTGGGAATATTGTCTGATGTGCTAGTAAAGGTCGGTAAGCTTATATTCCCAGCTGACTTTGTGATCTTGGATTGCGAAGTGGATTTTGAAGTTCCCATAATCTTGGGACGACCATTGCTAGCCACGGCAAGAGTATTGGTTGACATAGAAAGAAACGAACTGACCTTCAGGCTAAACAATGAAGTTGTCAAGTTTGATGTGTCCAAATTGATGAAGCAACCAAGTGACATGAGGGTGGTCGCGGTCGTAAATGTTATTGAGGAAGCTCCTGCGGATGTGCATCTTGAGGAGAAGGGTTTGGTCGAGACTCTAGCTGTTGTGAGAAGGATGCTGCGAGAAGGGAAACATGTAGAGGAAGGCGGTGAAAATAGATCAAGAAAATGAAAACACCGCAAGAGAACCTGCAAAGAAAGAGTGAAGAAGCGGTCACGACTAGCTATGGAGCAAATAAAAGAGGAAGCTGGAACACAACATGAGGGTGTCGCGTGCACACACTCCATCGAGTTCTCCTGCTTTGGAGACCCTGGCGGTCTCCAACATCATGCCAAAATCTGAGTCCAATGGACTTCACAGGTATTCCTTATTCTCACAGTTTTTAGTTTTCATATGTATGCATTGGGGACAATGCATGAGTCTAAGTTGAGGGTGTTGGGATACCTGTGAGTCATACACCACCGAGGGTTTTATTGCCGTGATTTCTTTTCCCTCCGGTGTGCTATCTAGTAGAACCGGCATGTTTAGGTTGTTGTGTTTAGGTTGTTTTTTTAAATTTGGTTAGTTGTTTCTAGTGTCTATAGCAAGGCATCATGGCGTTTTTTTTTTTACTAAAAGGAGCCCCCTTTAAAAAAATTCTGGTTTTGTACTTATGTGAAACGATTGACTGTTCTGGGTCCTTGAATGTCATTGTGTGCTTATGATTAGAATAAGTATGCTTAAGCCGAGCGGTTGTTTGATAGTTGGTAGTGATATAGTTTCTTGGTGCCAAGTGTGTGTGAGCATATTGTTATAAATTCTTACTCTGTGCATGCATCTAGAACTTGCCCGGTCTATTTTGTTAAGTTTGAAGTTGGTTGCTTAGGAAAGGATCACAGGCCCTTTTTTGTGTGCAGTCCACTTAGCCTATAAGACCGTCCAATTGCAAATAATCCCCTTGATCCCTGTTTGAGCCATAATTGACCCTATTCTTTCAATAACCTGTCACCGCTCCTGTTTAACTTTGAATCCCTGTTTTGGCCCTGGTCCTTCCTTGGACATCGTGCACCTCAACGCAGGCAATCGGCCTAAGTTGAGGGTGGCTACTATAGAGGTGATAAGAAAAATAGGATGTATAAGATTGGTTGTGGATAGAATGAAAATTCCGGGTGCGTGTCTTAGAAAAGAAAGATAAAGAAATGAAAAAAGATGAAAAAGAACGAAAAAGAAATAAAAAGAAGTGTCAAAATAAAGAGGCCGCACCTGTAGCTAAGAAAGAATGGAATAAAAAGGTGAAAAAGGATGGACGAAGTATAGTTGAGTGGAAATAGTAGGTCGGTGATTCCAAGGAAGGTTTAGTCACTACTCCCCAAACGTATCCTACCTGCACCCGAAGCCTCATTACAAGCCTAAACAAGTCCTGTAGTGATTCTGAGCGGCTTTCTGAAAAACTGAAATAGAATAGTAAGGGCAAGCCTATGGCATCGCATGTGCATCGTTTGAAATCGTTTGTGAGTGTGAGCGCCTTACCTAGTCCTAAATTTTGTGTGTGGGACTTCTTTGTGGTGAGGGCACCAAGATTTCTGTATTGTCTATTAACTGTTAGGATAGCCGCGCGTGTGTATGTACAATATTCTATCATATCAGAATGACATGTTTGGATCCTTGCAAGTTAATGTTTCATACATTTGTGTGCTACTTGGGAGCTTGATTTAAAATTGAATAAGCATTGAATGACCATGAGTTGCTAGAGACACGAGTTTGTTTTCTTAGTTGAGTCGTCTTAGTGTTTTTCTTGTGTGTCATGTTGCTTGAGGACAAGCGAACGTTTTAAGTTGAGGGTGTTGATGTGCCGCCATTCTACGGCACGTTTAACCTCCTTTAACTAAGAATAATTGCGAGTTTTCAAGAAACCGTCATCGTTTTTGATGGTTTTATGTTATATTTGTAGGAAATGGAGACAAACATAGAAAAGGAAGGAAATACGATCAAAAGCGCGCCACTGCTTAAAAGTGACGGCCACCATGACGGGCCGTCACACATGTGACGGTCCGTCACCCAGACCGTCAACCTGAGGCAGCTCACTGCCTAGCCACGACGGCCACAGTGACGGTCCGTCAAGCTTGTGACGGTCCGTCACCCAGGCCGTCAAGTTGAGACAGAATGCGACGCGGAATCCGAACGTTTTTGGGTTTACTTCCTGGACTCCTATAAATACCCTATGTTAGGTTTATTTTATAGAGGCACTTACCAATACATTACCCAATAGTTTTAGGAGAGTTTGAGAGAGAAATTGAGAGCAACAACACGTTTTCTCTTCTTGAAATCGTGTTCTTGAATTGTTCTTGGGATCTTGGTTCTTGTTCTTGGATTATTGAAGCTTGTTTTCATTATATTGTAAGAATCTTTTCTCTTTTATTATGAATATGACTTTCTTCTCTTCTCCTAATAGCATGAGTAACTAAACTCCCACAACTAGGGTTGTGGGAGCCATGGCTAAAGTAGCGATATAGATTTCGGGTAGCGTCGGGTTCAATATTTATGAGTGTCACGTTGTTAATCATTCATTCTTCACGTTTTCTAGTGGTTGCAAACATTAGAACATGCCTAGGTTTAATTTGCTTGAGTAAAGAAATTAAAACTGGGAAATTTGGTTAATAACGAGGATTCGAGACTACCAACTCTCGTCTTATGATTAATGCTGTAACTAGATTAATCTACTTGATGTTTAGGATTGAAATATAAAAGCTCACCTTTTCAAGTTTGAGAGAATTGAAAAGGAAATTCGTCTATTTGGTTGAGAAACATTTAGATGATACCATTAATTCAATCACATCGTGACACGCATATAAGAAAGAACCCGGTTAAGCTTAAATCGACATTGTTACAACGCCATGGTGAACACTTCCCTAGTTTTCTCTCATAATTGATCAAAACTCGTACGTTATTTGTTGCTTTGTTCAAATATTGATTTCACAAACCCCCCCTTTATTTACCGGAAACTATCGACCATTAGTCATCTAATTCACTAAAGACTTAACTTTCACCATATTCCCTGTGGGATCGACCCCAACCTTTGTTGGGTTCTATATTTGACAACGATCGCTTACGCTTCTTAATTGGAGTGGTACTTTGAGCGTTATCAATAGGCCCAAAATATAACCATGCAGAAAAAGCTGAAAGGCAAGAGTAATATGAAAACATACTGAAAGCTGAGAATAAACATAAATTGAGGGCATATAGTACTTTACGGAAACTAATATTGTGGGAGAGTCTATTAACCAACATAAACCATGTGAGCTAAACGTGGAGTCAAATGTATACACCCGATCGAGAGGACCCAATATTCCTTACCAGAGTATAAAGGCATGGTTGATGTGATCACTAGTTTTGAAGCCTAACTGAGGGGCTAAATAACCTATGGTGGCACGTAGTTCTTGGACTTAAGGGTACGCTAAACCCTAGTCCAACTGGATGCTAAACACTACTCCCAAATTAAATACTAATAGCTCATTAAACTGAGTATCTGAATTTTTGAGACGGAACTAGCTGGTCTGAAATCACTATTTTTCTGAAAACTATAGTAGGCTGGAAACTGGCTAGTTTCTTCTTTTAAACTCCGACTGATCATCTAGGTTACACTTTTCGGAGAAAACTAATACTTTAGGAAATACTACAAATTAGGGATAAATTTCTGATTTCTCAATTCATGGTGAAAACTCATGTAAATCATTAAAACATATTACAATTTATATAAATAGGATACAAATCATGTCGGAATTGTAAATACTAAATACTGGAATAATTGACATAATTAGATAGGATGCCTATTCTTGAAAACCATGAATATTTGAAGAAAGACTGGAATTTTGGGCATAAGGGTGAACGAAACCCTTACTGAATACCCACATACCTGGTAGAAGAAGATTCTTCAAGAAAATTTGAAGTTGAAGCTTGGAGGAGAAAGCCCTAGGTTTGAAACTTGGAGAAGAACACTCTTTTTTTCTTCTTAAAACTGTCTTGAGAGAAATCTGACTTTGTTTGGGGGGTTTTGACTTAATAAAATAAGCCTAAGGTTATTTATAGTCGGAGTTAATTTAATAAGGAAATGTCTAAAATACCCATAATAACTAAATTAAAAACTACGAAAATTTTTGCAACTCGGGTTCCATGGACAGGTTCCATTATTCATGGAAGCTTCCACGACTCGTGGAACCCTGTCGTGGTTCCTGGGCCCTTTTTCCTGACTGCGGGTCTGATAACCATGAGCCAGGTTCATGGATCATAAAACCATCCATGGCTCGTGGAACCTGCTCGTGGTTCCTAAGGGATTTGATGAACCTCAGGTCTGAGTTTCACAACACCACTCCATGATCTGTAGACCATTCCACGGTCCGTGAAAACTGGTCATGGTTTCTGGGAAATTGTTGGGCCTCAGGTCTGAGTCCCACGAGTGGAATCCACGACTCGTGGACTATTCCACGGTCCGTGGTTCCAACTTGTGAACTTGACCCCAAACTTGTTGGCCTCTGACTGAGTTCCACGAAGGCTTTTCACGACCCGTGAACCCATTCACAGTCCATAGAAACCATCTGTGGTTCTGACTGAGACTTGAAAATTATTCTTTTTCTTTTTTTTTGAGCTTGTTCTAGACTTAGAATTTCTAGGGTGTTACAGCTACAAAGCCTTCTATGTTCACCAGTTGGCAATTGCTTTCCACTACCTTCATTACCATCAACCTTAAGTTCTCTTAATATCTCTTAAAAGTTTTAATGTGAGGCACGTAGTCTACTATCTAGTCACATGATTCTACTTTTAACAGAAAAGTAGATATACTTGCTATGTTATTGCGATATTCTGTTGTAATGTTGATGCTAAGTGTCTCAATTACCCTATCCATGAGTTGGTTAATGTTCTCTAGTGAGATATTGCCCTTTTTGTGTGTAGTGTCAGAATTATAGCAGTGATGGTGGCATGTGCATAGGGCCTAGAATCAGAACCTTGCATCTGCATCTTCTTCTTACTCTTGAAATCATGTGGGAAGCCCAATAGTCTATAGCAATTCTCCTTCTGATGCCCCTTGTATTCACAGTTCTCATAACCAATACCAACTATCCCAACATTGGGCTTCTTAGGCTTAAAACCTGTGGTTCTTCCTGCCAGAAAACTTAAGGAATCTCTATTGTTATCAACCACACCTAGTACTCGCCGTCTTTCTTCCTGTACTACTAGTGCATAGGCCTGATTAACAGACAAAATAGGAGTACTAAGCAATATATCACTCCTAACGTGGCTATGGCTCTCATTGATCCCCATTAGGAACTGAAACAGATGCTGACTCCCTAAGTGTTCAACATATGGCCTTGATTCTTCACAGTCACCAACATATGGCCTTGATTCTTCACAGTCACATCCAAGAGCAGGTGCAATTAGGTCTAATTCATCCCATGCATCCTTCTTTCCAGAGTAATAAGCAGTAATAAAATATGTACCTTGTGTGAGTGTGGTAATCTTACGCCATAATTGATAGATTCTGGTGAGATTTGACTTGTGGAACCTTTCCTTAAACTTGTGCCACACCTTTTTTGCAGTCGAAGCCAACACAATGCTCAAAATCAATTCTGGTGCAACAGTGCAGCTGGTCCACGACAACACAATAACATTACATATATCCCAAGTTTTGACCAATTCTCTTTTGTACGAACTTCACAAATAGCTTCCATCAACGAAGCCTAACTTGTTCCTTCCTAGCAGAGCAAGTCGCATCGATCGACTTCACAGGGTGTAGTTCTCAGGCCCTGTCAATTTGAGTCCAATCAACACTACTCCTGGTGTATCTGATGCCAGCAGGTAAAGAGGATGAGTGTAATCTAGTCATAAAGTTTCCTCTACTTTTCCTCCTACTTCCCTCATAGATGAGGATCACAATCTTTGATTAGCACGCCGTGACAGTGAAATCGAGTGATTTTGTCCCGATCGTTGCTCCGATACCATGTAAAATTGAGCTTATTCAGCTTAGTGACAAAGAATAATGGAGCTGTAGCTCCATCTTAGATCTGGAAGAATAACAAAACGATATTTTTATTGATCTTGTCTTTTTCAATACATTATTGGATCTATCTATATATACTTAAAAGCAAGAAAGTCTTGCCTAAAAAATTGTCAAGTGGCGGTATAGGATATTGACATGTGTTAGTTTTTAAGACAAAATAGTTAAGTTAGGTAATAATTAGTTAGTAGTTTTCAATTTGAATTTAAATATATTTAAATATTTATATATTTTAAATATATTATATTTTAAATAGGGAAGTTACCCACAGATAATATAACTTCATTTTTAAATATGCTACTTTAATTTTTACATCTTTTTAAAATTTAAATTTTTACAATAATTAATCCTTGTTATATTCTTCTTAAAAAATTGCTCCTAAATCATAGCCCTCTAATCTCTCCCACTCAAAATAATAAACACTATGGAAACCCAATTTTTACCCTCCACTATTTGATTAATTATCGAGCTTTTAAATTTTGAATAATTTTTAATAATTAATTTTGCAATTAAAAGAATTTTTCAAAATTAATTCCAAAGAATATCCTATAATCTTCATGAATAAACGTACGTCTACGTATATTCATAATAAATATAGATGTATATTATTTTGGAAATTTTAGTAGATATTCAAAGGATTTTTTTAAAATTATTTCAAAATATTTTAAAACTGTCTATTTTAGTCAAAAATAATTCAAACGGGAATTAAATTGTGAAATCGGTGTTTTATAAACACATGATTAAATATGATAGCAAATTAATTGCTTTTAGTTATTTTAAATAATAAAAACTTGATTAAATTAATCGTGCTTAGTTGGTCCCTATCCCAATTATGGCCTAAATTCTTTCAAATTAATTCAATTTATTCTTAATTTGGCTACACCTTAAGCCTAAAAATGGCCACATTTTGCAAAATGTGGCCAAAACTCAAACCACCCTTTTGTTTCAGCCCAATCAATTCACTCAACCCACTAAGCCCACATTCATTTCCCCCCTCTATTTCCCCTGACCCGGCCCGGCTTACCTCCACACTCCCTTATACTCTCCTCTCTCACAAGACACACACACCCCAAACAATCCTCATACTCCATCTCTCTCCCTCTTCGTCAAACAAACGATAACAACAATGCCCAGTATGACCCTCCGTTAAACAGTACCAAACGATAACCAAAATCATCAGTAAACGATGTCAAATCTCCCCAAACCGTCAAGGCGTCAATCCAACTCTGTCAATTCTTCTTCACGTTCGTTTGATGGTACGAAAATGATGAGTTGTCCAGGTTCTAGAAGAACCCGAAAGAGGACAGATGGAACCTCAATGTTCCTTTTCTTGAAATCATTGACTCTTGATCGATTTCGTACCACAAGGTACCGAGTGTAAGCATCAGGAAGGTTTTTGATTTGAATTTCAAATTCTCTCCAAATCCTATCCGAAATCTCATCGTTCCCTCCCCCCAAAATTCAAGCCTTAGAGAGTTCCCTATAAATACCTTCTTCTTCTCGCTGATGGAAAAGGTTTTTTTTTTTGGTAGCAAAATCTTGGAGAGTTCTTTTCTCCGATTTTGGGGAAACCTGGAAAATCAAGACGAATTTGAAGTGAAAGTCACTATTTTGATAGGTTTTCTTGAGGATTCTGTGGCCTGTTGCTATTTGAAAACCAAGAAACCTCAGACTTTGGTTCGTCAGAAAGTCGAAGTAATCATCGGGAAACTCAACTCGTCTCGTCCCAGTTCCTGCCCGACAAAAGGTAATAAGCTTCTCCTTTAGTTTTTTAATCGCTTAGTTCTTCTCAAAATTGAATATTGCTTCTCTGGCTTGATTTTTTTATCGTTTGGTAACTTGCTAGTTTCAATGAACAATGCCTCTTTTAGCTAGTTTGATGAGTATTCTGCTTATCTAGAATGGGATTAGCTACTCAATCTCTATGTCGATTATGTTTATTCTCTGATTTGTGTTGTTATTGTCACACTCTTCAGACGTTCATAGACAGGCTGTAGGTATAGTTATAATTCCTTCAGCAAAATGTGATTACTGTTTGGATAAGTGACCTTTTCGTGTGTGAAAGCAATGTTCTTCATATGTCGTGTTAGTTCTTTGATCAACTTTTGATAGGCAAACTATTTTGAAAAGAATGCTGTGATAACTTGAAGCTCGGCCAAGCCTCTTTTCATTTGAAATAACAATATGGGAGCATGTTCTTTTTTAGCAGAAATCATGTTAACGAGCAAACTTTGAGTAATTCTCCGAATTGTGTATCTGTCCTTGTCTAGATATTACTTGCATCATTGCCAAAAGCTTTAAAGTTAAAGGTTTGTTAGCTCATATATGAATTCAAAAAACTTTATTAGACTGACTGTTAAGACCTCAATCTTGCAAAATTTTGAACATTTATTGATGATTTGGGTTTAGAATGATTATCAATTTCTCGTCTCCCAAAATTGCTAGATCCACATGACGAATTTCTTATCATGTTTAGAGTTTAGACATCCACGTTCTTTAGTCCTATGTCTTTCCCATAGAATTACGTTTTAAACTAGTTAAAGTTCCTTGCTTTTGTTCCCGTTCTCTGTAAAAATTTAAATGGTATGATCTTGTTCTTAGTATTCAAACGATTAAACCTGGATTAAATCGTAGTCGACTCTAAATGGGTCCTATCTTTAGCCACCTAGCAAAGCATGATCACTCTTTACTCACGCATTGTTTCTACTATAAATTGATAAGCGAAACCTATGGATAAGTCTGAGTAAATAAGCTTTTTTTCATTCCCTGATTTAAAATTAGTTGACTGGTACTTGAGTCATGAAAATGGGTTATTGCTTGCTATTAATTTAAGTAGTTTTCCTCAATCTCTTCTGCTAACCGTCTTTCTCTTCTTTTTTTTTTCTTACGCATGAACTTCGTTTGAGCCCACTTCGGACTCCTTTCCTTGCATCTTCGTTGAGGCAGAGCCCACTCCTCTCGAGTCAAGCCTTGAACCATTCCTAAATAGGCTGATATACGCTGATATATAAGGAAACAACAGGGAAAACAACAAGTATACAAGAGTATACAGTGATAAGTATGGAATATATGAGGAAAGGGAAATAAATATACGTGATTATACACTGTTATACAGTGTGTATATTAGGAAAACAAGAAGAGAAAGAATGTGATATACTGCTGATATGCAGTGGCTAAAATGGACTCAAAGCCCATGAACTTCAAGAGCCCAAGTCTGGACAGCCTCAAAAATGGGCTAGGAAGCCCATTTCTTTACTCCCTTCTCTTTATTTGTAATTTATATGTTCTTGATTTGTATTTACACTAACTTAATTTAATTAATCTAAATAAATTTCTTAGAGTTGTCATTTTAATTTTATCTTTACTTTTACCTATTTCAATTTTTCCCAATCGAATTCCCTTATTCAAGAATATAATAAAAATGAGCTTCTTTGTCAATTTCCTTTAAAGAACAAAAAAATGGATTTTTCTTTGACATGGAAAAATGTTCTTTTTCTCAAACTTGTTTTCTGTAAATTTTAAGTTCTCCATAAAAAATAATCCCTTAACCTTTCTCCATTTATTCAAGAAATTATTTTCTCTAAAAGTTCTTATCCTCAAAGCACCTCTCATTTTGGTAGAATAAAATTGCGTCTTTTCAAACGACCTCCTTTTTCATGAGTTACTTATTTTCTTATAATTTTAATTGTTATTTTTCATAATATTAATTATAAAGGATTTATTCAAGTCTTCCTCTTTAAAAATTTCATTGCATTTTTTAAAGTGAATTTCTCTTTTACTTGGCTAAAATAAGTTATTTCTTTATTTAAAATTGTTATATTTTTTCGAGTCTCTAATATCCTTGCTATTTTTCATAAAATGAACTCTTTGCGATTTTGGTCATCTTCATTTAAGTTAGTCAAAATTGTTTTGGTCAACCGTGTTTTAAGCGGACGTTCTTAAGTGCCTTAAAAACCTTCTTAAGACGTTACTTGAAACCTTACCCATTTTCTCTAATTCTAAAGATTTATTTCTGTATTTAAGTCTTTGAAATTGTTTTAAAGTTTTTTTAATTTCTTATAAAAATTAAGTGGCGACTCTGTTTGATTTATAATTGTTTTGAAATTTTCTTTTAAGTTTTGAAATAATTTTAAAAGTATCAAAACCATTTTATTTACTTATTTTTTGTGAAAAATAATAAAATTTCAAAAAGGGATAAAACAGAAATGACGAATCTGCTGGAGATTTATTTAGGTTCTAACCAAAATTTGGATTGTTTTGACTAAATTTGTGTGACTAACTATTCGAAATATTGTAATAACTAGTAAATTTCAATTGTTATTTGCTTATGTGTTTATTTATCGCGAAATATACAATTATTGCATTTCATGGCATGCTTCTGCCAAACGACACTTTATTTTTATTTTTGGATCTCCAAAAAGAACGGTTATGCGGTTCGCAGCCGTTGCTATCACTTTAAGAACCAAATAATTCTCGAGGCACCCTGACGAGTAGTTGAATCGCAGGCCGATCCGATAATCGTCATTACCTCACCCCGAGCTGTCCACTCGGGTTCCCGGTCTACTATTTCACAACTCACTCTAGACACCTAGCGTAGAGCTAAAATAAAACTCATTTTAGGCATTGGCCTAGGACGACCCAATACCTAAGGGGTATTGGGCCCATTAAAAAAGACCACCTTGCATCTATTGGCCACGAGTCAATAAAAGACGATCATCCTTTATGTGTTTAATTGGAGGATGTCATGTCAGATTATACGAATCATTGTCCCTCGGGGCTGGGGAAATATTTAGTTTTTAGGATCTCGAAAGGCGTTCGAAATTTCAAGAAGTCCGAGGAGTTCGATGATGAAGGACTTTTCACGATGAATTAGTGTAGGATTGTACCCCTGCGTGAGACTGATATTTAGATTGAACATCCCTTTCCTTTATTTTGTATTCCCCATTCGATTTGTTCATAAATTTCTATACAATATATTTTTGGGGAAATGGAACATCATACAAACGGCATACATTCTTCAATTCATTAGGCCTACCTTTGGCATAAAAGGTCACATATCTGTATAGGATGCGCTATAAATTATTTACATGTTATGTAATATAACTGCTTTTGTGTGATTGTGTGTTGCTCCAATTGAAGGTGAATCGATCCTCTCCTATTAAAATATTTTAGAGCCCACAAGTAGAAATATAAGTCCACAATACAAAAATTCGACCAAACAATTCTTCGAGTTTTTCAAGTTTCTCAGAAAAAATCAAACCTCCTCGAAAATCCTATCTCTTTAAAAGGTTAGCTTACCATATTCGAACAACGAGGGCAGCATTTCAAGGCCGATTCCCCATTTTTGAAAAAAATTATTTTTTACGAAGAAGTTAGAGAGTCTCGCCTTATTGACAATCAATAAAAAGTGTAAGAGCAGCAAATCAACCTTCCTATCTAATCAACTGATAAATTGATGTCCATTCGAATCATTTTTATCAAAATTCAACCGCAGATTAATTCACCTTTAGAAAAAAGCAACACTTGTATACTTACCTTCTGTCGAATATCTTGCATTGTTTATTATAAATAAAATCTAACATGGTTACCTTTTGAGTTATTTTTCTCTTATCAGGTAGAAGTTAAGAAACTGATCTGTGTTAAAAAACTGGCTGAACATCCTTACTTCGCAAGTAGAATCCTCCCTTGACCATAGCTTGATAAAAAAGAAGGAAAATGACTGACAATAATGAGAAGAATAGGTTGACAAATATAGCCATAGCAGACCCA
Organism: Jaltomata sinuosa; assembly: GCA_003996215.1. Classification (NCBI taxonomy): domain Eukaryota; kingdom Viridiplantae; phylum Streptophyta; class Magnoliopsida; order Solanales; family Solanaceae; genus Jaltomata; species Jaltomata sinuosa. Next base: position 326,928 of record QJPP01001687.1, on the reverse strand, counting down.
ATCACAATGGATCAAAGCGTACTGATGGTGCAAATACTGCAATAAATGGCTGAGATGAGGAAAGGAATACAACAGAATAGAGAATTCACAAGGATTCCTAGCAAAATGAGGCCTCCGCTCCAGCTTCCTCCTCATAACTCTCCCAACGTGGAAAACCATCCAAGCAACACGTCATTTGCTTTCATCCCACGACCTCCCACAGATCCCATAACTAGCAACCCACCTATATTTGGCTCATCATATCAAGTTTATGCTCCACATACCGAGCGTGCTAACCAAAACAACAATCCAAATGCATACAATCCACAGAATCCCCTTTCTAATGCTCCTCCAAATGCATACAATTCACAGAATCTCCCTTCTAACTATCAGAATACTCCTTCAAATGCCTACAATTCCCAGAATGTCCTTCCCGCATGCAAGAATGACAACCGAATTATCACCAACTCACAGAACTTTACCCCCATATATCAAAATCTCGCTCTGAATGTCCAGCACCCACCACCCACCACCCACCCAAACTATGCCAATCGCTACTTTTTATGCCACTACACTCGAAATCTATCCTACCTTCCCAAATAAATTCAAGCCTGACAATTACGAGGAAAAGGAAAGGAAATTCAGAGTCGTAGAAGATAGGCACGATAAGGATATGATGCTAATGAAAGAAGAGATCGCCAAGATCAAGGAATCACGGAGTTCTCCTGACAAAGAAAAATACAGTTATGATAATCTTTGTATTTATCTAGATTTGAATCTTCCAGAAGGATTCAAAGTCCCAAAGTTTGAAACGTTCAACGGCGTTGGAAATCCCACAGTCCATTTGAGGAGTTATTGTGACCAAATGGTGGGAGAAGGTAAAAATGAAGCACTACTAATGAGACTCTTCATACAGAGTCTAAGCGGTGAAGCGCTAGAATAGTTTACTTTGCAAGATCTGAAAAAGTAGTCCGGATGGAGTACTCTAGCCAAAGATTTTGCTAGAAGATTTGCCTACAATGTGGAGTTTGTCCCAGATAGGTATTCTTTAAATCGTATCAAGCAAGAATCCGATGATCATTTTCGTGAATATGCCTACCGGTGGAGAAAGGAGGCAGCGAGAGTCCAACCTCCTATGACCAAAGAAGAAATTGCCGTCGTATTTATGCGTGCTCAAGAACCAGAATTCTATGAAAAGATGATATCCTCTGTCCATGCGAAGTTCACTGATTTAGTCAAAATTGGTGAGACAATCGAAGAAGGTCTTAGAACTGGAAAAATTGTCAGGGTCTCTACACAACCAGAGTCTCAAGGATTCCTAAGAAAGAAAGGAGAAGAGGTGTCTTCTACGCCCTTCAGCCTTGGCATGAAATCAAAGAAATCCTTCAAATCCAGCCCCAGAAAAAGCTCACCATCAAAGAATAACCCCTCAGCTTCACAAAATTCTCATCCTATTTTTTATGTCCAACCAAACTACCAAGCACCACCCCCTAATCACCAAAACTATTATAATCCTCCCCGTCTAAATTTGTAGAAAAAACCTCCCCGAGTCTTTACTCCATTAGCTGAAAGTTGAACTCAACTCTTTGAGAGACTAAAAGTGGCTGGACTAATTAAGCTCATCGAACCAAAGCCCGCTAATCCAGCATCTAAAATTTACAAACCTGATCGACATTGCACATATCATTCAGGAAGTGTTGGACATACCACTGAAGATTGCCTCAATTTGAAGCACCAATTTCAGAACCTAATCGATCAAGAGGTCATTACTCTCCAGAAAGATGTGCCCGATGTTAACACTAATCCCCTGCCAAACTTTGGAGGAGTAACTATAAACATGATTGAGACTGATGAAGAATGGCTCCTGAGTAGAGCCATAACCCAAAAGAGTCCCAATGTCGTAGAGAATGTTATGGCCTCTCTGAGCATAAGCAAGAGGCCTAAGTTTGTGGAGATGATCACACCTCATAGAGCATTTCCAGAGAAGCCACCCAAGTTTGATTTTGACTTCTTGTCCAAGAAGAAGATCAATTGAGAGCTACTTCATACATACCAGTCTTTTCCTGTTCAAGCATGGAATAAAAGCAACCGTCAAGGGGAAGAGATTGAAGGTGACATAGTTCTGGAAGAATGCACCAAGGAGATGAAAATACGGGACACTAATCCAAGAGAACAGTTGCACAACGGGACATCTACTTCGATCATGATTCCTCGCTTGTCTATCGATAGAGAAAAGACAAATCTTTGAATTCTAAATCGGTGATGGTCCGAATGAGGCTTGAGACCCGTCTTTTATGTCTTATTTTCCTCATTATGTCTTTACTTCCTTCGTGATGTTTTCAAAAAGGAAAGGGACTCACATTTACGTGAGTCATAGCCAAAGTTCATGTCTTTAAATATTCAATGAAAGCCTCCCCTATTTTAAAAACAAACTTCTTTTATCATTATATCTAACCTTATTTTAATGTGATTTTAGTAAAAATAATATTTAAACCTGTCAACGTCATGTCATGTCATGAGCTGAATAAGGTAGATGGTGATGAATTTAAAGGCTATAGAAATTATGGTCCCAGAGCATTTAACGAAAGAGTTGAAACAACTTAAGGATCAAGAGAAACCCAATTCAGAAGAAAATTGAATTGGTGAAATTTTAAAGATGACAACCGAGTCAAAGAGATCAAGACCAGTGTCTTCCTATCAAAAGCACAAAAGATAGAGTTTATCAATTTGCTCAAACATTGACGTATTTTCCTGGACCAACAAGGATATGTCACTGATCAGTGGCACAATTCCTCATGGTTAAAGTTTGCACCAAAATGATGAAAATATCCATCATCCATAAAGTACTATTCAGAGGTGCCTTGATCTTGTCAGAGATGAATGATAAAAAATGAGCAGAACCAATCAACTCAGAGGTTATCAAGAGATATTATATCTGAAGACAATGTTTTGTCACCTCTATCCCTGTAACTGTATCTTTTACTTGTAATCATTTTCATGCTTTGTAATAGCTTAAAATTCCCTGTCCTTTATGTACGAACTACGTTTGACCTGAATTCTCAAAGAATGAGATACGTAGGCGGCCTGTGTCAGCTTCGGTCAACCCCTTAGAAAAATCTATCTTTTCCCTTTATATCTTGCACTATGTTTGACCTGAATTCTCAAGAATGAAATACGTAGGCAGCCTTTATCGGCTTTGATCACCCCCTTATTTATTTCTAATTTTTCTCCCGCTATGATTGGAGAAACTATATTTGACCTGATTCCTGCTTCAACGGGATACGTAGGCGCCACAACGGCTCGGTCATGCTACCCCAGAAAATAGAAACTGGGCAGAATTTTCGAGAAAGGAATCTCAAAAATTCAGAAGGGCGAAAAAAAATCTCTCTAGCAAGTCAGGATGCAGATTGTGCCAAAGAGTGCAACCAAAGTGAATTTTGAGAAAGAATCTCAAGATCCCCACAGAGTGTCAAACCTCTTATCAACGGTATAGGGTTCGTCACAAAACCTCTAACTGGGGAAGAATTTGAGGATGACCTCAAAATTTCTAGCATGCTTTATTAGTGAGTTCAGAGAAAAACTCTGAGAATTCACCAATACCAAAAGATCAGAGTCAACTTCAGAAATTCTAGCTGCAACAAAGTCCAAGTGAGCTAATCTCCAACTGCGACATATTTCTCAAATGACAATTTTTCAAACTCCCCATCTAGGATACTGAAGAATCTCCAGAGATCGCCAACTGTGTGTCAGACGTATCAAGGCCTCAAATGAAGGACGTTCATTGAGCTATGTAGGACATGACAAAATTGGCAGATACCTTTTCAAATCATTCTTCATAATTATTATTTTTTCAAAAACTTATTTGAAAACTTTTATATCAAAATTATTCTTTCATAAATTAATTGTCTTAAATCTACCGTGACTCGGGGAGTCAATCCAGATGCCCCAAGATGACAAGCACTCGGAGATAGAAAGACAGAAGCAGGCGATTGAAGAAGGTTAACACAAATCAGTTTTACCAAAAACTAACAATTTTTCTGTGGATGCAGGATATCCTAAGATCGACAAAGAGTCAAAAAAGGGTTTTAATTATTTAGCGTATTCCTTTATTCAAAAGAATACAACAAAGGTGAAAGCCCAAAATCAACAAGAAAGATCCAATACGATTGGGAAGAGTCCAAGGCGACAGAGTTCTCCAAAACTAATAATGTTTTCGTGAATGAAGGAATCATTAGGTAAGGAGAGGATGACGATGTTCACCACAAATTTCCAACAAGTCATAAATCACAATAAATATGCGATGTTCAAGAATGGTATTTGTAGTTATGACCAGGGGAAGGGTTCAACCATCCCCTTCACATTCGAAAGAACTCTTGCTTGTCCATTTTACCTCGAAAAGAAGAGGATGTTAGTGAACAAGTCCATTTGATTTATGTTGCGAATGCTTTCTTCAAAGCTTTTTCAAATTTGACTATAGTCACTAACAAAAGCGACACTATATCTACTAATTGTTTACCCTGAGCACAAGTACACACGAGAAAGTCAACATGACAACAGTATGATCAAAGAGATCATCAGATAAAGGAAGAGCAATGAAATCCTCTTCAAATCTCCAGCAAATCATGGATCACAACAAACATATGATGTTTGAAGGCGGTATTTATAACTGCTCCTAGAGACGGGGTTTAATCATTCACTTATATGACAACTTATTTGCCTACCACATTGAAACGAGAATGACATTTGCAAACAAAGTCATCTATTTTTAACTACAAATGCTTTCTTTAAGCTTTCCTTGATGTTTTGACTTTAGTCGCTGGCAAAAGTGACACTGTGTCTATTGACATTTGCTTTGAGCGCAGATACAGGCAAAAGACATCAACATGACCAACACTGCATTAAAGGCCAAAGGTATCCATTCAAGCCAAAACTAAAAAAGGTTGGCACTCGTCAAAACTGAAAGGGGATGACGTATGGAAGGATGTCTATAAGCCATGTTAATACTGAATGGAGATGATATGCATCAAGGCCAAGATATCTGTTCGAAGTTAAACCAAAAGAGGCTGGCGTTCAAAGTCAAACTGAAAGAGGATGACGTATAGATGGATGTCTATAAGTCATGTCAATTTCGAATAGGGATGATATGCATCAAGGCTAAGATATCCGCTCGAAGTCAAACCGAAACAGGCTGGCGTTCAAAGTCAAACTGAAAGAGGATTACGTATAGATGGATGTCTATAAGTCATGTCAATACCGAAGGGGGATGATATGCATCAAGGCCAAGATATCTTTTTGAAGTCAAACCGAAAGAGGCTGGCGTTCGTCAAAACTGAAAGAGGATAACGTATAGAAGGATGTCTACCAGTCATGTCAATACCAAATGGGGATGATGTGCATCTAGGCCAAAGATATCCATTCAAAGTCAAACTGAAAGGGGATGACTTATAGAGGGATGTCTATAAGTCATGTCAATACCGAAGGGGGATGATATGCATCAAGGTCAAACATATCCATTCAAGTCTAACCGAAAGAGTCTGGCATTCGTCAAAACTTAAAGAGGATGATTAATGGAGGGATGTCTACAAGTCATATCAATACCGAATGGGGATGATATGCATCTAGGCCAAAGATATCCGTTCAAAGTCAAACGGAAAGAGGATGATGAATGGAAGGATGTCTATAAGTCATATCAATACCGAATGTAGATGATATGTATCGAGGCCAAAGATATCTGTTTAAGTCAAAACTGAATGAGGTTGACGTTCATCAAAACTGAAAGAGGATGACGTATGTAAGGATGTCTATAAATCGCATCGATATGGATAACGTGTAAGACTTACCCTAGGTCTATGCAAAACATCATTGTCAATAGCTAAAAGGGGCATCATATCATATCAAGAGAATGCTACAAACGGTTAGAAGGACCATTACATCACAATGGCTACGAAAGTCATCATATTTAAAGATCATCATAAAGGCAATCCTATCTGGTGGCTATGAAGGTTATCATGTCTATTTGTCGTGGAAGTTTTTATTTCCTAAGCAACAAACTGGGACATAGTCCAAAGAGGAATACCAAACTCTTTGTAAGCGAATTGAGGATCGACTTCCACCGCCATCAAACCATACCCCTATCAGAAGGCATGTGGGTATTTTTCATATTTTCAATTTCAATTTGGCATCCAGGATAATTTCTTGAACTCTCACTGGAAGCAATACCCCTTCTCTTTTAATTCCGGGTGACAATGTACGTTGAACTTTGGAAATTATGTCTGTGTAAGTTCTTATTCATGAGTGTGAAGGATCCCATATTCATAGTTGAGATGTTGCAAGCCTCTTTTCCATATCTCATTTCCTTTGTCACTCGCCTTAAATTACAAAGGTTATCTTAGAATAAAAGGTTACCTTTTCAATCGATTGAGTGGAACTACAAGCAGCCTGATTCCCCAAGTCCTGGGATATGTAGGCGGGCTCTATGTTGAAAACTCGGCTGCATTTCAAACTCTCCCAATCCTCTTACTCCCCAGCTTTCCAGTCTCTCCGTACTCTGAAACCGAAATAGTTTAGGATTCTCTAAAAATCGTGCATAAAGTCAAGCGTCTTGAACTACAAGTGGCCTGAATTCTCATGTAACTTGAGATATGTAGGAAACTCGATATCGGAGTTTGGCCATGATTTCTTAAAATTCGTGCTAAAACCAGCCGCTTCCGAAAGATGAATTTGTGGTTGGACAAAATTGGGAACGTCAATTCCCTTTGCCCAGGGTTCATTGCACTCACCCTACCCAAAGGGAGGGGCAGTTATTGACACCCAATTTTTACCCTCCACTATTTGATTAATTATCGAGCTTTTAAATTTTGAATAATTTTTAATAATTAATTTTGCAATTAAAAGAATTTTTCAAAATTAATTCCAAAGAATATCCTATAATCTTCATGAATAAACGTACTTCTACATATATTCATAATAAATATAGATGTATATTATTTTGGGAATTTTAGTAGATATTCAAAGGATTTTTTTAAACTTATTTCAAAATGTTTTAAAACTGTCTATTTTAGTCAAAAATAATTCAAACGGGAATTAAATTGTGAAATCGGTATTTTATAAACACATGATTAAATATGATAGCAAATTAATTACTTTTAGTTATTTTAAATAATAAAAGCTTGATTAAATTAATCGTGCTTAGTTGGTCCCTATCCCAATTATGGCCTAAATTCTTTCGAATTAATTCAATTTATTCTTAATTTGGCTACACCTTAAGCCTAAAAATGGCCACATTTTGCAAAATGTGGCCAAAACTCAAAACACCCTTTTGTTTCAGCCCAACCAATTCACTCAACCCACTAAGCCCACATTCATTTCCCCCCTCTATTTCCCCTGACCCGGCCCGGCTTACCTCCACACTCCCTTATACTCTCCTCTCTCACAAGACACACACACCCCAAACAATCCTCATACTCCCTCTCTCTCCCTCTTCGTCAAACAGACGACAACAACAATGCCCAGTATGACCCTCCGTTAAACAGTACCAAACGACAACCAAAATCATCAGTAAACGATGCCAAATCTCTCCAAACCGTCAAGGCATCAATCCAACTCTGTCAATTCTTCTTCACGTTCGTTTGATGGTACGAAAATGATGAGTTGTCCAGGTTCTAGAAGAACCCAAAAGAGGACAGATGGAACCTCAATGTTCCTTTCCTTGAAATCATCGACTCTTGATCGATTTCGTACCACAAGGTACCGAGTGTAAGCATCAGGAAGGTTTTTGATTTTAAATTTCAAATTCTCTCCAAATCCTATCCGAAATCTCATCGTTCCCTCCCCCCAAAATTCAAGCCTTAGAGAGTTCCCTATAAATACCTTCTTCTTCTCGCTGATGGAAGAGTTTTTTTTTTTTTGGGTAGCAAAATCTTGGAGAGTTCTTTTCTCCGATTTTGGGGAAACCTGGAAAATCAAGACGAATTTGAAGTGAAAGTCACTATTTTGATAGGTTTTCTTGAGGATTCTGTGGCCCGTTGCTATTTGAAAACCAAGAAAACTCAGACTTTGGTTCGTCAGAAAGTCGAAGTAATCATCGGGAAACTCAACTCGTCTCGTCCCAGTTCCTGCCCGACAAAATGTAATAAGCTTCTCCTTTAGTTTTTTAATCGCTTAGTTCTTCTCAAAATTGAATATTTCTTCTCTGGCTTGATTTTTTTATCGTTTGGTAACTTGCTAGTTTCAATGAACAATGCCTCTTTTAGCTAGTTTGATGAGTATTCTGCTTATCTAGAATGGGATTAGCTACTCAATCTCTATGTCGATTATGTTTATTCTATGATTTGTGTTGTTGTTGTCACACTCTTAAGACGTTCATAGACAGGCTATAGGTATAGTTATAATTCCTTCAGCAAAATGTGATTACTGTTTGGATAAGTGACATTTTCGTGTGTGAAAGCAATGTTCTTCATATGTTGTGTTAGTTCTTTGATCAACTTTTGATAGGCAAACTATTTTGAAAAGCATGCTGTGATAACTTGAAGCTCGGCCAAGCCTCTTTTATTTTGAAATAACAATATGGGAGCATGTTCTTTTTTAGCAGAAATCATGTTAACGAGCAAACTTTGAGTAATTCTCCGAATTGTGTATCTGTCCTTGTCTAGATATTACTTGCATCATGGCCAAAAGCTTTAAAGTTAAAGGTTTGTTAGCTCATATATGAATTCAAAAAACTTTATTAGACTGGCTGTTAAGACCATGATCTTGCAAAATTTTGAACATTTATTGATGATTTGGGTTTAGAATGATTATCGATTTCTCGTCTGCCAAAATTGCTAGATCCACATGACAAATTTCTTATCATGTTTAGAGTTTAGACATCCACGTTCTTTAGTCCTATGTCTTTCCCATAGAATTACGTTTTAAACTAGTTAAAGTTCCTTGCTTTTGTTCCCGTTCTCTGTAAAAATTTAAATGGTATTAAACCTGGATTAAATCGTAGTCGACTCTAAATGGGTCCTATCTTTAGCCACCTAGCAAAGCATGATCACTCTTTACTCACGCATTGTTTCTACTATAAATTGATAAGCGGAACCTATGGATAAGTCTGAGTAAATAAGCTTTTTTTCATTCCCTGATTTAAAATTAGTTGACTGGTACTTGAGTCATGAAAATGGGCTCAAGAAGTAGTGTTATTTTATTGCTTGCTAATAATTTAAGTAGTTTTCCTCAATCTCTTCTGCTAACCGTCTTTCTCTTCTTTTTTTTCTTACGCATGAACTTCGTTTGATTCCACTTCGGACTCCCTTCCTTGCATCTTCGTTGAGGCAGAGCCCACTCTTCTCGAGTCAAGCCTTGAACCCTTCCTAAATAGGCTGATATACGCTGATATATAAGGAAACAACAGGGAAAACAACAAGTATACAAGAGTATACATTGATAAGTATGGAATATATGAGGAAAGGGAAATAAATATATGTGATTATACACTGTTATACAGTGTGTATATTAGGAAAACAAGAAGAGAAAGAATGTGATATACTACTGATATGCGGTGGCTAAAATGGACTCAAAGTCTATGAACTTCAAGAGCCCAAGTCTGGACAGCCTCAAAAATGGGCCAGGAAGCCCATTTCTTCACTCCCTTCTCTTTATTTGTAATTTATATGTTCTTGATTTGTATTTACACTAACTTAATTTAATTAATCTAAATAAATTTCTTAGAGTTGTCATTTTAATTTTATCTTTACTTTTACCTATTTCAATTTTTCCCAATCGAATTCCCTTATTCAAGAATATAACAAAAATGAGCTTCTTTGTCAATTTCCTTTAAAGAACAAAAAAAATGGATTTTTCTTTGACATGGAAAAATGTTCTTTTTCTCAAACTTGTTTTCTGTAAATTTTAAGTTCTCCATAAAAAATAATCCCTTAACCTTTCCCCATTTATTCAAGAAATTATTTTCTCTAAAAGTTCTTATCCTCAAAGCACCTCTCATTTTGGTAGAATAAAATTGCGTCTTTTCAAACGACCTCCTTTTTCATGAGTTACTTATTTTCTTATAATTTTAATTGTTATTTTTCATAATATTAATCATAAAAGATTTATTCAAGTCTTCCTCTTTAAAAATTTTATTGCAATTTTTTAAAGTGAATTTCTCTTTTACTTGGCTAAAATAAGTTATTTCTTTATTTAAAATTGCTATATTTTTTTCTGAATTTCTAATATCCTTGCTATTTTTCATAAAATGAACTCTTTGCGAATTTGGTTATCTTTATTAAAGTTAGTCAAAATTGTTTTGGTCAACCGTGTTTTAAACGGACGTTCTTAAGTGCCTTAAAAACCTTCTTAAGACGTTACTTGAAACCTTACCCATTTTCTCTAATTCTAAAGATTTATTTCTGTATTTAAGTCTTTGAAATTGTTTTAATTTTTTTTTAATTTCTTATAAAAATTAAGTGGCGACTCTGTTTTATTTTAGAATTATTTTAAAATTTTCTTTTAAGTTTTGAAATAATTTTAAAAGTGTGAAAACTATTTTATTTACTTGTTTTTTGTGAAAAATAATAAAATTCTGAAAAGGAATAAAACAAACACAGAAAATTAAAAAATGTAGGATTTTTTTTCTCTTTTTCTTATAGACATTCCCCCCCCCCCCCCCCCCCCAATTTTTAACAAAAAATCAAATTTCTAAATAAAAACATAAATTTAATAAATTATCTATCTATATATAATCAAAAGAATAGGAAAAAATATATTAAGATAGGTGTTCAACTTTAGGACAAAGCTCCAACAGATTTGAAGTTTGAAAATATTTTTTTTTAAAAATAACTTACTCTATGAATACAATAAAATTTATAAACTTGAAATAAAAGATTTAAATTTAAAATTTTAATTCTAAGTTGAGAAGGAAGTTATATAATATAGTTTGTTAGTTTAGGATTAATGTAGTTAATTTTAAATTTGAAATGAAATATATAAATTCTTTTTTAATTTAAATTTAAAAATAAATATATTTTAAAATTGAATTATAAGTTGAGAAGAAACCTATCGATAAATAAAATTATGAAATATAGATAAGAAGAGCACTAAAGCATATCTCTAAACCCATTTTTCCCACCAACTCATAAACGCTCATATACTAACACGATTTTAAACCTTAAAAAGAAAAAAAAATCTTAAAAAGAAAAAACTTGACTCCTTATTGGTAGTAACTAAATACAAGTCTTTATTTTCTTTTTTATTTTATTTTATTTTTAAATGTTATATTTATCCATATCAATATCCTAACTCCGATGCACTAAGTAATTTTGAGTTTTTAAATTTTTGTTTTACACAGCTAAAATTTGATCATTATCTTAATTATTCATCATAACTGTACCATAACATCCTTCTCTGCCTCTTCTTTTTTGATGCACATGTATTTCTTCCTTTTCTTTGCCCAGAAGTCCAAGTAGATTCATTTTCCTTTATTTTGAATTTCGTTGTTCTCTTTCATATTTGTTTCCTGTTTTATATCTCTTCCATGTTTACTTTTTATTTTATTTATTTATTTCATGTTTGATTCATGTTTTATCTGTCCGCATGTTTATTATATTTCTTCTACTATTTGATTTGTTCCTCTTTCACTTTTGGGTTTTATTTATTTTATTTTATAAATTGATAAATGCGGCATCAAACAAAATAGACAAATGGATAATTATCATTTTTACATTTTTATTCTTACTATTTTAATAAAAATAAAGGTTCAAACTTCAAACTATCTTCTCGATTCAGAGGACTTTATTTTTTAGACTCTCAATTTTTTTTATTTTAACAAGATTACGTGGTATATGATATGTGTTGCATGCACAAAATCTCTTCACATTCTATGGGAATAAAACTTATGCGATTTTACTTTTCTCTTTTTTGTACAGGTGCTAATTATTTTTAACACAGTGGCCATGAGAGAATTCAAACTATATGGAGGTATTTGAGTAAGTAGATTTTTTATTGCTTAAAAAAAGTAATCAAAATATTTCTATATGCAGAGACTTTTGTAACTGGGTTATCATCAAACATATTAAGAGTCCCAATAATCTATATGTATTATAATGATGAGGAAAAACATAATCTTAAAATTCTAATTAAATATAAATTTCTTTATAAAACAAGTGTTAAGATTTTATTTTCCTCCTTTTATTGACGATCATTACTTTTATTCGTGTTTATCAAGTTTCTCACTATGAATATATGATTTTAGATTCATTGTGAAATGTTAGCCTTAATTTTCTTTATGAACTTCAGGCCTGACAATGTCGAATTTAACATGAATGACGATGATCGATGCCTTGAATGTAATAGCGATAACAAAAGGTAATAATATAATTTAACTCTTGAAACATTATTGACAGTTAATTTGGCTCTTACTATTTTAGGATAGGAATGACTATTATATTAACAAAGTAACCAACTAATGAATTATGTGTAATTTTTATAATAATTAAAATTATAAAGAGATAAATCTTAATCCAATTTGAACTGAAAATATTTTCTGAACTATAATTAAAATAATTACTCAAGTGTTATTTTAATCTATTTGTTGCCTTTTCTATTTTAAAAAAAATCAACGTGACAGGTACATTTTTTTTTGGTTTCCCACCCGGTGTCCGGTACTCGTATTGGAGTCCCGACTAATTTGGATCGCGCGTTGTAGGGTTTATTTGGGGGTAGCGCTCCCAACATGATTTTCTCCATACCCAGGGCTCGAACCCAAGACCTCTGGTTAAGGACAGGTACATTAATTATTAGGAAATCTAATGTGTATAGAATAAAAGTGTGCAAGAAATTAACTTTCAACTAAAAAGACTAAATTTATATATAAAAAAGAACATGAACTTAAAAGCAAATTAATAAAAAGTCATGTGATAATATAACACCACGAAATAACAAATAATATAATAATAATAATAGACAAAAATAAAATATAAGTAAAATTTACATTTTAGAAATATAAAATAATAAAATTTATTCAAATTTAAGATGAAGAATATCATACTATATAAATAACGTCATGTAATTCAAATTTTAATAAATAAATAGAATTAAAAGTTATTGAACAATAAATGAATTCAAGCAAAAAATTATTATATTATAGAATATATAAAGAAAACGTACAATCAAGAATATTTGAATTTAATTTCAAACAGATTGGAAGATTTATATCATTATTGGAGTTTGAAAAATATCTTATTTTAAATTAAAATAAAATGCTAAATAAAGACTTTCATCAATTACCTACGAATTAAGGAACTCGGTTAAACATGAAAAATGGAAATTTTAAAATTATTTTAAATTAAAAAGAAAAATGGTCAATTAAAGAGTTGTTTTTTCAAAAAAAAAAAGAAAAAAAAAGAAAGAGAGCAGTTACAACCATATTTCCACTAAATAAGGCAGGAGATAACTGCACATATAATTTTAAATAATATTAACTAAAAATAAAAATATTAGTTTTCAAAATTTAAGATCAACAAATACATATATAGATTAATTCAAGTCAATTATCCAACGAGATTATATTTTTATTTCAAAAATGAATTGGAGATGATATTTTTATTTCATCCAAAAGCTATTCAATAATTATATAGTTACTTTTTAATTTTTAATTTCATAAACTTTTTTTTATTGAATATATTGTGTAAAGAAGTAAAATCGAAATTGTAGAAATATATTTATGCAATTATAATAATTTACTCAAGAAAATAATATTATAATCTCCTATAATGAATATGGGTGGTTAGTGGTTACAACCGCTTTCTACTTTATTTGAATTTGAATTACATAAAATTCATGTGTAATTAAGACTTTTAATTTACCTCACATTCTTGATAGTTACTTCTCAATTTTAAGATTTTAAAAAAATTACAAACATAAAAAAAAAAAATACAAGTCTTGCTGATAAGTAACGAACCGATACTTACTTTTGAGTTCCTATAATAAAGGCGCCCACTAACCCATTTATCTATTTGATTTCGTCAATCTTCAAATTGTTCTCTTTTTTCAGAAAATTTTTCTTGGTTTGTAAGAATCTTCTCTCACCCATTGTTTCTTTATTTTGTAGCTTCAAGACACAATTTATATACTGTGAATATTTCAAATTCTGTAAGTAGATTTTTTATTACTTTAAAAAGAGAATAGAATGATTTCTATATGCAATTTTTTTTAAATTGAAATACTATCAAACGTAATAAGAGTCCAAATTATTTATATTTGTTATAAAAATGAGGAATAACATAATCTTAGAATTATAATCAAATATAAAATTCCTTTATAAAACAAGTGTTGGACATTACAAAACAAGCAAAAAAAATTAATTTTTAATAGTAAAAAAAAAATTAGATTTATCTATATTATATAATTTAATATTAATAATAATTCTTTTCAAGGATAATAATAATTCTTATCTTCAAAATCATGTTTTCTGAACTTAGATTTTCTTATATACACTAAACTTTTTAATTATTTTAAGTTTATATATATCTTTTTAAAATTTTCAATTAGCTATTCTGAATTTACGATTTTGCAAGAATATAGAGTACATTAGTTTTGAACTTGAGTTAAACCTTATGAGTTTGAAGAATTAAAGACAATTACTTAACAAGATTATACTCTCATTTTTTTAATATTAATATTTTTGTTAAAAGAGTAATGATTTGAGATTGTCCATTTTTTCAATATGATTGAAGTCATGAACGTCTCAAATTTTGACTTTTCTTTTTTCTATTTTGCACATGAATTTGAATTCTCGATAAAAATTGATAGGTTTCGTGAGTTGGTGTATTGATTTGTTTAGTGAAGTGAAAGAAGAAAACAAGGTGTGACGGTTTTAATGAAAATGAAATCAAAAGAATGAAAAAGTGAAAAGTGTGAGAGAAGAAAAAGTATATTATAATGCCCAATGATATGTAGCGATGATTCTCATTGAGTGGTAGTGAATACTTGCAACTATTAATAACAGAAACGATATATCCTTTCGATTTGATGAAATAATCTTTTTTCGATTTGATTATGTTGTTACTGCTTTTATCCACTATTATAGCAATTTATGTTCGTTTGAAATTAATATCATATTATTTAGTATTTGGTATATAAATTATTTATATATCAAAGTCACAACTTTATTTTTGAAAGAAAATTTTTTATATTTCAAAATCAAACAAGATGGCAAGCTAATAAAATATTAAATAAAAAATAATTAAAATAACAGACCTATGTACTATGTACAAATCAGGGATAGAGATAATATGAGGATATTACAATTTGAACTAATTGTAGAAAAATATAGTAAATAAATAATACTTAAAGATAATATTAATAAATTTAGACTTTTCAAGAATTGTGAATAAGATAATAATTTTTTACAAAATAATAAAATCTATTAGCAGTAATAAAAGATATACTTATGTTGTATTAAAAGTAATAATATGTATTTGATTTTATATTTTACAATATAAATTTTTTATGTGTTTGTTGGATTATCAAGTTTTGAACACATATAAGAAGAGATGAATTTTTCACTATTACAAAAAATTCATATAAAAAGTTGATGCATTCATGTAACTTGAGTCTTTTATGTATTGGTTGAATTAATATCAAATGACAATAAAGGATTGCAAGAATATGGTGGTAAATTTCACCAAAAAAAAAAAGAATAAAATCTTAAGATGAAATTGACATATTAAAAGACTCAAACTTTATACACAACAACAACGATTTGCAAGAATATGATGCCAATATTTGGTGATTTATTTATATACTTTATTTTCTACAATCTAATAAAAAAATATTATTGAGTATATTTGTTAAAAAATAAAATGATAATTAGATATTTCTTAAAACAAAATTGACAGCAGATATTCTTAACTCAATATGTCCTAATGCGTTCAAGCAAATAACATTACAATCTAATTTAATTAATAGTATTCACGCATGGACGGGCACGTATACTAGTATATAATTAAAAGAAAGATAGTCAACCTAGAATCTTGCCAAGTAATAACGTAGGATGATGACACATGTTAGTTGTTAGGACAAATTAGTTACTGTTTTTGAATTTATATTTTAAAATACTTTAAAATATATATATTTTTAAGGAAATATTTTATTTTAAAACTATCCTATATCAAATGGGGAAGTTATCCATTTAAGAAGTCTTGCAAAAAACTAACTTCACATCTTCAAAAAATTTATGATTATCTTTAAAACAATAAAAACTGCTGAGTTTTGGAGAATTTATATTTATAGAAATATATATGAAAAAAGTTTATATTTATAGAAATACATGAAGAAAATTAGGAAAAAATATTTTCAGGTTAAGAAAAGAAAAGAAAGGGAAGGTGGGTGAAAGAAAAAATCACCCATTTTTCAGTTTAATTGTGTAAATTTGCCAGACAATTTCAACTTATTTTTTTAGTTTTAATTCAGTTTCACATATTTAATTTAAATTTAAGTTAAAAGATAAATTTTGGGTCCTAAAAACGTGCAATCATAATCCAAGACAAGTTTAGGACTCTTTTTGTTTGGAAGTTATCATTTTTTAAAATATTATTTATAAATTTAAACTAAAAGATAAATTTTAATTAAATTGATGTATTTGAATTTAAGTTAAAAGATTAAAAAAAACTAAAAAAGCAAATAAAAAAAGAAGAAGCAAAAACAGATTAAAAAAAACAAAGGCAAGAACGTGTTGTATTAAGTAGTTAATTTTCAATATCGTATAGTTATCCTATCAAGTTTGTTAGTTTTGAGTTAAACTAGTCGATTTTAAATTTAAATAATTAAAAGTGCCAAATTAAAAATAAAATAAAATCCTCTCGCATTTATTTGCAGTCATAATCATTAAAATATACTCATTTTTAAGATAAAAAATTAACTGTCATTATAATAAATATTTTGAATTTTGAATTTTAAATATAGAATGGTTAAGTTAATTTATTATCCATTGAGATAACAAAATTTTAAATTTATAAACTTAAAAACCACCGAAAAACTACTCCCACTTCCCCCATAAGTACACTACCCCATTTCCTAGAAACTCCACTTCATGCATCAAACAAATCTCACGCTCCATTATATGTACTACACCATAATCAAAAAGGCATTTATATTTGCGATTTTGATAATTTGATAATTGTCATTTTTTTTAACAATTACATACTTCATTCTGCTAATGGTGAGTTTCTTTTCTCCTTTTTAGATTTTTTTCTAGCCTTCGTGGCCTTATTACTGCAAGAAATTGGTGATTTTTATTGAAAATCCCTTCAATTTCTGAGATGGTGATGGGTATTTTCATTGACAGGTGAACGTGGTGGCTAGTTAAAGGAAGTATAAATGGCTTACAGGATAGATCATGAGTATGATTATTTATTCAAGATTGTTTTGATTGGTGATTTAGAAGTTGAAAACTCTGACATTCTCTCCAGTTACGTTAAATGAATTCTATTTTGAATTAATCCACCATTGACGTGGAATTTTCTATTAGGACCCGTCGTGTTACTTTTCAATTCTTTAAAATTTCATGCATTTCTGACTCGTATACTCAAATCATCTATTCACGGACAAAATAAAAAATAGATTTTAGTACATATGTGGAAATTATATTTCACGCAAACATGGCCTAAGTTATAAATCATGATCATAAATAAGTTATGACATTTCTCTTACTATGAAAGCATGTTATTTTGTGTGAATTGAAAAGTTTAAAGTTAAAAGAGCCCCTAAGAATAGAAATGTGTTATTGAGTAAGTAATTTTTATCTAAAAACATCTAAGACAAAATGAAAAAGGAGTTGGAATGTACAATATAATATTACTAATATTGTATTACTAATAGACATCTATATCTTCATATTAGTTACTTTTTGAATTTATATTTTAAAATAATTAAAATTTATATGTTTTTAAGGAAATGTTTTATTTTAAATCTGTCCTATTTCAAATTAGGAAGTTACCAATTTAAGAAATCTTACAAAAAACTAATTTCACACCTTCAAAAAATTTATAATTATCTTTAAAACAATAAAAACTGCCGAGTTTTGGAAAATTTATATTTATAGAAATATATGAAGAAAGTTTGTATTTATAGAAATACATGAAGAAAATTAAAAAAATATTTTCAGTTTTAAAAAAAAGAGAAAAGGAACAGGGGTGCAAGAAAAAGTCATCTATTTTTCAGTTTAATTGTGAGAAAATGTCAGTTGACAATTTTAACTTATCTTTCGATTTTAACTCAGTTTAACACATTTAATTTACACTTAAGTTAAAAGCTAATTGTTAGATCCTAGATATGTACATGAATTAACGTGATGCAGGATGAAGGAAAGACACTGGAGACACAAATATGAAACACAACACTCAACTCAACAGGGCAAGAAAGGTAAAGACAGCATAATTAGTGCTTATTACAGAAGAGTCGTGGAAACACTGTTGATCTATGGCATAACCAAGAGACAAACTTTTAAAAATGTGCATAGATGGCTAAGGGATTACGACACTACTGGAAATTAGGCCTATGACAATACAAGAAAAACTGTTGCAATAGATTAGTAAACCGTAGCTATAGATATAACGCGACGGTTTTGAAATTGTTTCACCAAGTCGCATGGCGATAGACCTAATGCGACGGTTCTTGTTACGGTTGTATAAGTCGTTGCTATAGCAGGCATTATTGCAACAATTATATCTATCACTATCGCAATATTTATTTGGCATTAATAGTAACGGACAGAATCGTTGCCAGAAGAGTTTATGCAACGATTATATAATTTATTGCAACAGTTAGATATATGTATGACCACAGTTAATTTTATACTATTGCAATAATTTCTTGATTAGTGCTACGATTTTGTTTGGTCATATGAGAACTCTATAGCGACGGTTTATATTACCTAACACAACGATTTACAGGATGTCACAACTGTACTGTTGATTTATTTAAATTGTCTATTGCAACAGTTTCAATTGACTATTGCAACAATATAATTTGCTGCACTAATATATAATCATGTAATTACAACTAAATATATATTAATACACGATAATTAATAAGAATCACAAAATAAAATCATTCATTAACATCATATTTCAAATTGTACGTCCAAATTAAGCTAGCCATTGTAATTAATATCCATAAAATTAAAATAGTTATATATAGGACATAAATTTTATAATATTGTGATCGATATCAAAAAAATCCTAGAACAAGTTTCAAAAATACTTCAAATCTTCTTATATACGACCCAAGTTTCATAATATTGCGGTTGATATCAAAAAAATTCTAGAACAAGTTTTAAAAATACGCTAAATCTTCTTAACTATGATCTTCAATGCCTTCGTCATCCGTTTCTTTATTTTCTCCACCTACAAAAAAAATTACGTCAGTAATCTTTGACAACATGTTGTGCAAATATACTATCTGTTCGGTAATTAACCTAAGTATCACTTAATATTTTGATCCTTTTCATTTATTAGTTTTCAAACGAGACAGGAGTAAACTTTACATATCAATGCTGAAGATATAAACTAGAGATTAATTTTTTTTGGAAATTAACAAAAGATCAAGACTTGATAGATACACAAAGAGGAAATCATAAGCAGATAACAATATAAATATTATGACCAAACAACCTCCTTCAAGTTCCTCTCTCTCAGGACCAAACAATTGCCAATCTTAGCAAACAAAGATATGTTACAACAATATGGTTCAAAGAACATTTTGAATTATCACATGCTAGTCAATACAATAATTTTTTTTAATTACACAACTATATAACAATGATAGATTCACTCATTTAAGTTTGAACCTGATTTAATGGTACTCTTTGTGTATCACATATAGCAATTTTGGAAAGCAGCACATACATTTTAACAATTATGTTCAAGATGATTTGTAGACTACCCTTTTTTCCTCCAAATTTATTCAAACTCACTTTATTAACACCTTAATTGGACCATTATTTTGTTCATAACCAAACATACCATAAGACAACTAGCCCATTTCTAATCACGTAGTACCCTATTCATGTCACTACAATTATTACCTGATTCATTTGACTATGATTTGCATAACACCTTCCAACAAATTTATCCTACAACATTAATATTTTTTGCATAATTTAAATGGCTATGATTGTGCACAATATTCTATACTGTCTACAAGTATGCACAAAGTATAACTAACTTGAACTTCAAGGCCTTACTGCAGCCGACTACAATTCCAACCATGAGGATTAAGGTGGTCAATTTACAAAATTCATAAATCAAGCATTTATATATTTTTTTATTTTTCTTTCAATTGAATGATGCTTCAACTTAAAGAATCACCATCAGAATTTCCTTATTTATCTGCTCCATTCATCCAACTAGCTATTAGAGAATATATAACATGATTGCATCAATTGTGTAAGTGTTTTCAAAATTGATCAATTATAGTGTTCAACTAACATAATTATATTATGGAGAAGAAGACCAGAAATCTTGTTCTCCAGCAAAATTGAAAAGTTCCAGATGAGGGGAGTGAATAAAAGTTTTAAAAAATAAATTTACGTGATATTTTAATGCTTAAAATTGAGTCTTTTGACATGGACATCACAACAAGAAAGGTAGAATTCAGTAACACAAAGTTTCAAGCAACATTTTCACTAAAGAAATATTAATAATACAAAGTCATTTTACCTTTTTAAGAACTAACTCTACATTCTCAGTTTATGAACTAACTCTCTTTTAAAGTTCAATCCAACAAAGAATCATTTTACTTTTTTTTAAGAACTAACTCTACATCAAATACCCTCATATACCTCTATTTATTGGGACTATTACAACAAAGAATCTACCCTGATTTTAAAAAATATAATAAAATACAGACACATGATCGTTCGAACAAGAAAATGCAATTATCATAATGAAACACGTAAAAAAACAAATGGAAGGAGTTGTAGCAGTCTACTGTGATAGAAGAAGACAAAGACAAAGAAGAAGAAGAAGAAGAAGAAGAAGAAGAAGAGAAAGAGGAGGAAAAGTAGTATAAGTACTGACCTTGAGAAGAGGGGATTTCTCCAGATGAACGAGAACGAGCAAAGAATGCTAGCGAGTCAGGGTCAAGTCATAATTCAGGGTTCAGGCGTTGAAGTCGTGCGATGATGTCAATTGCAATTTCTTGTTGCATAGTATCCTTTTGTTCCTCGAATTTTTTCAGCATTCTTTGTTTCATCCTCTCTTCGATTTTCTTCAATTTTTGTTGCACTAGCTATTCCGTAGAGGATATAGGATCTCCCACTTTCTCTTTCAATGTTATTTTGGTCATTTTACGTCCATACAATCTCACACGATCTGGATGCTCAGGTCCCATGATTGATGCAAATGCATCAACTGACTGAGTACCATCTTTACTTTCTTGAGTTTGTATTCTCTCCATTTCAGCTTACAAATAAATTTCAAGAGAAGAGAATTCAAGAAAATATAACTGAGTCAATAATCAAGAGCAAATAAATAATATCGATAAATATTAAATTAAATTAGAAAATATTATACAATTTTGCAAATTATATCTCCATATGATTTCTTGTATACTCTATTAGGTTTTTTTTGATCGTGTGGCCACAAAGATGTCCTTCCTTGATACAACACTATCAGTTTCTTTTTTTTCCTGGTTACATAAAATTTGAAGTAATATTCTTCCCGATCAAGGAAACAAGGTCATATTTAATAAAAAATAAGAGAAAAAATCAAACCTCGCGTATTAAAGCAAAACTTATCTTGCCAACAGTATGCAGATACCTCAACTTTTCTGATTCTCAGTATTAGTACGGGATGTTTTCTGCAATATTACATCATCATCATATATATAAACATCAACACCAGTACTTTATTAGTATGTTAAGCTTTCTTGTAACCAATCAAAAAGGACAATGACTAGTTTTCTTGAGCGTAGTTTAAAGACAATAAAATATAGCAATAATTATATCTTACTTGAGCTTCATCGGAGTTTCAATAATCAAGGAGAACCTTAAATTCAGATTCTGAAACGTAATTAGGCTTTTTTTTCATTCGAACTTTGTCATTTGAATATCGTTTATAATGTCGTTTCTTCAATCGACTCTTAAAAGTTCTTGAAGCATCTTGAATTATTTTTAAAGCCCATTTTTGTCCAACATTAAGAATATCGTATTTCTCCTATAAATTAGTGCAATTGAGTTAGTACAAAAATATAAAATATCTTCAACGAAAAATTGAAACATTGAAACTTCAAACCTTGATATATTTTCACATATCCTTCTTTGTGTTCACTTTCTTTCAAGTCTTTACATTGAGAGGACAAAAGGTCGAATTCCTATCCAGTGTGCCAAGAAAGCTGCTCAACTCTTGTACAACTGATACAGTAGGATCAATTGATTGGTTGTTCTCATTTAACATGATTAGTTTACGTTCAGTCCTCTCATGTACACTTTTATTTGTGTTCTACCTCTTTTTTTTTTAATGAAAGGGCCTACAATAATTGTGAATTAGATATAATCACTAAATCAATAACGTTAATTTAATTTGTGATTGAAATGTATATATGTGTCACGACCCAGACTGCCGTGAGTGGCACCCACTCAACCCCCGGATGAGCGAACCAATAGAGTCTAACTCTCAGATAGCCTAACAGCCTAAAATCAGTGTGCAGAAATGTAAACTATCAATCGATATAATCAAATCAACTCTATAAAAATATAGCTTGCGGAAAATCCCTCCCTAGAATCTGAAAGTCATCGTACCAAAAACATCTACCAAAGCTAGAGTACGGGGATGCAACTCCAAAAAAAAGAAATAGTCTAAGCTCAAAACAAATAGGCTACAACTCAATAGATGGAAATCAAGGCAGCTTGGTCGAACAACTCACCCTTGATATCTCGAGTGTCAGGTCTACAAGTGAGGTCGTGCGTCAACCGCCGAAAGATTTCCTGTACTCACAAAAATACAAGCAAGTGCAGTATCAGTACACAACCACCGTGTACTGGTAGGATCATCAACCAGTTCAAAATAAATAGTGTATGAGTAGTACAATAATTAAGTAAGAGTACAGAAACACATATGCAAGTCAACATGTATTCCTAGACTACAAGTCTCTACGTAACTTGTCCCACAGGTAAACCACTTCACAGTTATAATCAATAATCCACAATAATAACAATTATGCCTCATTATATATCTCGAACCCAGCTTGGATCCCCTCTAGAAAACACCTAAGTGTTAGAAAAATAACCCGGTCTACACTATGACCAAACTCATAAAGCAATGTAACAACCCGGCCTCTCAAGGACTAAAATACACAACCATAATTCATTAACACAACCCGGTCCACTCAGAGAACTATTTATAAAGATGTAACAATACAATAAAGTAAACCCGTACCAGGCGTGATACCCGAGCCAACCGTTAGTATTATCCCGTATCAGGTGTGGTACCCGAGCTAACCGTTAGTATATCCCGTACCAGGCATGGTACTCGAGCCAGCCGAATGTCACATAAATCCACAGTCACAAACAATGAACAATCAACACTTGTAAACCAACAAAAAATAACACTTAGTTCATTTCACAAGACTGAAAAAGGACTTTTGGACATTCCTAAATCATTCCCTAAGCAATCCAAACCATACAAATACTTAGACATGAGTACACAAATATAAAATGCATACAAGAATCAATAACCATTACCAACCTCGAATATACAAGTTCTACAATGCTGGAGCTTTTTCCCTTTCAGGATCCCTTACTTGTTCTTGGTCTAGAAATAATACACAGTAATCAAAAATCAATCCTCATGGCCTACAAATTACCCAGATTATGAAAAATCCCAAACCCCAGGCCAACCATGATCATTCTACCTATTCTCGGGCTCTCCCACCATTAATTCACCTAAATTCATTATTTTTAAGGATTCCCTTAGAGAATTATGGCTAAGTGATCATTATCCATTACCAAAAATCAAGACCCAAGAACTCTAGCACCCTAGAATCCCTTTTTTCTCTGGATTCTACCATTCCTAGGTCATCCCAACCTTTCCCCAAGTCTACCCCTAGCAATTCTATAGCATAGAAAAGATATCACAGAGTTTGGAAAGTAGAATCCTTACCTTTAGGACAAAAAATGATGGAAAATGGATGAAAATCGCCCAAAATCGCCCCCTTCTTCTCCCAAAATGCTTCAAGAAAAACTGAACTATTTTGGAGAAATTTTTGCATTAAATCCCATCACGCTCCACTGTAGCGGTCCACTCTGCTATAGCGGTACCTCCATAGCGGAGTCATCCGCTATGGAGGAGGCTGGCCATCATTGACTTCTGCTGTAGCAGTAATTTCTCCACTACAGTGGAGGTCGCCATGGCGGAATGTCAATCGCCGTAGCGGTTGACACGGGACAGAAAATCGTAAAATCTCCGAAACTAGTCTATTTTACAACACACTTATTTTTTTGACTTCCCAGAACAACCCCTTTACGTCAACCTCGATTCTGGGAGTTCTACTTACCCGAATTCGATTTCGAAAAGTCTCTTGGACTCCTTTACGTGTTAATACAAGAAAAACTAGCTCGAATCAAGATATCAAATCCAATCCTTACTCGAATTTCCCTAGACCATAGATCGCTCCAAATCTGACCGAGACTAGCCTAGCCCAGAATTTCAAACTCCCAAACCCGGAGTTTTCTAACTCTAAAAATTAGTACGAATGGTTTTTTCGTAATGACGAACACGATCGTTATAATATGCTTGCTTTGTTTCGTGGATTGTTCATTTATTTCATAAGTGGTAGTATCCAATGACACTTGTTGCCTATTTTCTGGTACTACTTGTGTTACAGAAGAGGTAGATTTCAATGACACGTGCTATCCAATTTTTGGAACTATTTTGTTGCAGAAGAGGTAGAATGCAATGACACCAATTGTCCATTTTTTAGAACTGTTTGGATAGCAGAAGAGATAGAACGCATCAACACTTGCTGCCCATTTTTTGGAACTACTTGTGCTGCAGACGAGGTAGGACGCAGTGACACTTGTTGCACTTGTTTTTGTACTTCTTATGCTGTGGGAGAGATAGAACCCAGAGGCACTTGCTGCACTTATTTTTTTACTTCTTGTGCTGTAGGAGAGGAAAAATTTAATGGCACTTGCTTCACTTGTTCTAGTAGTTCTTATATGATAGGAGAGGTGAAATACAATGGCACTTGCTGCACTTGTTCTCGCTGCTGAGATCCTTCTGATGGACATTGTTATTTTTCAAATTTTGAACTAGCAGTTTGAATAGTTATTCTGGTTCCTTGTAATGTATTCTTCAACGATGCAAGTGATCCAGTTGGAACATAGCTTGAGCTTGTTACTTTTTTTTTAGTTGAACATTTTTCTTGATTTATGTCTACTCAAAATCTGTCAAGTTCAAATAAAATGCTACGGTTACAGGTGAAAGGTGCACACTACAACTTATTAAGTACTGAACAATTAATTTTTACCTACAATTAATATATACAAACTAATCTCAATTGAAAACAAGAAGCAGCAGTGTAATCTCAAAATCCAAGTTGTGGTGCTGTTTTCAGATGGGTATATTTTTCAAAATTCAAAAATGTGTGAAAAAAAAAATCCAATGAGTGCACTACACTAGGAAGAATACATGAATCCCAAAAAGATAAACAATAAAAAAATAAAAAAATAAAAAAATAAGTGCACATCAAGTTGGAAATAATTGGTGCTGGAGGATCATTTTTGAGATAAACATTACAAATAGACATATATACATGTTTACAAATAGGCTCAAACTATCACAAAGGAGTTACATTATAGGGATAATTTTCAAATCAAGCATACTGGATATTTAAAGAATCTTCAAAGCTAAAAAATATGTTGAGGACGTAGACTACTCTCTCACGTACAGACTGCTCACACAGTCTTACTATTTTGTTCTTAACTTGTTATAACTAATTGATTCCCATGTCTTTTTCTTACTTTATGCTAACTCTAATACAACAAACTTTTTTATATGTATTACCCATCCACACTAGTCCGACACACATTTTAAGCCATAGGAAAAGCTAACAATAACTGTAATGAGGGCTACAAACTTAAAGAACCAAGAAATAATTGAAAATTTTGACCCATACGTGATCATGTGTATTCGTCCACTGTTTAAGTTTAAGGCAAAAATCATTGACAACAAATTAAATCCTATTTGGGATGAGACATTTGAGTTGATTGCAGAAGACAAGGAGACTCAATTTCTTCTCCTAGAGGTTTAATTGCTATATCCATCTCTCATTTTTTTTAATTTTTATCTTGAATCTACTCTGACTAGAATATGACCCTCTGATTTTGTACATTCTTTTGAGAAAAGTTGTTTTGATAATCAATCCTCTTTATTTTTTTTATTTTTTCTTGTCACATCCATGACTTTGAATAGGTTTTTGATGAAAACATTGGAGAAGATGATCGAATGGGTGTCACAAAGTTGCCTCTGAATGAAATTGAAGCCAAGACTCCAAAAGAAATTGAATCAAGGTTGTTGTTATCAAGGTACATAATGTATCACGAATTCAGCAAGAGCGAGCAATTAGCAGCTCTGGAGGAAGAGAAGAGGATCATAGAAGACAGAAAGCAACAAAAAGCAGAAGGGGTGATAGGAAGCTCAATGAAAGCCCTTGATGGTGCAACAACTTTAGCTGCTTCAGGTGCTAGTATGGCAGGCAGTGGCATTGGTGCAGGTCTAGGTACTGGTGTAAGGGTAGTAAGAAGTGCCCTAAGCAAAATCAAAAAGTTCATGAGAAGAACCTTCACAGGACAGTCAACCAATCACAAGAAAAATGACTCCTCTCCTCCAACAAATGTTGTTCAAGACATTATATCTAACTAATTGTTCTCATGACGTGAACATAAATTAATAGTGCACTAGATACATACAGATATGACTAAAAATAATCGTTTGCAGCACGTTAATTGAGTAATCGACCTTGAAAATATTGTACATTAAATAAATAATCAATGCTCAATTTAATAAATTGAGGAAGCACCAGAAAAATGAATATGATTTTAAAATAAATAGGGCTCATGATAGATTCTGTGAAAACAAAAAATACTGCACTGAAGTTCTTTTATCAAAAAAGTATTGGTTATAAAAAAGCAATAGGTCTCTTCACAATCAAGGATATAATGATCCATTTAGGAAACATCACCTAATACAATCTCTGTATGTTATTTAGATACTTCAGAAGTTGCTCAATTAATTAGTTTATATTTAGTTATCTGTTAATTCAAATTAATCAAGATTCTGTTAGCCCTTAATATTACAATACTTATCTTGTGTTAGCCCCAAGTCTATCAACAGTGAAGTTACTAGTATCTTATGCACCAGATTTCTTCAAATCATAATTTTGAAAAATCTGTAAATTTGAAGCAACTCAAAATGAGATTCTAAGGAAAAAATAAAATATAATTAACTAGATATAAATAGGAATAATCATAAAATGCTTTTTAATGCACATTTATCACTCATTGATTTTTTTTTACAACATTAAGAAAATTCAAAATTTCTTCTTTAATCATCTGCCTCCATTCAATCCCAATCAGTATCATCAATGTCATTCTCATTTTTCAATATTTCTATATTTCTATAGTTGTATCTTTTAAATTTTGTGCATTAGAAGGCATTTCAACGGCATTAAAGGGTGCATCTTTTCTTGACCATCTAATGTCAGCATCATGTAATCTACTTGAGGAACCAATCTCATCATTAGGCTCTCTCCAGAATGTGTCTCCAATATTGGGACAATCCTCTTTCACTAAATCATACAAATTAATAGGAATTTTATTTCTGGCATAATAAATTCTTTTTTTAACTGGATCCTCCACAAAGAAAACTTGATGAACTTGTGATGCCCACACAAAGAGTCATATGTACTGCATAATCTATTGAAGTATATCCGAATTAACCCGTACTCATCTACTTCATTATGAAAACAATCACATCTAAAAAATACAACACTAAAACAATCATAATAATCAATCTCAATGATATCTTGAATAACTCCATAATAGGTAACTTCTCCATCGATGGAATTTTAGTCCCTAGAACTAGCAAAACTATCAGTTGTTGATGATAAAGTCACACCACTATTTTGAGTTTTGCATGGGACATTTTGAGCTTTAGTATGAAATCGATATTCATTAATCTAATATGCAGTGTATTTCTTGGCCACCAAATTAGGCCCTTTAACTAGCCAAATAATCAGGTATTTCAACATTTTTAACTTTCTCTTCAAATCAATTGCTGAATTCCTGACTAAGAGTCCTTGTTCTTGCCCATGCATTTGATCTAGTATGATTACTCATTAAATTTTTATGTTCCTTACAATCATGATATTTTGAATTTAATCATAAGGCCTTTATAAATGGAGCTAAACGTACCTTACTTATCATAAAAAATTAAATAAAGTTTATGTCATGATCCGATTTCTCGGTCATGATGGCACCTACGACCCCCACAGTAGGCGAAGCAATCCCTGTAGCCCGGAACAGTTAGTAATGGGCTACTATCAATCAATTAAGCAGGAAAACAGTATAAATATGCTGGAGCAAGAGAAAATAAGTAAAGAAAAGGGACAATAGGGATATATATATATACATGGAAGCTAAACCAAACCCCAAAATCTGGTATCATAGTATAGAGCCAGAACTACATATAAGGAGTACAAATGATCCAAAATTATATATACAGATATCTCCGAATGGTGATAAAGTACATAAAGCAAAAGATAAACTAAAGCTAAGCTCCGGTCGCCAAGAGCTCACCCTCAGTCTGAAGTAGTCCCCAAAAGATCTCCGAGCATGAATAACAATGATCTAGCAACGATGTCCCACACTAGGATCTGCACCAGAAGAGACATAGTGTAGTATGAGCACCAATTGTGAAGCAACCGGTACCCAGTAGGTATCATAGGCCGACTGGGCACATATAAGATAAAAGAGCAGTAATAAGCAGAATAGGAACAAGTAGTCACTGAAAACAATGAAGGAGCACACGGAAGATAACACAAAAGGAATACAACCAAGATAACACACATGGCTAGCTACTAGAATACCAATCACCTGCGAAAGAAAGAAATACGTACCTGGGATCCTTGCAATAACAAGTATATAAGGAAGGGTCAAAAAAAGTAGGCGGTGTACCGGTAACCTCAATGAAAAGAGAAGGAGCAGGCGAATAACGAAAGTCATTCTCGGATACAAAATACGATCATCCAAATAAGCATACTAATCTCAATCAAGATATACCAACTGGAATCCAAAGTACAACGTTATCAAATCCAATGTCGAGTAACCATAATAGGGACAATATTATGATTTAATAATAATAAGCCTACCTACAGTCCCACGGGCGCCCATACACCTGAGGAACACAAGCAAGTGAAGACAAACCCTCCGACATCCCATACTATCAGAGCGTACACTCAGCAAACAAGGATGGAACCTCAAATAATATGATAATATGATGAACTAGGTGTAATAATAGTAGCGTATGCTACCCGCTTCCGGCATCCTATAAGGCCTAGAAGACAGGATCCATTAAAGGTCACACCCGTATGCCCCTACTACACCGTATACCCTCCCTCTGGCACTCCCAGCACGTAGCCCTTGGTCTGGAATGACAAGGTCCATGGAGGCCCCCGACCAACATACTAGATGCCCCGCAATCTTGAAAATCCTCAAGTAAAGTTGCCTGAAGGGTATTCGAGTCTAAATCAGTAAATCAAATGGTTCCAGTGCACGGCCCTGCCGAGCCTAGTATTATCACTGAAGTTGTAGTAAAAAAAGTCTAACCCTCGGTTCCGCCGAGCCTAGTATTAGTAGAAATAGTGATAAAATATTTTTTTTATTTCCTCTTACGCCAAGAAGATCCGTTAAAAGGTACCAAAACTCTTTGCAATCATTTTTACTAAAAACGGGCCCCATGAGCTATGTAGGTTTTAGAAATCATTCAATAGAAGGACCGCAGCCAAAATCATAGTAAAATTATGTAGAAACCCTCTATATGCATGATAAATAGTGTACACAATCACAACAATGGCCCACGACCCATAATCAACTTATCGGCCCTACACAGGCTCCAATTGTTCTACAACACAGATAGCCAGCTTTATAACAGTAATAACGATGTCCGAGACTCACGAACATTTCCAATAACCCAGCATCTATATTCCAGAGTCAATACAAGGCCACACAGGACTACAAGGGTGATAATATCATCTATAAAAAATACTACAAACTTCGGAGGAAAGAAACGAATCGAACATGAAGAAGCGGTCAAGGTCTGTGGTACCAAGCTAATAAACCCAACCCAAGGATGCCCATTAATATAATTTTATCCTATATATGTGAAGTCTAGAGGAGTTAGACTGTAACCTACCTATCGTCCGATCACAAGCTGCTAGAATAACAATATATAAGCCCAAACCGCTTCAAAATAAAATCAAACTCGAATTTGTAGCTTGAATAACTTGACGTAGATAATCAATTTTAGCGCTAAGATAATCTTTCCCGCTAAACCTTCTTCACGTACAAAGTTAATATATATATTGAAGTAGAAATCATATGCACATATGTTGCTTTCTAATGAAACTCAACAGAAGGAGTTTTGCACCCAATTCACGTAAATATAAAAATACGTACAACAATCCCTTGTTAATGGATAACATCCCTCTCTTATATAAATATATAATTTAATATAAGTTCTCAAAGTGCAGCTAGTCATCATTTGTATCATAGCATGTTGTACACTTCCTCCACTTTCACGTGGAAGTGGAGGGGTTGACACCTCATTCTTTGTCCCACTACGTATATACTCGGATATTGCATAGATTCGTGGTAAAATATATATAACTTTTTGAATATACCATAATTAATAGAAAATTATTTCCAATAAAACTTACTATATTATAATACTAATTTCCAACATAACTAAGTTTACTATCTCCGTTAAAAATATTAATAACTTATAAAACTCTTATAAAATAAATACATACGCAAATATATCATAACAAAAGTAATTTTTCATAAACAATTAAAACATTTTTAGAGAAACAAAACTTTTTACCAAATTCAACTTTCAAATCAAATATTTCTAAATACGCACGATGTTAATAAAATTCTCAAATTTAGGCTCGCAAGCCTTGGATACAGGACGAAGGTTAAGGTCATACGATCGCAAATCACTATCACACGATTTTGATAACTCAACTCTTAAGACTCAGCTCTAAAATAGGGGAACGACCATAAAGACCAAATGAACGGCCAGGGCGCCAAACCACCAGTCCCAGCAAGCTATAAATGACTTGGGGCCACTACAGGCAAGCTCTAATAGTATAAGGAAAGCATAAATGCGGGAATGACCGGAAGGGTCATTACATCATCCATTACTAAAAAAGACTTTCATCCTCGAAAGTCAAGGACAAAGAAGTACTTGAAAGCTCAAACAGCTGCGATACTGAGCTCGCATATCTCTCTCGGTCTCCCAGGTAGCCTCCTCAATCGGACGATTCCTCCACTGAACTTTGACAACCAAAATCTCCCTAGATCTCAACTTTCTAACATCTCTGGCTAGTATAGAAACCGGCTTCTCAACAAAGGATAAACTCTCATCCAACTAAACCGAATCCCAATGCAACACATGAGACTCGTCTGGAACATACCGATGCAACATCAAAATATGAAATACAGGATGTACAACTGAAAATATTGGAGGCATGGCTAACTGATAGACAACACTACCAACCCTCTGGAGAATCTCAAACGGCCCAATGTACCTGGGGCTAAGCTTGCCCCGCCGACCAAATCTCATCACGCCTTTCATGGGAGACACATGGAGGAATACCAAATCACCAATACTGAATTCCAAGGCACGAAGTCTACGATCAACGTAGCTCTTTTGCCTATTCTGAGCTGCTCGAAGTCCATCCTGGATCACTTTGACTTGGTCTAAGGAATCCCAAAGTAAATCTGTACTCTGTGGCCTAGACTCCAACCTATCGAACTAACCAACCAGCGATCTGCAATGCCTACCATACAATGCCTCAAAAGGTGCCATGTCAATGCTCGAATGGAAGCTATTATTATACGCAAACTTGACCAAAGGCACAAAGTGATCCCAAGAACCTCCAAAGTCAAGAACACATGCCCGAAGCATGTCCTCCAGGACCTGAATGGTCCTATCAGACTGGACATCTATTTGAAGGTGAAAAGCAATACTAAGCTGAACCTCTATACCCAAATCTCACTGAATAGCCCTCCAAAACTGAGATGTGAACTGAGTGCCGCGGTCTGAAATAATAGAAGCTAGGACCTCGTGCAATCGAACAATCTCACGAAGGTAGATCTGAGCTAACCTCTCTGCACCATAAGAAGTCTGAACTGGAAAGAAATACACTGACTTAGTCAGTCTATCAACAATCACCCAGATGGAATCAAACCTCCGAGAAGTATGAGGCAAACCAACAACGAAGTCCATAGTAATCCCTTCCCATTTCCACTCAGGGATGGGAAGTCGCTGCATCAAGCCACTCGATCTCATATGCTCGGACTTAACCTGCTGATAGTTCAAGAACCGAGATACGAACTCCACTATATCCTACTTCATACCACTCCACCAGTAAAGCTATCTCAAGTCTCTATACATCTTTGCTGCGCCAGGATGAATGGAGTATCTAGAACAATGTTCCTCACGAAGTATCAACTAAATCAAATCCCCAACTCTTAGAACACAAAGGCGACTGTTGAACCTTAGGATACCATCAGAACCCAACGTATCCCGGTTGGCCTTACCCTGAACTACCTGATCATGAAGGTCACACAAACTCTGATCCTCAAGCTATCGGCTCTGAATCTGATCAACTAGAGTGGAACGAACCACAATACTGGAGAGAACTCCACTAGGATCCGACAAGTCAAGCCTAACCAAACGGTTAGCCAAAGACTGGATGTCCAGGGCCAAGGGTCGCTCAAAAACAGAAAGAGAAGCTAAGCTGCCCATACTCACCGTCTTCTGACTCAAGGCATCTGCTACCACATTTGCCTTGCCCAGATGATAAAGAATGGTGAAATCATAGTCCTTCAGTAGCTCAATCCATATCCTCTGCCTCGAGTTTAGCTCTCGCTGACTCGTAATGTACTGAAGACTACAATGATCGGTGAATATATCACAATGAACTCCATATAAATGGTGCCGCTAAGTCTTGAGCACGAAGACTACCGCCACCAATTCTAAGTCATGGGTAATTGTGCTCGTGAACCTTCAACTGCCTCGATGCATATGCTATCACTCGACCCTGCTGCATCAACACACAACCAAGACTAACCCTGAAAGCATCATAATACACGAAGAACCTCTGACCCTCAATCGGCAAAGTGAAAACTGGAGCTGAAGTCAATAAGGCCTTAAGCCTCTGGAAGTTATTCTCGCACTGATCCGACCACTGAAATGGGACATCCTTCCTAGTCAGCATAGTCAAGGGTACTGCTATAGAAGAAAATCCCTGAATGAACCATCTGTAGTAACCTGCTAACCCAATAAAGCTGCGGACCTCAATAGCAGTAGTAGGTCTAGGCCAATCACAAATCGTTGAAATCTTTCCCGGATCAACCCTAATCCCATCCTTAGACACCACGTGCCCTATGAATGCAACTGACTCAAGCCAAAACTCGCACTTTGAGAATTTTGCATAAAGACGATGATCTCTCAAAGTCTGGAGTATAATCCTCAAGTGCTGCTCATGCTCATCTCTACTCCGTGAGTATACCAAGATGTTGTCTATGAAAACTATCACAAATGAGTCCAAATACGGGCCAAACATCCTGTGCATCAAGTTCATTAAGGCTGTGGGGGCATTAGTCAACCCAAAAGACATCACCAGGAACTCATAATGGCCATAACGTGTCCTGAATGCTATCTTAGGGATGTCCTCCGCCCTAATCCTCAACTGATGGTAGCCGGACCTCAAATCAATCTTCTAAAACATGGCTAAACCCTGAAGCTGATCAAACAAGTCATCAATCCTTGGCATCGGATACCTATTCTTCACTGTCACCCTATTCAACTGTCGATAATCAATACACATCCGCATCGACCCATCTTTCTTCTTCACAAATAAAATAGGAGCACCTCAAGGTGACACACTCGGTCTAATAAACCCCTTAGCTAACAGATCCTAGAGCTGATCCTTAAGCTCCCTCAACTCAGCAGGAGCCATACGGTAAGGAGAAATAGAAATGGGCCTGGTGCCTGGCTCTAACTCAATATCAAAATCAATATCTCTCTCAGGTGGAAGGCCTGGCAGGTCGATAAGGAACATATCTAGGAAGTCTCTAACCACAGGAACAGACTCAGGAGATGAAGGGTCAGCACTAGCATCTCGTACATATTCTAGATAAGCTAAACACCCATGGGAAATCAACTTCCTAGCTCGAAGACAAGAGACGATCCCAGATGGTGCGCGGCTAACAGAACCTTGCCACATGACTGGGGATACACCGGGCATGGCTATGGTAACGGTCTTGGCATAACAATCCAAAACCGCATGGTGAGGGGATAACCAGTCCATGCCCAATATCACATCAAAATCTAGCATATCAAGGATCATCAAATCACCCCAAGTCTCTGAATCACTAATAGATATCATACAAGATCTCACAATCCGATCCACTACTAAAGAATCTTCTACTGGGGTCAAAATAGAAACAGGTATAGATAACGACTCACTAGCCAACCCCAAACAAGGCACAAAGTAGGCAGATACATATGAACAAGTAGATCCAGGATCAAACAAAGCCAAAGCAGAGTGATGGCACATCAAAATCATACCTGTGATCACAGTATCCGAGGCCTCTGCCTCTGGTCTCCCTGGGACCGCATAAAACTGATGACGACCTCCACCTATCCGATCTCCATCCCTACCACCTGCTCTGCTATGCGGGGCACCACCTCTAGCCTGACCACTACCCCCTCTAATCGGTGGCTAAACTACTTGCATGGGATGAGCTGGCTGAGCTGCGGGCTGAACTGTACCCCTTTGGGGGCAATCTCTAGCAAAATGGCCAACGACACCACAATCATAGAAAGTTGAACCCCACTAGGGGCAATCCCTGGCGTAGTGACTGCTAACACCAAAATAATAGCAGGACCCTGACGGCCTACCCTATCGGGATGAACCAGCTAAAACCGTGTGGCCACCCTGACCTGATGCCCCAGAAGTAGTACCTCTCAAAGATTGCCCCTGCTCAAACTGAGAGCTACCCGAAGTCTAAAGCGAAGCCTGAAATGGTCTACTAGTCTGACCCTGATGCTGCTATGGCTAATGACCCTGGCCCCACTGGTGCAAACCTCTACCACCCTGTCGAGAATCACTGAAGCTACCCTGATAACGAGGCCTCTTATCCTCAGCCCCCAGATCATATCAATGCAAGTCCTCCACAGTACGGGCATAATCTGCAATAGCCTGAAATGATCGACCACTAGCAACTAATATCTTGGCTGGCTCTCTCAGCTCTGTCCGTAACCCCCAAACAAATCTGTGAACCCCGTCCAGCTCAGTAGGAATGATCATAGCCCAAAATGGAGCAAGCTGATGGAAACGGGTCTCATACTCAGATACAGACATGTGACCCTGTATAAGCCTAGTAAAATGCTCCCGGCGATGCTCACGATCACTCTGAGGCAAGAACTTGGCCATAAAGGCCTCATAAAACTCGGATTAAGTCAAAGGAGGTGACGATGGTGGTCTGCAAGCAACTTGGGCCCTCCAACATAACTTCATTAGGCCCTCCAGCTGATAGTTAGTATATCCAACCCTGTGAGTCTCCAAAAAACCCAAATGATACAATATCTCCTCGCAGGTAGTAATAAAGTCATGTGGGTCCTATCCAGAGGTACCAGTAATCCTCGGAGGTGCTAATCTCAAAAACCTTCCCAACGCCTTTTGCTCTGACTCTGTCATAGCGGGGCAAAGAGCAAAAGGCTGTGCAGTTGATGGGACCAGAATAACTTCTGCAAGGGGAGCCTCAGTGGAAGGCTATGCTCCTGAAGTCTGTGCACCCAAGGCTCCCCCCTGAGCGGATGTCTGTGCTACCTCAGAAGGTCGCTCTCCAATCATACCCAAAAGTTGTAATAGTAAACCCCGAATATCTGAAGACTGAACTGGGGCTGAAACTGGCACAGAAGTGGGTGCTGGAGCTGGTATTGGAGCTAGTGGTACCTGGACTGCCTCTGGTCTATATGTTGCTGCTTGAGAACTGACTCTGGCTCATACTCATGCTCAGGCTCTATCTCCACTCTAGAAGCTCTAGCAGCTCTAGCAGGTGCCGCTGCTCGGGGACGTCTTTGACCCCTAGCTCTACGACCTCCCTGGCCCCTAGCTGGTGTCGGGGGTGCTGGAGTCAGAGGCTCATCTCCACCTGACACCGATGCTCTCGTATGAACTATCTGCGGAGAATGAACTAGAGCAAGTGAGATTTTAAGAAACTTCAAGAGTACTACACACGATACAGAAGCAATTAAAGAGTCATGTTTCCTTAGATTTCACTATAGCCTTCCGAAGATTGAGTACGGACATCTACGCCCTGATCTGCAGGACTCTACTTGTCACTACCCAACTTGTTATGAGTGACACCTACCCGACCCCCAGATGAGGGAATCAATATAGTTTAACCTTTGCCTAGACTAACAGCCTAAAACCAGCAAGCGAAAAGTAAACTAGCAATCAAAACAAATCAAAAACTAATCATAATCATTATCCTGCGGAAAATCCCTCCTAGGAACTGAAAGTCATCATACTAAATATCCATACCAAATCTAGAGTACGGGGATGCAACCCCATAAAAAATAAGAATAGTTTTTAAGTCCGAACAAATAGACTAAAACTCTAATGATAATCCCAAGGTAGCTCGAATCGACAGCTCACCCTTGAAGATCAGAAACGTCGGTGCTAAATCTGAGGTATCGTCTCAGCCGCTGGAAGATTTCCTGTACTCACCAAAAGAAAGACAAGTGCAGTATCAGTACACCACCACTGTGTACTGATAGGATCATCAACAAGTATTCAAGAAAATAGTATATAAATAGTACACAAAATCCAGTAACAAGTATGACAAACATGCAATAATATCACATACATCTCTAGACTACAGGTCTCTACCTAGCTTGTTACCGCATGAATCCATATCTTATAGTTCTATTCCACCAACAAGAATAAACATAACCACACCTTACTGTCTAGCCTGGACCCACCCTGGAATACCCTCTAGACAACTACCACAAGAAGTGATTACCCGGCCTAAACCAAGACCAATTCAACAGTCATACAACAGTTCCCGGCCACTTAAGGACCACCAATCAATAACACTTTTTGATAACAACCCGGTACACTCACGAAACCAATATCAAGTATCACATTTAGTAAAACAACCCGGTCCTCTCACGAAACCAATATCAACCAATGCAATACAATAATCAATGAAACAGTGCAAGATGCAATAAAGTAATCCCGTACTAGGCGTGGTACTCATGCCAAACGAATGTTAAACCAGTACCAGGCATGGTACCCATGATAACCATGTGTTATACCCATACCAGGCGTGGTACCTGAGCTAACCAAATGTCAACAACAACAGTCAATAGAATGAATGCACACCCCTTGTAAATCCAACCAGTAAAAACCATTCAAACATAGACTGTAAACCAAACTTAGACATTCCACACAAATCCCCTAAGAAATGTAATGCACATAATTACTTAGACAACGAGTACAATGAATATACACATTCACAGAAATACAAAAGCCATCACCTACCTCGAATGTTCCAAGCTCTATTTAACGAGAGCTTTCCCGTGTTCTGGATTCCTCTCACGTTCTTGGTCTAAAAATAGCACATAATGCATACAATTAACATACAGGCCTGTACATTACCCAGATTATACCAAATCCCCAGACCCCAGGCCACCCATGATCATCCCACCCTTTTCTCGGGTGTTTCCACCATTAATTCTTCTAGTCTTATCATTTTTTATGGACAAAACAGGAAATTAAACAGTCTATGATCATTTTAACGTAACTAAATCAACACCAAAAAACATACATGTTTGGAACCCCCTTTTTCCCCGAATTTCATCATCCCTAGGTCATTCCAACCTTCCCCAATTTTCCTCCTAGCAATTCTACCGCATAGGAAACATAGTACAAAGTGTGGGGAACGAAAATCTTACCTTAGGAACAATTTTTGGCGGAGAAATGAAGAAAATTGCTTGAATTCGCCCAACCGTTCTCCCAAAACAAACTTGTGAAATTATGATGTTTTGAGAGTTGTTTCTGCATTAAAAACCTATCGGCCTGCTATAGCAGTCCCCGTTCTGCTATAGCGGTCCTGCTATAGCGATCATCTGCCGTTATAGCAGTCTTAAATGAGTTGACCGCCCCTTGACCGCCACTATAACGGTAATTTCTACCGCTATAGCGGTGGCCGCTATCACGCGTGACAACACTCATCACGGGTAGAAAGTTCGTAAATTTGCCAATTTTGTCCATTTCACAACACACTTGGTTCCCCTACGTCCCGAAATAACCCTTTCACGTCAAACGCGATTCTATGAGTTTTACTTACCCAAATTCGATTCCGAAAAGTCCCCCAGACTCCTTTATGTCTTGGCTAAGTGGAAAACTAGCTAAATCTAAGAGACCTAAACCCATTTTTACCCGGATTTCTATAGACTCTACCTTGCTCCAAAACTGGCCGAGGCTAGCGTAGCCCAGAATTTCAAACTCCCAAATCCGGAGTTTTCTAACTCTAAAAGTTGGCACGATTGAACTACCCATAACGACGGACTCGGTCGTTACAACAGATACCAATTTACCCATCGTTCATCCCCGAATGATCAAACCCAAAATTATGAAAATAAAATGAAGGAAGTGTAGTATCTGAATCCTTAAACAATTGAGGGTACTTGTCCCGCATGTCCTTCTCAGTTTCTCAAGTGGCTTCCTCACTTGGACGATGCTTCCATTGAACGTTCACCATATCAATCACCTTTGTCCTCAACCTCTGGACATATCGAGCAAGAATCAAGATCGGTTCTTGCTCATAACGAAGATCCTTATCAAAAAGTACCTCATCCCACTTGATGATGTAGTCCCCATCCCCATGGTATCACTTGAGCATGGATACATAGAATACCGGATGGACGCCCGACAAACTAGGTGGCAGTGCTAACCTGTAATCCACTGGCCCAACCATCTCAAGAACCTCAAACGGACCGATAAACCGAGGGCTAAGCTTTCCCTTCTTACCAAATCGCATAAACCCTTTCATTGGTGATACCTTTAACAATACTTGCTCACCAACCTGAAAGTCAATGTCCCGGACCTTGCGATCTACATACTCCTTCTGCCTGCTTTGAGCAGCCAATAACTTGGTCTGTATGCCCCTTACTTTTTCATGTGCTTCCTTCACTAAGTCTACGCCCAGATGCTTCACATCACCTTCCTCAAACCACCCAATCAGTGATCTGCAGTTTCTCTCATACAGGGCCTCGAACAGTGCCATATCGATACTGGAGTGGTAGCTGTTATTGTACGAGAATTCGCACAACGGTAGAAACTGGTCCCAATAACCACCGAAGTCCATTACATATGCTGTCAGTATGTCCTCTAATACCTGAATCGTCCTATTCGACTGACCATCAGTCTGAGGATGGAAGGCTGTGCTAAAGGAGAGTTGTGTACCTAACTCTTCATGTAACTTGCCCTAGAACTTAGAAGTAAACTGTGTACCCCTTTCTGAAATGATGGACAGTGGTACCCCATGCAGTCTTACAATCTCCTTCACGTAGATCTTGGCCAACTGCTGAAAATTATAATCTACTCTGACCGGAATAAAATGAGCGGACTTGGTCAGCCTTTCAACAATAACCCAAATTGAGTCATACTTCCCCAATGTCTTGGGAAGACCCACCACGAAATCTATGGCTATCCTTTACCACTTCCACTCTGGAATTGGCATTCTCTGAAGTAGTCCTGCAGGTCTCTGATGTTCATATTTTACCTGCTGGCAATTCTGGCACTTGGACACAAAATCAACTATGTCTCTTTTCATCTCGGGCCACCAGTAATGCTGCCTCAAGTTCCTGTACATTTTGGTTACACCCGGATGGATTGAGTACCGCAAACCATGAGATTCTGTCAGAATTTTCGGAATCATATCATCAACCCGAGGAACACAAATCCTCTCCCTGAAATGCAATACACCACCAGAGTGTAACATGACATCTCTGGACTCCCCGGATATCATTTTACTCCGCAACTTGCCTAGTTTCAGATCCTGAAACTGTTTTGCCTTTATTTCTTCTATGAAGGTGGCCTTGACCTCAATGCTGGACAACAACCCGCCTTGGTCTGAGACACCCAAGTGCATGAACTTAGCCTCCAGAGCCTGAATTTCCTTAGCTAGCAGTCTTTTGGACACTCCCAAATAAGTCAAACTACCCATGCTAATAGTTTTCCAACTCAATGCGTCTGCTACCACATTAGTCTTACCCGAATGTTACTGAATGGTCACATCATAATCCTTCAATAACTCCATCCACCTTTTCTACCTCAGATTCAAATCCTTCTAAGTGAAAACGTA
Organism: Jaltomata sinuosa; assembly: GCA_003996215.1. Classification (NCBI taxonomy): domain Eukaryota; kingdom Viridiplantae; phylum Streptophyta; class Magnoliopsida; order Solanales; family Solanaceae; genus Jaltomata; species Jaltomata sinuosa. The sequence continues at coordinate 286,244 of QJPP01001687.1, read as the reverse complement.
CTACAGACTGCGATGATCTGTGAATACTTCACACTTGAAACCATAAAGGTAGTGTCTCCATATTTTCAAAACAAAAACTACCCCTGCCAACTCTAAATCGTGAGTCGGGTAATTCCTCTCATGCACCTTCAACTGCTTGGATGCATAGGCTATCACATTCCTATCCTACATCAACACAGCACCCAAACCAAAATGTGAAGCATCACAGTAAACAATAAAGTCTTTACCTTCAACCGGCAAGGACAATAAATGAGCCGTGGTCAAAAGTGTCTTGAGCTTTTGAAAACTCTCCTCGCACTTGTCGGACCACACAAATGGTACCTCCTTCTGTGTCAGCCTGGTCAGGTGAGTAGCAATAGAAGCAAAGTCCTTCAGAAACCTCCGATAGTACCCCGCAAACCCAACAAAACTTCTCACCTCTGTCATAAAGCTAGGCCGGACCCAACTCTTAACTGCCTCAATTTTCTGAGGATCCATCATCACCCCCTTTTCTGACACCACATGCCCCAAAAATGCCACATAAGTCAACCAAAACTCACACTTAGTGAATTTTGCATAAAGCTTTTGGTGCGTCAAGATGTCCAGCACAATGCGAAGATGATTAACATACTCCTCCCTACTCTTAGAGTAGATCAACATATCGTCAATGAACACGATATCAAAAGAATCCAAGTAGGACTTAAACACCCCATTCTCAAACTCATGAATGTTGCCGGTGCATTGGTCAAACCAAACGACATTACTAGAAACTCATAATGTCCATACCGAGTACGAAATGTAGTTTTTGAAATATTCTCAGGCCTAATCTTTAGTTGATGGTACCCCGACCTCAAGTCAATTTTCGAAAACATCGATGCACCCTGAAGCTGGTCAAACAAATCATCTATCCGGGGTAAAGGATACTTATTTTGGATGGTCACCTTGTTCAACTGTCTGTAGTCTATGCACATCCGCATACTTCCATCCTTCGTTTTCACAAACAAAACTGGAGCCCCCCAAGGTGAAGCACTGGTACGTATAAATCCCTTATCTAGGAGTTCTTGCAGCTGAGTCTTAAGTTCCCTTAACTCTGCCAGAGCCATTCTATATGGAGGAATAGAGATGGGACGAGTGCCTGGCTCCAAATCAATACAAAAATCTATATCCCTGTCCGAAGGCATACCAGGCAAATCCACTGGAAACACCTCTACAAATTCGGACACCACCGAAACTGACTCAATAGAAGAGGACTCCACACTATCATCCCAGAGATGAGCCAAGAAGGTTAGACACCCCCTTCCCACTAGCTTCCTAGCCCAAACAAATGATATTATCTTAACTTGCTTAGACCTGTATACACCTTCCCAGTCTAATCTATCCTTACCCGGAATTTTTTATAGAGTCACAGTTTTGGTGTTACAATTCAACATAGCATGATAAGGAGATAGCCAGGTCATACCCAAGATAATATCAAAATCAGCCCTATTCAGAATTACTAAATCTACCCAAGTACGTAGCCCCACAAATACCACAGAACAGTCACAATACACATGAGTCACAATCACCAACTCTCCAACTGGGGTAGATACATGGATAGGGGAATCAAGGATATCACAATTCAAACTCAGACCCAATGCAAAACTAACAGACACATAAGAATATGTAGATCCTGGGTCAAATAATACTGAGGACATTTTATCACAGATAAGAATAGTACCTGTGATCACCACATCTGAGGCTTCGCCTCAGTCCTTCCTGGAAAAGCATTACCACCTCTGCCTGCCGGAACCACTACTCTAGTCTACTGCTGACCCTGATTACCTACCTGCCTGTGTGGACACTCCGTCTTAAAGTGGCCCAACTCACCATAATGGAAGCAACCACGGTCCAAAGTAGGCCTGCTAGCTGATGTATAAGATGCCCCCTGGCCTCTAGGAGCTAAAGACTGAGCTCCCTGAAGACCACCTGTAGTAGCTAGAAGAGCTGACTAAATAGGACGGGCCGAGTAAGCCTACTGATGCTGGCCCCTGGAGAACCACCAAAATTTCCCTCATTTCGGGGACTTTTGGCTAAGGCCTTAGCCTGCCCCGCTTGCCTAACTCCCTCAATCTTCTTCACATAGTCCACCTCATCATTAAAACCCTTGCCTGAAGAAGTCATATGCACTGACAGTACCTGCAGATCACTATTCAGACCCTTGACAAACAACCAAACTCGTTCCTCCTCGGAACCTAACATCTGTGTAGCAAAACAAGACAACGCATAAAACTTAGCCTCATAAGCTGAGACCGACATGCCACCCTGCTCCAAGTTCAGAAACTTATCCTTCTTCCGGTTCCTCAAATTACGGGGAACGTACTTCTCTAGGAACAAGGCATGGAACTGCTCCCAAGTCAGTGGAGGTAAGATAGATGACCAACACTCAACATGAGACCTCCACCACTACTTGGCATCACCCTGCAGCTGAAAAGTGACAAACTCCACCCCATGCTGACGTACAATACCCAATTTATGCAACCTCTCATGGCTATCCAGGATGAACTCATAAGCATCCTCCTTGTCTGTACCCTGAAACATCGGAGGTTTCAACTTAAGGAACTTAGTCAACATCTCATGCTCATTGCCTGTCATCACTGGGCCTAACATTGTCCTGAGAAGATCATTTGTGCCCGAAGCTGCATCCATCCTTGGTGCTGTAGTAGTAACCGCTGGCTGAGTATCCAAGGCCCGATTCGCATAAGCAGCGGGTATGGATCCAACACCAACCAACCCACTCAAAATATCCCACGCCTTTCTTAAAGCCTCTGGTGTCATATTAGAAAGGCCTGCACCCCCAATCGGTGCCGCCTCCTCCTGAGCTCTTCCATCTTCTACCACTACTTCTTCTATATCCGCAACCATATGGTCCTGAGGTGGGGGAGGGGTTACCTCACATGCAGCAGCAGCAACTCGAGCTCCACCCCTGGCGGGTGCGGCTCTAGCTCGTCCCCTGCGCCTTTCCTTACCTCTGCCACGAACTGCCGAGCCTGCTGTTGGGACCGCTGGTCTTGCTTCGTTATTCCTTGTAGTGACCATATGCAGAAAGCAGAGTAAATAAGGTTAGATACCAATTCATATCACCAGATACCAATTGGAATCGAGTTATAGCACGAAAAAAAAGAAGAAAGAGATAGTTTTTTTCCTAAAGCCCCATGGCCTCTCGAAGAAAAGTACGGACGTCTCCGCACCATTCCGCAAGACTCTACTAGACCTGTTTGGTACAACAAGATCAACGAACCTAGGCTCTGATACCATCTTTGTCACGACCCAACTGATAACGCCCAAACTACACCTCAATTTAAGAAGCGTAAGCGGTCGCTGTCAAATATAGAACCCAACAAAGGTTGGGGTCGATCCCACAGGGGATAAGGTGCAAATTAGGTCGTTTGTAAATTAGATGACTAGTAGTCGATAGTTTCTGGTAAATTGAGGGGGGGGGGGTTGTGTGAACAATATTTGATCAAGCAAACAATAATGTGTAATTAATAATCAATATGAGAGTGAACTAGGGAAGTGTTCACCATGGCGTCGTAACAATTCCGACTCAAGGCTTAACTGGGTTCTTTCTTATATGTGTGTCACGATGTGATTGAATTAATGGTATCATCTAAACGTTTCTCAACCAAATAGACAAATTTCCTTTTCAATTCTCTCGAACTTGAAAAGGTGAGCTTTTATATTTCAATCCTAAACATCAAGTAGATTAATCTAGTTACAGCATTAATCATAAGACGAGAGTTGGTAGTCTCGAATCCTCGTAGTTAATCAAATTTTCCGGTTTTAATTTCTTTACTCAAGAAAATTAAACCTAGGCATGTTCTAATGTTTGCAACCACTAGAAAACGTGAAGAATGAATGATTAACAATGTGACAATCATAAATATTGAACCCGACGCTACCCGGAATCTATATTGCTACTTTTGCCATGGCTCCCACAACCCTAGTTGTGGGAAGTTTAGTTACTCATGCTTTTATGGAAAGAGAAGAAGATCATATTCATAATAAAGAAAAGAGATTCTTACAATATAATGAAAACAAGCTTCAATTATCCAAGAACAAGAAAACCAAGATCCCAAGAACAATCAAGAACAAGATGATCAAGAAGAAAAACGTGATTGTGTAGTGTTTTTCTCTCAAATTCTCGCTCAAAACTCTCCTAAAACTATTGGGTAATGTATTGGTAATCAATGCATAAAATAAACCTAACATAGGGTATTTATAGGAGTCCAGGAAATAAACCCAAAAACGTTTGGAATCCGCGTCGCGTACTGCCTCAACTTGACGGTCTGGGCTGACGGACCGTCACGGTGGCCGTCACCACTAGGCAGTGGTGCTGCCTCAAGTTGACGGCCAGGCTGACGGACCGTCACCTTGGTGACTGGCCGTCACTCAGGCTGTCACTCTTATCCAGAACGTCGTTTTGCTCGTATTTCCTTCCGTTTCTATGTTTGTCTCTCTTTCCTGAAAACATAACATAAAACATCAAAAACGATGACGGTTGCTTAAAAACTTACGATTGTTCTTAGTTTAGAGGCGTCAAATGTGCCGTAGAATGGCGGCACATCAACACCCTCAACTTAAACGTTCGCTTGTCCTCAAGCAACATGACATAAAAGAAAACAATAAGACGACTCAACTAAGAAAACAAACTCGTGTCTCTAGCAACTCATGGTCATTCAATTTTAAATCAAGCTCCCTAGTAGCACACAAATGTATGAAACGTTAACTTGCAAGGATCCAAACATGTCATTCCGATATGATAGAATATTATGCATACACACGCACAGCTATCCTAACAGTCAATAGACAATACAGAAATCTTGGTGCCCTCACCACAAAGAAGTCCCACACACAAGATTCGGGACTAGGTAAGGCGTTCACACTCACAAACGATTTCAAACAATGCACATGCGATGCCATAGGCTTTCCCTTACTATAATATTTCAGTTTTTCAGAAAGCCGCTCAGGATCACTACAGGACTTGTTTAGGCTTGTAATGAGGCTTCGGGTGCAGGTAGGATACGTTTGAGGAATAGTGACTAAACCCTCCTTGGAATCACCAACCTACTATTTCCACATAACTTCACTTTATCCATCCTTATTCACCTCTTTATTCCCTTCTTTCTAGCTACAGGTGCGTCCTCTTTATTTTGACACTTCTTTTTATTTCTTTTTGTTTTTTTTTCATCTTTTTTTTTGTTTCTTTATCTTTCTTTTCTTAGACACACCCCCGGAATTTTCATTCTATCCACAACCAATCTTATCCATCCTATTTTTCTTATCATTTACCTCTATAGTAGCCACCCTCAACTTAGGCTGATTGCCTGAGTTGAGGTGCACGATGTCCAAGGAAGGACCAGGGCCAAAACAGGGATTCAAAGTTAAACAGGAACGGTGACAGGTTATTGAATGAACATGGTCAATTATGGCTCAAACAGGGATCAAAGGGATTATTTACATTTGGACGGTCTTATAGGCTAAGTGGACTGCACACAAAAAGGGCCTGTGATCCTTTCCTAAGCAACCAACTTCCAACTTAACAATTTTCATTCTAGATGCATGCACAGAGTAAGAATTTATAACAATAAGCTCACACACACTTGGCACCAAGAAGCCATACCACTACCAACTATCAAAACCACAGCTCGGCTTAAGCATACTTATTCCAATCATAACCACACAATGACATCCAAGGATCCAGACAGTCAATCATTTCAAACATAAGTACAAAATTTCAGAGGGGGCTCCTTTTAGTTCCTTTTTCAAAAAAAACGCCATGCTTGCTATAGACACTAGAAAATAACTAAAATTTAAATGACAACCTAAACATGCCGGTTATACTAGATAGCACACCGGAGGGAAAAGAAACTCGGCAACAAAAACCCTTGGTGGTGAAAGACTCACAGGTAACCCAACACCCTCAACTTAGACTCATGCATTGTCCCCAATGCATACATGTGAAAACTAAAGCTGTGAGAGAAAGGAATACCTGTGAAGTCCATGGGGCTCAGAGTCTGGCATGATGTTGGAGACCGCCAGGGTCTCTAAAGCAGGCAAAATTGATGGAATAGGTGCCAACTACCCCATCTCGTTGAGCTCCAACTTCCTCTTTTATCGGTTCCGCAGCTAGTCGCGGCAGCTTCTTTACTCTTTCTTTGCTGGTTTTCTTGCGGTGTTTTCTCTTCCTTGATTTGTTTTTACTGCCTTCCTCGACATGTTTCCCTTCTTGTGATCGCCACCTCATTCTTGTAACTGCTAGGGTCTCGACATGACCCTTCTCCTCGATATGCAACTCCGCAGGGGCTTCATCAACCACCTCTATAACCGCGACCACTCAAATGTCTCTTGGTTGCTTCATCAACTTACACGCATCAAACTTGACCAATTCATTGTTTAATCTGAACGTCAGTTCATTTCTTTCCATGTCGACCAACACTCTTGCAGTAGCTAACAATGGTCATCCCAAGATTATGGGGACTTCAAAGTCCACTTCGCAGTCTAATATCACAAAGTCGGCCGGGAATATGAACTTACCAACCTTGACCAGCACATCAGACAATATTCCCACTGGTCGCTTTACTGAACGGTCAGCCATTAGCACCCTCATGGTAGTTGGTTTGGGCGCTCCCAAACCCAATTGTTTGTATACTGTTAGCGGCATCAAGTTGATGCTAGCACCAAGATCACATAAGGCTTTTTCAAAGTTGATTTTCCCAATAGTACAGGGAACAGTAAAAGCACCTGGATCTTCCTTCTTTTCCACTAATGACCTTGAAGAGATAGCACTGCAGTGGTGGAGGTTATCTTCTGGTTCAAAGCTTACTGACCTTTTATTGGTAATCAAGTCCTTCATGAACTTGGCATATCCGGGTATTTGTTCAAGAGCGTCCACCAGAGGGATGTTGACTGATATCTGCTTCAGCATGGTCATGAAGTTCAGGAACTTGCTATCGTCCGCTTTCTTCTTCAAACACTGTGGGAAAGGAGGTGGTGGCTGAGGCATCATAGTTGGAAGCTTTTTAACTTCCTTGCTTTTATCCGTGAGCCCTTGCGTAGCATCCTCCGCCACATTGTCATCCGCAATATCACCTTGAGTCTGAATTACCAGATGTGATTCCGGTAACGTTTTACCGCTTCTTGTAGTGATCGCCATACAGCTCCCATCCTTCCTCAGATTTTGAACGGTGTCACTCGGCAAGGTACCTGTCCTCCTTTGATTTAGAGATGCCGAGATTTGATCCACTTGCTGTTCCAATTGCTTGATCGAGGTGGAATGTGAATCCACTACCTGGCTCATTATTGATAATTCAGTCCTCATCTCCTTTACCGCGGATTCGGTAGATTCCACTTTTAGCAGCATCTTAGCCATCATGTTCTCTAGTTTGGACGTCCCTGTCTCGGTGTTAGCTCTTTCCCGATTACCAGGTGGTACATACAACCCACCTCTATCAGTGTTATTCTTCCAGTTTCCCTGATCACGATCTCTGTAGCCAGCTTTTTCATAGTAGTTGTCCTTCTGATAGTTCCGACCTTGGTTTCCTTGGCCGTTGGCCTGGAAACCACCCAAGTAATTCGCCTCCTCATCAGATTCAAACTCTGCTGCTCTACCTTGGGAACCCACAACTTTAGCCTTTTTGATACCTCCTGACAACAAATGCTTTGTCAGTAGGTCCATTTGCATCTTCAGATGGGCCATATCATGGTCCCGCTCTTCCTCCTTCATGCGCTGCTCTGCTGACATACCAACTGCATAAGTGCTAGCTGCTACCTCTGTATCACGTGTATGCCAGGCCCTGTTGGTTTTGGTGAGCCTGTCCAAAATAGCTGTGGCATCGGCAAAAGTGAGACCCATAAATGCTCCACTTGCTGCATTATCCAATGTAGGCTTGGTAGCCGAATTCAGTGCCCTGTAGAATGTCTACATCAAAAAATTGTCATTCAACTGATGGTTCAGGCATTGTGTCAGCTTCTTCTTGAACCGCAACCAAGTCTCATGTAACGCCTCATGAGGTTGTTGTCTGAAATTGCTAATTTTATCCCTCAACTGTATCATCCTAGAGGGAGGAAAGAACCTTTCTAGGAAAGCTCCTTTCAACTCTCCCCAGGTTGTGATAGAGTCGGGGGTTAGCTCTGTCAACCATAACGCTGCCTAATCAGACAGAGACAACGGAAACAACCTGAGCCTGATCGCTGTCTAACTTACTCCAGGCAATTCGAATGACTTGCAGATTCCCACAAAATTCATCAGGTGCCGGTTTGGATCGTCACCAGCAACACCACGGAACACTCCTCTCAAATTCAACAGCTGAATCATTGTGCTAGTGATGTTGAACTTGGCCCCGGGTGCTAGTGGAGGAAACGCAATAGCGCCCGTGGCACCAACTCCATCTAAGTCGACCTCCTCATCATTCAACTCAATATCGACCTCAAGACCACCAACATTCAAACGTTGTTGGGCTTGCTGAGCTGCGGTGAGTCTCGCTGCCTCTTGTTGTTGCTCATTCATGTTTCGCCTTATCGTTCTTGCAAGCTCGGGGTCGTAGGGTAATATTGGTTCACTCGAACCTCGGGTACTTGGCATGCACAACTATGTACCCTGTAAAAACAAAAACAACAAATAAAAATAAAAGCAGGAAATATGACTAAGAGTCAAATAAACACACCAAACTTAATAAACAACCGTATTCCCCGGCAACGATGCCAAAATTTTATAACGCTCAAACTACACCTCAATTTAAGAAGCATAAGCGGTCGCTGTCAAATATAGAACCCAACAAAGGTTGGGGTCGATCCCACAGGGAATAAGGTGCAAATTAGGTCGTTTGTGAATTAGATGACTAGTAGTCGATAGTTTTCGGTAAATTGGGGGGGGGGGGTTTGTGTGAACAATATTTGATCAAGCAAACAATAATGTGTAATTAATAATCAATATGAGAGTGAACTAGGGAAGTGTTCACCATGGCGTCGTAACAATTTTGACTCAAGGCTTAACCGGGTTCTTTCTTATATGCATGTCACGATGTGATTGAATTAATGGTATCATCTAAACATTTCTCAACCAAATAGACGAATTTCCTTTTCAATTCTCTCGAACTTGAAAAGGTGAGCTTTTATATTTCAATCCTAAACATCAAGTAGATTAATCTAGTTACAGCATTAATCATAAGACGAGAGTTGGTAGTCTCGAATCCTCGTAGTTAATCAAATTTCCCGGTTTTAATTTCTTTACTCAAGCAAATTAAACCTAGGCAAGTTCTAATGTTTGCAACCACTAGAAAACGTGAAGAATGAATGATTAACAACGTGACAATCATAAATATTGAACCCGACGCTACCCGGAATCTATATCGCTACTTTAGCCATGGCTCCCACAACCCTAGTTGTGGGAAGTTAGTTAATCATGCTTTTATGGAAAGAAGAAGAAGATCATATTCATAATAAAGAAAAGATATTCTTACAATATAATGAAAACAAGCTTCAATTATCGAAGAACAAGAAAACCAAGATCCCAAGAACAATCAAGAACAAGATGATAAAGAAGAAAAACGTGATTGTGTAGTGTTTTTCTCTCAAATTCTCGCTCAAAACTCTCCTAAAACTATTGGGTAATGTATTGGTAATCAATGCATAAAATAAACCTAACATAGGGTATTTATAGGAGTCCAGGAAATAAACCCAAAAACATTCGGAATCCGCGTCGCATACTGCCTCAACTTGATGGTTTGGGCTGACGGACCGTCACAAGCTTGACGGACCGTCACGGTGGCCGTCACCACTAGGCAGTGGTGCTGCCTCAAGTTGACGGCCAGGCTGACGGACCGTCACCTTGGTGACTGGCCGTCACTCAGGCCGTCACTCTTATCCAGAACGTCGTTTTGCTCGTATTTCCTTCCGTTTCTATGTTTGTCTCTCTTTCCTGAAAACATAACATAAAACATCAAAAACGACGACGGTTGCTTGAAAACTTACGATTGTTCTTAGTTTAGAGGCGTCAAATGTGCCGTAGAATGGCGGCACATCACCAACCCATCGTGAGTGCACCCACCCGACCACCGGATGAGCGAACCAATAGAGTTCAACCCTTGCCTAGACTAACAGCGTTAAACCAGCAAGCGAAAAGTAAACTAGCAATCAAAATAAATCAAAAACTAATCATAATCATTATCCTGCGGAAAATCCCTCCTAGGAACTGAAAGTCATCGTACCAAACATCCATACCAAATCTAGAGTACGTGGATGCAACCCCAAACAAAATAAGAATAGTTTTTAAGTCCGAACAAATGGAGTAAAACTCTAATGATATTCCTAAGGTAGCTCGAATCGACAGCTCACCCTTGAAGATCAGAAAAGTCAGTGCTAAATCTGAGGTCTCATCTCAACCGCTGGAAGATTTCCTGTACTCATCAAAAGAAAGACAAGTGCAGTATCAGTACACCACCACCGTGTACTGGTAGGATCATCCGCCAGTATTCAAGAAAATAGTATATAAATAGTACACAAAATCCAATAACAAGCATGGCAAACATGCAACAATATCACAGGCATCTCTAGACTATAGGTCTCTACCTAGCTTGTTACCGCATGAATCCATCTCTTACAATTCTATTCCACTAACAAGAATAACCATAACCACACCTTACCGTCTAGCCTAGACCCACCCTGGAGTCCCCTCTAGACAACTACCACAAGAAGTGATTACCCTACCTAAACCAAGACCAATTCAACAGTCATACAACAGTTCCCGACCACTCAAGGACCACCATTCAATAACACTTTCCGATAACAACACGGTCCACTCACGAAACCAATATCAAGTATCACATTCAGTAAAAAAACTTGGTCCTCTCACAAAACCAATATCAACCAATGCAATACAATAATCAATGAAACAGTGCAAGATGCAATAAAGTAAACCCATACCAAGCGTGGTACCCGTGCCAACCAAATATTATACCCATACCAGGCGTGGTACCCGTGCCAATCATGTGTTATACCTGTACTAGGCGTGGTACCCGAGCCAACCGAATGTGAACAATAACAGTCAATAGAATGAATGCATACCCCTTGTAAATCCAACAAGTAAAAACCATTCAAACATAGACTGTAAACCGAACTTAGACATTCCTCACAAATCCCCTAAGCAATGTAATGCATACAATTACTTAGACAATGAGTACAATAAATATACACATTCACAGAAATACGAAAGCCATCACCTACCTCGAATGTTCCAAGCTCTATTCAACCCGAGCTTTCCCGTATTCCAAATTCCTCTCACATTCTTGGTCTAAAAATAGCACATAATGCATACAATTAACATACAGGCCTATACATTACCCGGATTATACCAAATCCCTGAACCCCAGGCCACCCATGATCATCCCACCCTTTTCCCGGGCTTTTCCATCGTTAATTCTCCTAGTCTTATAATTTTTTACGGATAAAACAGGAAATTAAACAGTCTATGATCATTTTAACATACCTAAATCAACACCCAAGAATATACATGTTTGGAACCCCCTTCTTCCCTGAATTTCATCATCCCTAGGTCATTTCAACCTTCCCCAATTTCCCTCCTAGCAATTCTACCGCATAGGAAATGTAGTACAAAGTGTGGGGAATGAAACCTTACCTTAGGAACAACTTTTGGCGGAGGAATGAAGAAAATCGCTTGAATTTTCCCAGCCCTTCTCCCAAAACAAACTTGTGAAATTCTGATGTTTTGAAAGCTATTTCTGCATTAAAAACCCGTCAGCCCGCTATAGAGGTCCCCACTCCGCTATAGCTGTCCCGCTATAACGGTCATCTACCGCTATAGCGGTCTTAAGTGAGTTGATCGCCCGTTGACCGCCGCTATAGAGGTAATTTCTACTACTATAGCAGTGGCCGCTATTGCACGTGACAACGCACGTCACGGGCAGAAAGTCTGTAAATTTGCCAGTTTTGGCCATTTCACAACACACTTAGTTCCCCCGACGTCTCGAAAAAACCCTTTCATATCAAACGCGATTCCGGGAGTTTTACTTACCCAAATTCGATTCTGAAAAGTCCCCCGGACTCCTTTATGTCTTGGCTACGTGGATAACTAGCTCAATCAAAGACACCTACACCCATTTTTACCTGGATTTCCCTAGACTCTACCTCGCTCCAAAATTGGTCGAGGCTAGCCTAGCCCAGAATTTCAAACTCACAAACCTGAAGTTTTCTAACTCTAAAACTTGGCACGATTGAACTACCCGTAACGACGGACCTGGTCATTACACTACTAAACATTGGCACCTATACTGATGACACCGGTGAACCTAGAGCTCTGATACCCAGTTGTCACGACCCAATTTATCGGTCATGATGACACCTATGACCCCCCTAGTAGGCGAACCAATCTTCGTATCCCAGAACAGTTAGTAATGGGCTACTATCAACCAATTAAGTAGGAGAACAATATAAATATGCGGGAGCAAGGGAAAATAAGTAAAGAAAAAGGACAATAGGGATATATATATATATATATACATGGAAGCTAAACGAAACTCCAAAACCTGATATCATAGTATAGAGCCAGAACTACATATAAGGAGTACAAATGATCCAAAATAATATATATAGATATCTCTGAATAGTGATAGAGTACATAAAGCAAAAGATAAACTAAAGCTAAGCTCCGATCGCCAAGAGCTCACCCTCAGTCTGAAGTAGTCCCCAAAAAATCTCTGAGCATGAATCCCAATGATCTAGCGGCGATGGCCCACACTAAGATCTGCACCAGAAGAGGCTGAGTGTAGTATGAGCACCAATTATGAAGCAACCGGTACCCAATAAGTATCATAGGCCGACTGGGCACATATAAGATAAAAGAGCAGTAATAAGCAGAACAGAAACAAGTAGTCAATGAAAACAACGAAAGAGCACACGAAAGCCAGCACGGAAGTAATACAACCAAGATAACACACATGGCTAGCTACTAGAATACCAATTACCTGCGAAAGAAAGAAATACGTACCCGGGATCCTTTCAATAACAAGTATATAAGGAAGGGTCAAAAAAAGTAGGCGGTATACTGGTAACCTCAATGAAAAAAGAAGGAGAAGGAGAATAACAGAAGTCATGCTCGGATACAGAATACCATCATCCAAATAAGCATACTAATCTCAATCAAGATATACCAACTGGAAGCCAAAGTACAACCTTATCAAATCCAATGTCGAGTAACCATAATAGGGACAATATTACGAGTTAATAATAATAAGCCTACCTACAGTCCCACGGGCGTCCATACACCCGAGGAACACAAGCAAGTGAAGACAAACCCTCCGGCATCCCATACTACAGGAGCGTACACTCAGCAAATAACAAACAAGGATGGAACCTCAAATAATATGATAATGTGATGAACTAGGTGTAATAATAGTAACGTATGCTACCCGCTTCCGGCATCCTGTAAGGCCCAGAAGATAGGATCCATGGAAGGTCACACCCGTATACCCCTACTACATCGTATACTCTCTCTCTGGCACTCCCAGCACGTAGCCCCTGGTCTAGAATGACGAGGTCCATGGAGGCCCCTGACCAACATACTAGATGCCCAACAATCTCAAAAATCTCCAAGTAAAGCTGCCCGAAGGGTATTCGATTCTAAATCAGTAAATCAAATGGTTCTAGTGCACGGCCCCATCGAGCCTAGTATTATCACGAAAGTTGTAGTAAAACAAGTCTAATCCTCGGCCCCGCCGAACCTAGTATTAGTAGAAATAGTGATAAAATATCCTTTTTATTTTCTCTTACCCCAAGAAGATCCGTTAAAATGGTACCAAACCTCTTTGCAATAATGTTTTCCAAAAATGGGCCCCACGGGCCATGCAGGTTTTAGAAATCATTCAATAGAAGGACCGAAGCCAAAATCGTAGTAAAATTATGCAGAAACCCTCTATATGCATGATAAATAGTGTACACAATCACAACAGTGTCCCACACCCCACAATCAACCTATCGGCACTGCACATGCTCCAATCATTCTACAGCACAGATAGGCAGCTCTATAACAGTAATAACGATGTCCGGGACTCACGGACATTCCCAATAACCCACCATCTTTGTTCCAGAGTCAATACAAGGCCACACAGGACCACAAGTGTGATAATATCGCCTATAACAAATACTACGAACATCGGAGGAAAGAAACAAATCGAACATGAAGAAGCGGTCAAGGTCTGTGGTACCAAGCTAATAAACCCAACCCAAGGATGCCCATTAATATAATTTTATCCTATATATGCAAAGTATAGAGGAGTTAGACCGTAACCTACCTGTCGTCCGATGATAAGCTGCTAGAATAACAATGTCCAAGCCCGATCCTCTCCGAAATAAAATCAAACTCGAATTTGAGGCTTGAATAACTTGACGTAGATAATTGATTTTAGCGCTAAAATACTTTTCCCCGCTAAACCTTCTTCACGTACAAAGTTAATATATATACTGAAGTAGAAATCATATGCACATATGTTGCTTTCTAATGAAACTCAACAGAAGGAGTTTTGCACCCAATTCACGTAAATATAAAAATACGTACAACAATCCCTTGTTAATGGATAACATCCCTCTCTTATAGAAATATAAGTAATTTAATATAAGTTCTCAAAGTGCAACTAGTCATCATTTGTATCATAGCATGTTGTACACTTCCTCCACTTCCACGTGGAAGTGGAGGGGTTGACACCTCATTCTTTGTCCCCCACTACGTATATACTCGGGTATTGCATAGATTCATGGTAAAATATATATAACTTTTTGAATATATCATAATTAATAGAAAATCATTTCCAATAAAACCTACTATATTATAATACTAATTTCCAACATACTATCTCCGTTAAAAATATTAATAACTTATAAAACTCTTATAAAATAAATACATACGCAAATATATCATAACAAAAGTAATTTTTCATAAACATTTAAAATAATTTTAGAGAAACAAAACTGTTTACCAAATTCAACTTTCAAATCAAATATTTCTAAATACGCACGATGTTAATAAAATTCTCAAGTTTAGGCTTGCAAGTCTTGGATACAGGACGAAGGTTAAAGTCATACGATCACAAATCACTATCGCACGATTTTGATAACTCAACTCTTAAGACTCAGCTTTAAAATAGGGGAACGATCATAAAGACCAAACGAACAGCCTGGGTGCTGAATCACCAGTCCCATTAATCTATAAATGACTTGGGGCCACTATAGGCAAGCTCTAATAGTACAAGGAAAGAAAAAATGCGAGAATGACTGGAAGGGTCATTATATTAAAATATAAATAATTATTATAAAATGTATCTTACTCGATAAACTTTTCCACTTGATCATTTTCAGTGTTGAATAGGACATACCGATGTGTTTTATCATGTAATTGTAAATCCATCAAAAAAGTGATATTTTTAGTCTTCTCATGCTCAATCAGATGACCTATCTTAGAGAATATAGATGACATATTTTGAATATATTCACATCTTCAATTTGATCCTCAGTTTTGTATCTATGAATATTTCCTTCATGTCATTATGTAGGTATCTCGAATAAAAAACTAAGCATTTTTCTGTCAAAAAATCCTCTGTTATGGATGCTTTCGGACAAAGTCGATTACGAACAAATGCGTTCAACTTACATAAGTGTCTCTCAATGAAATACATCCAACAAAAATGAGTCAGACCGCCAAGTTTAATTTCATTCACTAGATGAATAGGTAAATGTGGCATTATATCAAAATATGTTGGATGAAAAAATCGTTTCAAGGTTGCATATTATTTCAGCAATTTCAGACTCCAATTTTTCAAGATATCTTCTTCGCCTTATAACCTTCTTATATATTGCTCTAAAGAAATTGCCCAACCTAATCAAGGTTAATGAAATATTCTTGGGTAGCACTTTTCTAACAACAACTTGGAGAAGATAATGCATTATAAAATGAGCATCATGACTCTTGTACCTTGATACTTTCATCTCATTCACGTGCACACGATTTGATATATTTGAAACAAATTCTTTAGGTAATTTGGCATTTTTTATGACGCAGCAAAATAATTTTTTTATTCTGATTTCATGAAAAAACAAAATTGAGCTACACTTACAATTCCATCATTATCTTTCGTTGGTTGTAGCTCCTTTCGTATTTCCATTTCTTGTAAGTCATAGCTAGAATTTAGATGATCCTTTTGCTTTTTATTTATCTTTAATAAAGTCCCAAGATAACTGTCAGATATATTCTTTTCTATATGCATCACATCAAGATTGTGCCTCAATTTGTTATGTGCCCAATATGACAACTCAAAAAAAATAGATCATTTCTTTCACGAACCCTTATTATTGCGAGACATTTTCTTTTCTCCCATTTCAAAGATATTGTTGAAATCCTGCAGTTCTTCAAGCACTTTTATACCTGAAAAAAGGTGTAGGTGCAGTTCTATGCTCCTCTTTACCATCAAATGACTTTTTATCTTTTTACAATGGATGATCAGGAGGCAAAAATCTTCGATGACTCAAGTAACACATCTTACGACTATGTTTGAGATACTGAGAGCATGTGTCATAATTACAAGCAGTACATGTCAATTTTATCTTGGTGCTCCATCCTGAAAGCATTGCTAATGCTGGAAAATCACTAACTGTCCACAATAAGACTGCACGCATTTGAAATGTTTGCTTGGTTTTAGCATTATATATTTCTATTTCATGTTTCCATAATTCCTTCAATTCTGCAATTAATGGTTGTAGGTACACATCTATATCATTTCTGAGAGATGATGGACCTGGAATGATCATTGAGAATATAATATACTCTAACTTCATGCAAATTTATGGTGATAAATTATAGTTCATCAACATAATAGGTCACATGCTATGAGAAATACTCATGGTTCAGAATGGGTTGAAACCATCACTTGTGAGACCAAGCCTAACATTACGAGGATCTCTAGAGAAGTCTTGATGCAAATTATCAAAATCCTTCCATGCTTTCCCATCAGTAGGATGCCTAATATTCTCATTTTTGGGTCATTCATCAGCATGCCATCTCATTGCAGCAGCTGTTTCATGACACATGAATGCCTTTGAAGCTTAGGCTTTAAGGGAAAATACTTTAAAACCTTTGCAAAAATTTTAGAGCTTGAATTAGTCAAGGCATGACCAACACTTTTCCATCTAGAAGACCCACAAATATAGCTATTATTTACTTTCTCATTTTCCTTTCAAATAGCATGCAATCTTTAGGGCAAGCATGTATTTTTCATAAGATCCAAATCTTTTATCACCTTTCTAGCTTTGTTGAAAGACTCTGGTAATTGAGCAAAGGAAAATGTCTCTTTCATTAAATCTAACAAGTCAGAAAATGCTATATTACTCATTCCATGCAAGGATTTAAGCAAGTACAACTGAATGGTGAAATTCAGTTTTGTGAAATTTTCACACCTCGGATATAACTGTTGTTTTTCTTTCTCTGCATCTTTGGGAAATCCCTCTCCCATTCTTTCTTCATGTCATAACTTAGACTCAACATTTCTAAATGTATCATGAAGTAGTCCATCAATATCGTCATATAAATTAGAATATTTATCATTGTTGATTGGATGAGGTGTATTTGTCGAGGAAATTCCTTTTCAATAAAAAATAAATTTGGTGTAACTATCAACAAACCCTTCATCAAACAAGTGATCCTAAATCACATTTCTATAATGCCAATAGCGATTCTTGTACTTCCCGCAAGGACATAATATCTCATTTCCTTGAGAAGCTCGTTCAAATGCCTTATCAAGAAAATTGATCACTCCTTTACCATACTCATCCGTCCATCTGAGGCAGTTCATCCAACTTTTATCATCATTATCCATTAAAATTATATTAACACAAGTAAATCACCAAAATTAAGGTTCATGCAAAGCTAAAATTTGAATTTAGTATTTAGATCTTTTTAGCAATAAGTGACCCAACATAAAAAAAATATTCTAGACATGTTCAGTGAAGTCAATTTTAGATCTCTAAACATGAAATTCTAATTAAAAATAGAAAGTTATGGACATTTTCATTCAATTTTGAATCCTTTTCAATTCAACAAATAGCTTCAGATGGTGTATAAGGGTATTTGATTGATTGTATATGTGGCATTTCTGGATAAATGAAAAATAGAAGACTGCAGGAGGATAACTTCTAAATATTTGGAATGAAAGTTTAGAGTTAATAAATGAATTAAATACTATTTTTTGACACATCCGTTATAGCCAGATCTTAAAATATAAAGTGTGATATTATTTAATTTATGAAAATACACCTTATTGTAAGATAATACTCTTCGAGTTAGAATGGAGAAGGTGAAAAATTATATCTTAACAAAAGAAAGAAACACTCGAAAGATTCTATAAAATGGTTCACATAATCTTCTTGGTAAGTACATAGAAGTTCAATGTGAGCAAATGAATATGAATCAGCGATTTTTTTTGAAACAGGGATATGAATCAGCGAAAAAGTTTATGAAGGCGACCTTTTCTTAAGACATCCAAAGAACAACAAGGACAAAGAAGGCATATTACCAAGTACTATAAAATAAATTAATTCATGAAATAACAGATAGACAAATAAGTAAATAAGACCAAGAAGTCAACATACGATCAAGATGAGAGTAATTAGAATCAAAATATGACGATCATACCTCAAAAATGTTCAACTATAAATTTTCTCCTATCAAAATTGGACAAGTTTGTGCAGCAATTAGCTCAATCTAAATCAGTGATACAAAGGTCCTCACTTATAGATGTCCATTTGATTATTCAAGAGTTTTAGGTGTAAAGAAAGATAATTTTACATCTACACTGGAATGAAATTTTAAAAGGCATCGCAGCACCATAACTATACGCTGCAAAACCTTTATTTGTCTAAAACATGCCTACTACCTGCTTTTCTAAGAAATGACACAACATTCAAATACTTCTAAAACTCAAAACAGAAAGAAAAAAATCTCAAAACATGTCATACCAATGAAGCAAATTCTCGAATCTGGCCAATGATGAACAAATGCACAACGATCTACTTCCCTCTTCAATCTGTCCCGTAAAGCAAAGATATTTCATGAACCCAATCCACCACTAAAAAAGAATAATAAATTTTATCTACTTCATAGATATCAAATTTTCACACTTTTGATCATATAAATAGAGAATAAAAGAAATAACCAAAAATAGAAAAAAAAGAACAAAGGGTATGAATTTTCTCTCTATAGAGTTTCAATTTCACATAATCTCAATCACACAATGACATTCAAATTTGTTCGTGAAAAAATCTTCAAACTTTTCATAGCACAAACACATAATTTTCCTAGAAAATGATGTTCTAAATAAATGCAAACATGAAAAGAATGAAACCCCACAATAGAAAATCACAAATCTACAGACTTGAAATTACAAATAAACAAAAAAAATGCTAAAAATTCAAAAAAAACTAAGTTCAAACACAAAAAAACACATACCCTTTTCAACAACTGAGAAATTGAGAGTTGAAATTACAAGGATTATTGAAAAAAATTCTTGCTTCTAGAGCACTGAAAAGGAGGAGAACATACCCAAAACATATATGAGAAATAGAGAAGATTAAATACCCTTACCTTCTTGGAGCTTTGGTTATCTTGAGCAATTTTGTTATCTTGAGCTATTTGTAAGCGATTATCTGGAATGATGATTGTTATCTTGAACGTTCCAGTGCTTCGCTTATACGATGAACGATGAAGCAGAGCTTTGGTTATCAGGAATGATGAAGATGAAGTAGGGTTCTATCATGTTGTGGGAAACTTCAATGAAATTGGAGTTGTGCGAGTACTGAAAGGTTCTGGGTATTATTTTGCTCAATGTTTTTATTATTATTAATTTTTGGGGAAAAAAAGTATAAAGAGGAAAATTAAATTAGGCATCAAATGTTTAGCGGGTTGAAAAAAATTAGTGAAAAAATATAGAGAAAAATAAAATCGTAGCAATAAAAAAGATAGCAACATGCTACACACAATCTATTGTAACGAGTCAGGAAAATCGTAACAATAAGTAACTTTATCGCGATAGTTTATTAATAAGTGTAATATTTTAGTCGATAATGTGTAATAGACTTTATGCAACACTTTTAACCGTTGCAATACATGTGCTATAGCAACGATTATCTAACCGTTGTAAAAAAATTGTTATCATAGGCCTAATTTTTAGTAGTTTACCTGAAAATACACAAACACAATGATGCAAGTGGATAGAAATACATTAACTAAAGCAAAACACTTTTGGATATTGCTCTTTATTCTTCATAGTAGTTACAAACAATTATTTTGCAAATTGATGAGAGTCTACTATGTTATTGATTTTCTGTCAAGCTGCTTGAAAACTGTCACTTTGATCTTCAAGTAAATATCTTATCGCAATAATTATTTAAGAAATTCATAAGAAATTAGCACTCTTGAATCTTTGTGCAATTATCACATTAATTATTTTAATGTTTTCAGTATTATTTATTCAGTGTCATATTTAAATATTAAAATTATCAAAAATAAATTTGGATAGCAATGTTTAATGTTTGTTTGAAATTAAAATCAGATTTCTTAGTATTTGACATATAAATTATTTACATATAAAGACAAAAATATTGTTATTGATAGATCATATATTTTTGTATAAGTATTTGAATTTCATTTAAAATTAGTTCAATATGCTTATATAGATTAATTCTACCACAACTCTAACATACACATATTAATTTACTATGTTAAATCACTAAATACACACATGTTAAATCTGAATTTTGCAGAAATTAACTACTAAGACTCCATGTAGTGATGAGGTGACTTTTAAATTTCATGAAATGTTTTAATAAGATTAGAGAAAAATTTTATTTGTCAAAAAGAAAATTATATTTCAAAATTAAGCAAGGTGTCAAGTTATATTTCATATTTCATAAATTTATTATTTCAAATATATTAAGAGGTACTGTAAAAAATTGTTACTATTAGATTATAAAAAATAATAATTGGAACAATTAGTTGGCTTTAATATTCATTGACAGGTTCTAATATTAGATAAGTAAATAATTCTCTTTTCATAAATACTTATATGATATTATTTTCTTCAATGATAAACTATTTTTTCATGTGAGTTTGATAACTTTAATCGAAATATGTTTAAATTACATATAGCAAAGCAACACAATAATGAGTTGCTTGGTAATCTTAGCCTGACATCTATGAGTAACAATTCTGAGAAAATAATAAGGATTCATCAATAATCTTTGAAATTTATTGCACATAACATAGGATTATTACAATTTTAAATGGAGGAAATAAGCAAATAACATTTAAAAAAATAACAATTGTCTTCCTCTTAATACTTTTCGTGCATCGCACGGGCATATATACTAATTGACTATTATAGAAAAGAAATGATAACCGCCTATCTCAACCAATTGCAGCAATGTCCGTATGATCAAAGACAACTACTTAACTACCCTTATTCTCATTCTATCCTACAATTTTCAATACCAATAACTCAATATCAATAAATTAATAATGTTTTTCGATTTAGTTTATCAGTTAATCCAATTTTTACACACCCCTAGGTTTTTGAAAGAAGAGTAGACAAGTCTTTAATTTGTTAATACTTTTTAGTTTCAAAATTTGTCGCCACTACTGTCACGATCCGACCTATCGGGCCGTGCAGACACCTATTCTATGCACCTAGATAGACGAACCCTTACCACCCGTCCAACAGGTAAATGCGGAAAAACTCAAGTATAACCATCAACCTCCATTTTTAATAAATGAAAACCTTACAACATTTTATTCAAAAAAACTCCTTTATGACGAAAATACAATACAACTGTTTTTACAACTTTACAACATCCTCTCTAGGATCTAGTCTAAAAAGGTACAAGAGCTACTACAAGATTTATATAGAGAAATGTAAATGAGACACAACTTCCGTCATGGAATCGAAAGACAGAAGCTGCTGCAGATAGCCATCGTCATGTAACTATGAAACATCACCGACCCTGCAATCAGACTATACCAAAAAGGTATAGAAAGAGTAGAGTCAGTACAACCACACGTACTGGTAGGCATCATCGGTCGACCTGAATCCACACATACCATCATATAGCGAAATAGGGAAAAATATGAAAATAAACAATATAGCTCCATCCTTCACCGTTTACCTTTACCAGGCCCAATCTCAACCGATCGTCTACTCACACCCCTTACCTTAACCCTTTCTATTCCTTCCGCTTCCAACTCCCTCACCATCGAGACCTCCGAGTCACGCTAGGCTTAGACTTCCCAAGTCACACTAGCCTTAGACTTTCCAAGTCACACTAGCCATAGAATTCCCAAGTCACCCTCTTAGACTTCCCAAGTCACCTTAACCTTAAACCCGCCCACTAAATCCAACCTTGACTGCCTCTCCGCTATCCTAGTCAACTCCCCCAGGACTATGCATCCAGAAATGACCCCATCCTTGCCAATCCAGACCCACTACCTTCATGGTACTACCCAAGAGTATCTGAGCCCTACTAGGGTCCCTAGACAATTCCCCAACATGACAATACCTGCTAGCAGTATGACACCTCACTCTCAGTCATTCCCCTAGCTTGCTAGTCACCTGTTATCTATTTTTATAATCATGATCAGCAACCCATAATAAAAACAATTATACTGCATTACATATCTCGTACCCACCTTAGATCCCCTCTAGACAATACCTAAGTGTCAGACATACAACCCGGCCTACACCAAGACTAAACTCATAAAGCAATGTAACAACCCGGCCTCTCAAGGACTAAAAATACACAACCATAAATCATAACTACAACCTGGTCCACTCAGAGAACCATTAATAAAGTTGAAACAACACAATAAAGTAAACTCGTACCAGGCGTGGTACCCGAGCAAACCGTTAGTGTTATCCAGTACCAGGCGTGGTACCCGAGCAAACCGTTAGTGTCATCCCATATCAGGCGTGGTACCCGAGCAAACCGTTAGTATATCCCGTACTAGGCATGGTACCAGAGCCAACCGAATGTCATATAAATCTACAGTCACAGACAATGAACAATCAACACTTGTAAACCAACAAGCAATAACACTTAGTTCATCTCACAAGACTGAAAAATAGGACTTTTGGACATTCCTAAATCATTCCCTAAGAAATGCAAACCATACAAATACTTAGACATGAGTATACAAACATACAATGCATACATGAATCAATAACCATCACCGACCCTTTCCCTGGGTACATAACTTAGCCCTAACTCCCATCCGAAGACTATATCCCGTTCATTCTTTATTAGCACATCTTAGTAACTACATTGATTCCGAATCCATTTCGTAGATATTACAATGTGGACAACCACCCCTTAACCTTGGTGATTCATCCACTCATTATTATTCTACTCATACTCCCAAACCTTATTCAAGAATTTCCCATTTTCGTTACCCATTTAGTTACCCCAAGCATTTCCTATTTTCCCGAACCTTTTCAACATCCCAGTCCCTAGAATCCTATCATTCTCCCATATCAAGACAACATGTACAACCAACAATTACATATTAGCAACCCACGATTCAACACAAATAACTCCTAGTTCACACATAACCAATACTGAATCCGCCAGACTCCGCGTTTGGGGGCCTAATCATGGATTCTCCCTTTCAACTATGCAATAGTACAAATGTAAACAGGTCTATATACTCAAAGCAAAAACCTAGCCTACCTGGACGCCAAACAGCTGCAAGGATGCGTATCTGGCTCCGTGAAGGCGTTCCTGGCTGAACAATGGTTTTGGAATCCGCTTTTCCACGTCCCTTCAGCCATAATGCCTCCTCCCCATGGTTCCTAAATCTTGGAGAAGCATAAGAGGGTTTTTGGAGAAACCCTAGTATGTTTCTCAACTGAGGAGGAGAAATCTTTTATTAAAATATCATTTTGAGGCTACTGCCTCCCATCATTCTGCTATAGCGGATGGCCTTCCACCATAGCGGTTCCGCTATAGCAGATAAAATACCGCTATAGCAGAGTGACATCATGCCGGATGATTTCCAAAAATTTGAAATTTTCCATCACGTCACCCCACTTAATACCAAAAATATTTTGATTCATTTTTGAAATTTTATGATATCACGATTTCTGAAATAACGATGGATCCAGTCATTATAACAGATATTAATTTACCCATCGTTCATCTTTGAATGATTCCAAAATCAATAAAATGAAAGAAACTAGCCTGGGACTCTCACTTTCCCAATTGACTGCGTAACTTACGAAACTACGTGAATTATCAACCTTTCCTCGATTAGTCGCACCGATTTGAAGGAAATTAGGAGATCCCACTCCCTCGGAGAATTTTGAATTACCTATGAAAATTTACACGAGACTTTCTCGAGTACCTTAGGAATCCGGGGTCTTGGATAATGTCAGAGCAAAAGAATTTGAAAATACCCGGGAGAACCTTTTCTTCCCAAAATGGATTTTCGTCCGCTATAGCGGATATTATTCCACCATAGCGCTTTCGCTATAGCGGACTGACAACCGCTATAGCGGTTGACAATAGGTTGAAATAGGGGGAAAATGGATTTCACCCCTCATTCTTCCCATATTCATTCCGAAAATACCACATTCTCTCCCGATCACCCTGCTCCTAACGTTGAAATTTTCAGGTAAGAATCATTTCTACTTGTTTCCTTACTTCTTTGCATGAATTTAGACATGAGTTTGGTAGAAAATGAGGATTTGGGGTATGCATTGTAGTGGGTTTTGAACTTGAACCTTAGGTTGAATTATTGTTGGATTCCCGAAGCATGGATGCTTCCCTTACGTTTATAATGTGTCCAAGGCATTATGGGCGTAAGGATTACACTACTTTTGGCCAAAAAAGGGCTAAAAACAGGGTGGGAGGTGAAGGGTAGTTCTTGAACAAAAGTTGTAATTTGGATAGAATTTAGGGGTTATAATGCCCAATTTTTTGTAGAAAATAGTAATTGCATACTTTAGGAGCACTGATCTGAACTTGGATTATTAGAAACGGAGTTTTGGGTCAAGGGGCGCCATTGTTGCACCCCATGAAGCTTCGGGGACAATGAATACCGCTATAGCGGTTGGGCTCCACTATCGCAGTTCCTCTACGACAGATATTTTTCGCTATGACGGTTCTGCTATGGCGGACGATCGTTTGCTATACCAGTAGCTTCCCAGGCTGAAACTTAGAAAAATTTCCCTCTTTTTCTAAATCCCTCATGCCTTATCGAGTTCTAATCCAGTTTTCTTGCTACATTATAGGTTATACTTCCAATGGCTGAAGGACAATAATTGCCCGTGTATTCCTACGAGCATTTCCCCAATGAAGCTAGACGAGAGAGGTTAATGGATTACTGGAGACTGGGAATTGCTATGAGAGGGGGTGCAAGATGACAGGTGTAGTTAGAAAAGTAGGCGCCTTCCACCGCAGAGTTCGGGAGTTTGGTTGGGAGTCCTTGCTAGTAGCTCCTCCTCTCGCATAGACAGGCTGGGTACGGGAGTTCTATGCCATTTTTCCTACAGTCCGTTGGGATGCTCCCAACCCCATCATCCGTATTTGAGGAGTGGACGTCCCCGGGGTCATTGGAAGGGCCCAGTCTACACCAAGACCAAACTCATAAAGTAATGTAACAACCCGATCTCTCAAGGACCAAAAATACATAACCACAAATCATAACCACAACCCAGTACACTCAGGGAACCATTAATAAATTGTAACAACACAAAAAATTAAACCCGTACCAGGCATGGTACCCGAGCCAACCGTTAGTGTTATCCTATACCAGGCGTGGTACCTTAGCCAACCGTTAGTGTATCCCATACCAAGCATGGTACCTGAGCCAACCGAATGTCATATAAATCTATAGTCACAAACAATGAACAATCAACAATGGTAAACCAACAAGCAATAACACTTAGTTCATTTCACAAGACTGAAAAGTAGGACTTTTGGATATTCCTTAATTATTCCCTAAGCAATGCAAACCATACAAATACTTAGACATGTGTACACAAATATACAATGCATAGAAGAATTAATAACCATCACCTACCCTTTCCCCGGGTACATAACTTAGCCTTGACTCCCGTATGAAGACTATATCCCGTTCATTCTTTATTAGCACATCTTAGTAACTACATTGGTTCCGAATCCTTTTCGTAGACAGTACAATGTGGACAACCACCCCTTAACCTTGGTGATTCATCCACTCATTATTATTCTACTCATACGCCCGAACCTTATTTAGGAATTTCCCGCTTTTCATTACCCATTTACCTACCCCAAGCATTTCCCAGTTCCCCGAACCATTCTGACATCCCAGTCCCTAGAATTCTATCATTCTCCCATATCAAGACAACATGTAAAACCAATTATTACATATTATCAACCCACAATTCAACACAAACAACTCCTAGTTCACACATAACCAACACCGAATCTGCCAGACTCCACGCCCAGGGGACTAATCATGGATTCTCCCTTCCAACTATGCAATAGTACAAATGTAAACAGTTCTATCTACTCAAAGTGAAAACCTATCCTACCTGGATGCCAAGCAGCTTCAAGGATGCGTATCTGGCTCCGTGAAGGCGTTCCCGACTAAATGATTGTTCTGGAATACACTTTTTCACGTCCCTTAGGCCATAATCCTTCCTCCAAGTACATCACTTTCGACACTTAATACTTAGAATTATCATAAGTTCTTTAGCATGTTATTGGTATATTTGATATTCTTTGTTTTGTATGCAGGAAAAATGGATCCTAGAGCAAAGTACTGGAAATTGAGCAAAGTGCTGGAAATTGAGCAAATGCTGGAAGGCTACAAAGATGATGGATCACCTGACGGTTTATGGTTCAAAACCACAGACCCGTCTTGTGACTCGTATACCAAAGTCCAAAAGGTGTGCAAGTATGGAGGAAAAAGCATGACTCAGTCTATGGCTCATGGTTTGAAACCACGACCCATCATGTAAACTCGTAGACTGAAGGAACTACAGATGTGAAAAAGGAGGAGCAGGAAGCATGGATCATTGTACGAATCATACTTCCAAAGTACGGTCCATCTTGTTAGACTCGTAGTGACTGATCAGAGAAGGCACAAGAATGGACCAAGAAACCACGAGTCAGGAGATTAGCCATTATTCAGAAGAACGATTCGTGGTTCCACCAGTAGTTTCTCATGACAAAAGATGTTGACGAGCCAAATGACGGGTCATCACTCCAACTCGTGTTCCCTGCCGAGTTCAGTTTCCTAGTTTTATTAGGACAAGATTTCCATTATCTATAAATACTTTTCCTAGGTTTATTTTACATTTTTTATGCTCGTTACTTTGGAGAAAACATATTTGAAATATTGTGATTTTAGTTTGTTCTTGGTTTTGAGAGTTGAATACATTCATAGTTCATTGTTCTTGCTTCCATCTATATCAATTCAAGATTCTGGATTTCTTTATCGCTTATTGTAAGTATATGATCATGAACACCTTAATAATTCTTGATTGTTTACTTATGAACATGAGTAGAAATATCCACAACTAGGATTATGGGAACCATTAAGGATTAATGAAGTAGGCAAAGTACTTGGATATGCTAGGGCGGTGTTTATGTATGTATTGTTCTTCCCTTTGCTTTGACTGCTTTTTAATGGTGCGCAACGTCAGAACTCGCCTTATCCTTACTTGCCGGACCAAGGAGGTAATGGATGGGAAAATGGTTGTTTAACAATGGAGATTTGAGGCTACCAACCCTCATCTAATAACTTAACCTTGTCCGGGAATATCTAATCTAGGATCTAGGGTAAGAGTTATTAAATCATACACCCACAACAAGACCAAGGCGTGTGGTGAAATTCATCTATCTGCCGAACTAATGATTTAGGTGAACCTAACTTACCGATTCTACATGCTAAGCACCAAACTAGTTTACTAAGTACAACGCCTTACTAAGTTGTTATCTCATGGGGAACACTACCCTAGTCATCTCTCCCATTGATTACAACTCTTAAAACTGTCACGTGTTACTTGGTTAGATTCTAGTTACAATTACTACTTGTTACATTAAAACCCCCCTTCGTAGGGAAATAAATGGCTAACAGCGCAAGTAAACACATATCAACCATAGTCCTACCATATTCCCTGTGGGATCGACCTTAACCTTCGTTGGGTTCTATATTTGATCAGCGACCGCTTACACTTCTTAAAGGAGGTGTAATTTAGGCGTACCAAATTTTGGCGTCATTGCCAGGGAATACGATTTAGGATTAAGAGATATTGTGTTTATTTCACTATTAGTCCTTATTTCCTGATTTTTACTCTTTCTATTGTTTTTGTTTTATTCTACAGGTTGCACACTTGTGCATGCCCAGTACAAGATTCAAGGCAATCCCTTGATTCCATACAATCCTAAGCTCTCTCAAAACTGAAGAAACATGGCTAAAGAAGGAGAGCATGAGACGCAGGAGTAGATCACAACTCGGTTGTTGGATGAAGCCGAGTAAAGGAAAAATGAATCAGAGTAGAGGAAAAAGGCTAGGGAAGATGACCTTGCTGTGGAAGATGCTCAAATTGCAGCTGACCTTGCAGCTCAAAATGTGGTAGCTGAGCAAGCAAGGAAAGAATGATAACAAGTTGTCTGAGACGAGGCAGCAACTAGGTGAAATTTCTCACAGAATAGGGGCCGACAGATACAGCAGCCCAGGCACGCCCCTCGCTACTATGATTATGATGATGATGAGAAAGTGGAGGAATTGGGCATTACTAGGCCCATAGTGTTGCCACCACTGACTGATAGAATGAAGTTTGACATCACCAGTACCATGATCCAGTTATTGAACCTGAAGGGACTGTGTGTTGAAAAACCTACAGAAGACGCAAATCTTCATGTGAAGAATTTTACTCAGATTTACAAGGGGTATAGTCTACCAGAAGTGGGGCAAGATTCTATTAGACTGACGATGTTTCCATTCTCATTGACTGACGAGGCAACTGTGTGGCTCTCAGAACTGCCTGATAATTCCATATACACGTGGTACGAGTTGAAGACTCAGTTTCTAAAGAGATTCTTTCCTCCATCAAGGATGTTTCAGTTGAAGCAAGAGGTCTACAATTTCAAGCAGCTACCTGCAGAGGCATTATATGAGGCTTGGTTGAGGTTCAAGAAAAAGTTGAAACAAGTTCCGAGGCATGGAATTCCTTCAAGGTATCTAATGGAGATCTTCTACAAAGCATTGAATGCCAACACAAAAGTAGTAGCTAACACTGTAACTGGAGGAGCATTCATAGAGAATTTGTATTTTGAAGCTTCCGAGATGCTTAACGGGGTCGCCAAAACCAACAGAGCATGGCATACTAGAGAGTCAGAGACCCCAGCAGGTACATATGCGGTTGGAAAGTCCATGGATTTCAATAAATTTGAAGACCTCAAATTGGAAGTTGCTGAGATGAACATAAGTGTTGGTTTGATTGCAAAGAAAATCCTAGATGAGGGAGTAGAGAAGGTGAAAGCCATCGGCTCATAAGAGAAAGCACCAAGGCCAGATGATTACTCATATGAGGAGGAGGTTAGTTATCTGAATGATCAAGGGGCAGGTTTCTGGGCCTCTGTCCAAGGAAATCAAGGTCAGAACAGAGATAGAGATGACTACTACAATCGGTTCGACTACAGAGATAGAAGCAGAGCTAGAGACAGAGATGGTGACTGGCACAAAAAGGATGGATACAAGAATGATAGAAGTGGTCTTTATGTTCCTCCTGGAAATCATGAAGATAGACCTGAACAACCTACCATGAGGGAGCTGCTCAACAAAGTATTTCCATAAAGCAACTTGAGAAGCAAATGCACCAGATGCCCACTAGCATGAATCCGCGTCAAAAGGGTACTCTCCCAAGTGACACTATTCAGAATCCTAAGAACGATTGACAGGTTATGGCTGTGACCACCCAAAGCGGAAAGTAGAATGTTTATCCTCCCATGCCTATAGTTGTTGACGAGTCGGTCGAAGTTGTAAATGAGGATGCTGAAATTGTGATCGAGTCTGAGGAAAAAGATAGTGGTGAAGGGCCAAGTGAGAGAAAGTCTTTTGAGTCGAAAGCAAAGAGCAAAGAGGTTGCATCAGTCCTGAAACCAATGCCATTGCCTCCTCCACCTTACCCACTGAGTTGAAGAAAAAGGTTGAGGACGACAAATTTCACAAGTTCATCTCCATACTGAAACAACTTTCAGTCAACATCCCTTTAGTTGAAGCATTGGAGCAGATTCCTGGATATGCTAAATTCATGAAGGATATGGTGATTAGGAAGAGGATGGTAAGCTTTGAGCCAGCTAATAATCTACACCATTGTAGTGCAATAGCTTCCAGTTCTTTGGTGCAGAAGAAGAAAGACCCGGGAGCGTACACTATTCCATGTATGATTGGAGCATTCTACTTTGCTAAGGCATTATGTGATCTGGGTGCTAGTGTAAATCTGATGCCACTAGCAGTGTTTAAACAGTTGGGCTTGGGAGACCCCAAACAGACTATAATGCGGCTTCTTATAACAGATCGCACTGTGAAAAGGCCTGTAGGGATTCTCTATGATATGCTTGTGAAAGTTGATACTTTCATCTTCACTGCAGACTTTGTGATTCTTGACTGCGAGATGGATTTTGAAGTTTCTATCATCTTGGGGCGACCATTCCTTGCTACTGGATGCACGCTTGTTGACTTAGAGACTTGGCACATGAAGTTCAGATTGGATGATGAGGTAGTCACTTTTAATGTCTTCCAGTCTATGAAGCACCATGACGATATGCGAGTGATTTCTGTTATTGATGAGGATTAGTTAGTTATGCCTATTGAGGAGAGACTTGGTGTTGAGGCACTTGCGGCTTTGATCATGAATTTTGAGGGAGATGATATTGATGAGTATGACGATATAGTTGAAGCACTAGCAGGTATGGGGTCTTACAGCTATGCTCCAAAGAAGCTTGACTTGGACTTGAAAAATAGACAGACACCGCCTGCCATATCATCTATTGAGGAACCTCCAATCTTGGAGCTCAAAGTGCTTCCAGCCCATCTTCGGTACGTGTTCCTAGGAGAAAATGAGACCTTGCAGGTTATTATTGCTGCAGATTTAGTTAAAAGGTAGGTTGAGGCCGTGGTTTCTGTGTTGAAGAAGTTTAAGAGGGCCATTGGTTGGACCATTGCAGACATCATTGGCATTCTGCCTGGAATCTGTACACATAAAACTTAACTCGTGCCAGATTCTATTATGAGTATTGAGCACCAGCGTAGGTTGAATCAGCCTATGCAAGAGGTCGTCAAGAAGGATATTACTAAGTGGATGGATGTAGGTGTGGTTTACCCTATTGCGGACAGCAAGTGGGTGAGCCCGGTTCAATGTGTGCCAAAGAAGGGTGGGATTACTGTAGTCCCAAATGCAACGAATGAGTTGATTTTGATAAGTCCAATCACAGGCTGGCGCATATGTATGGATTATAGAAAGCTGAATGCTTGGCCTGAGAAAGTCCATTTTCCAATACCTTTCATGGATCAGATGTTAGATCATCTTGAAGGTAGATGATGGTATTGTTTTCTTGATGTTTATTCGGGATACAATCAGATTTTGATTGCTCCTGAAGACCACTTTCACCTGTCTATATAGGACATTTGCTTTCAAGAGGATGTCTTTCAGTTTATGCAATGCACCAACAACATTTCAGCGTTGCATGATGTCTATTTTCTCAGACATGGTGGAGGACACTATTAAGGTATTTATGGATGACTTTTTGGTAGTGGGTGACTCTTTTAAAAATTGTTTGAATTATCTGAGTTGTGTGCTGAAACAATGTGAAGAGTGTAATCTGGTGCTGAACTGGGAAAAGTGTCACTTTATGGTTAAAGAGGGTATATTGCTTGGCCATCAGATCTCCAAAAAAGGTATTGAGGTCGATAAAGCAAAAATTAAGGTGATTGAAACATTGCCTCCACCAGTTTTAGTAAAGGGGATTCGAAGCTTTTTGGGGCATGCTGGTTTCTATAAGAGGTTTATCAAGGACTTCTCCAAAATTGCTAATCCATTGTGCAAATTATTGGAGAAGGAGGTAAAATTTGTGTTTGATGATGCATGTTTCAAGGCATTCGAGTGCCTTAAAGAAAAGTTGGTCTCAACTCCTATCATTATTTCTCCTGATTGGTCTCAACCTTTTGAGGTTATGTGCGATGCTAGTGGAGTGGCGCTAGGAGCAGTCCTAGGCCAAAGGCGCGATAATATTCTTCATCCTATATACTATGCCAGAAAAGCACTTAACCCGGCTCAAAATAATTATACTGTCACTGAACAGGAACTACTTGTTGTGGTCTTTGCTTTGGAAAAATTCAGATCTTACTTTCTTGGCACCAAGGTGGTGGTACATACTAACCATGCAGCTCTTTGTTATCTCATGGCAAAGAAGGATGCTAAGCTAAGGTTGATTTGATGGGTGTTGTTGCTACAAGAGTTTGATTTTAAAGTCAAGGACCGAAAGGGTATGGAGAATCAGGTAGCAGACCACTTGTCTAGGCTGGAAGCAGAGGCAATGTTGAAGTTGAATGATGAGTAGGAGATAGATGACTGGTTTCCTGATGAACAAGTGTTAGCCATTTCGCAAGATTTGATTCCATGGTTTGTTGACATTGCCAAATATTTGGCAAGTGATTTAGTGCCTGATGATATGTTTGTCCACTAAAAAAGAAAGTTCATGTATGATTCAAGAAATACTTTTGGGAAGAGCCATTCTTGTTCTGTGTGTGCACTGCTACTATGATCCAGAGATGTGTGCCTGAATTTGAGATGATGGATATACTAAAGGCATGCCATTCATCCCCTGTTGGAGATCATCATAATGATATCTGAACTGCGCACAAGATTTTATAATGCGACTACTATTGCCTGACTATTCACAAAGACTCTCACGAGTTTGCTAAGGCTTGCAGCAGATGTCAAAGGGAAGGAGGCATATCAAGGAGGCATGAGCTTTCTCTTAATCCCATCCTTGCGATTGAGCTGTTTGACGTTATGGGTATAGACTTCATGGGCCCTATTGTGATGTCCAATGGAAACCGATATATATTGGTGGCTGTGGACTATGTATCTAAGTGGGTGGAGGCAGTAGCACTTCCCAGTAATGAAGGCAAGTGTGTCACAGTGTTCTTGAAAAAGAACATCTTCTCTAGGTTTGGTACGCCAAGGGCAATAATTAGTGATGGAGGCTCTCACTTTTGCAATAAGCTATTTCGTGCCTTGCTTGAGAAATATGGAGTAAAACACAGAGTTGCAACCCCTTATCATCCTCAGACGAGTGGGCAAGTGGAGGTTTCCAACAGAGAAATAAAATTGATCATGTCCAAGACTGTCAATGCCAATAGAATGGATTGGTCATTGAAGTTAGATGATGCTTTGTGGGCGTACCGGACTGCATTCAAGACCCCAATAGGTATGTCACCATATCAACTTGTGTTTGGTAAGGCGTGCCATCTTCCGGTTGAGTTAGAGCATAAGTCCATGTGGGCATTGAAGATGCTGAACTTAGATTGGTCTGAGGCATCGTTGCAGCGGCTTGGGCAATTGAATGAGTTAGATGAGTTTCGTCTGAATGCATATGAAAGTTCAGCCTTGTATAAAGAGAAGATGAAGTTGTACCATGACCGGAGGATAGAAAAGAGAAACTTCTAGCCGGGTGACTTTGTCCTGCTTTTCAATTCTAGAATTTGCCTGTTTCCTGGCAAGTTAAAGTCCAAGTGGATTGGACCATTCAAGGTGGTACAAGTGTTTCCTCGTGGGGCCGTTGAACTTGAAAACAATGAAGGAAAGAGGTTCAACACTAATGGACAGCGGATCAAAGCCTATTTCAGCACAATAGAGGAGCTCAAAAAAATTGAAGCCTGGAGCCTTGATGAATTTGTCCCACCCAAGAAGCTTGATGAAGTCTGAGTAATCCAGCAACCTGCGTCATGCCGCGATGTTAAATCAGGCTACATGGGAGGCAACCCATGGTTTTTTTCTTTTTATTTTGTTATTTTTGCTTTAGAAAAAGTGTTTTGGCGAAGTCTGAGTAGCCAAAACACTTGCGTCATGCTGCGATATTAAATCAGGCGCTGCTTGGGAGTTAACAGAAGACTAATATTTGTTTTATGTGCAGGTAAAAAGGAGAGAATACTAGTGCAGGGATCCCTAGAAATCACGAATAAGTTAACGGTCTGTTCTTCAGAATGACGAACCGTAAAACAACTCGTGGTTCCTGGAAGAACATTGATGGCTCTCTGGAAAGAGGAATGACGACTGATAGGACGGTCCATGCTTCCAAAATATGGAACATACATCAATGCGTGATCAATGGAGCAAGAAATTGCTAAGTCTCTGAAGGGATTGACGACGACTCAATAGGACGGTCCATCCTTCATACCGATAGACCGTATACCCAATCGTCATCCCTGAGAGAAGGTACCATGCCACCAAAGAATACACAAAAAAAGGTCACAGCCAAAGACTCAGAGGCAATGATCCAAAAGAAAAGACAACTACAAGATGAAGCCTTTGAGTCAGAAGACAGTGGATCCGAGAAGGTTTATACTATTGACTCTGACCCAGAAGCTGTACCTCGGACAACTAGGTAGCAAGCGAAGGTTCAAGCATAGACAACCTCTCCCCAGTCTGAAGAAGGATAGGGTGAGTCTGCTTCTGGTTCATCACCACAAGAAAGCGGGTCTGAAAGGTATGAATCCGGGGATGCTACAGCTTCGGGCAGTAAGAACAATAAAGGTTCAGAGTCAGATTCAGAAAGTGCTGGCTAGAGTGATAATGAAAATTCTAGCAAAGCCACCGAAGAAGTTTTTGCTACAACAGAGCCACAAGTTGATGAGGCCATCCCCATATCTCCCCCTATTTTTAGATGTAAAAACACCAAAGTACAGGATAGGTCTCGATGGGCTATTGAGGGTACATCCCGATTCTACCATGAAGGTTTGGCTTTGACTGAGAAAGGGAACCCAAGGCGGAGCATCCATGAAGAGGTAGAGATTAGATCTGCGGGGTTAGACGACATGGCCGATGTCAAGGGGATGATTATCATTATGGATTCTAGTGGATGAGTTAGCTGGGTGGTCTATATAACTCTGTGCTAGTTCATGAATTTTATGCGGTATACGCGGCTACACTAACAAATATGTGTTTAAAAAGAAAGAGTCTGAAGTTGCAGCCGGCCTTGGAGAGAGTGCAAGTAAGAGGGGTCCAGGTAGACATCTCGGAGTGCACCATTCAGCGCTTCATTTATGGCCCAAATTTTATAGCACCAGCATCCCAGCCAGATTTGGATGCCTGGTGGGAACAATTTAGATGGAATAAAACACCTTTTAAATGGATTTTCTCGGTCATCACTGACGGAAACCCACCATGGTTAACAGAAAAAATTGTGAAGATCACCAAAGCATCGTTGAGCATGGCTGGAAAGTTCTGGTGGTCGGTGGATAGGCATCGGTTAGTACCCACTATAGCAGATAATATGATCACTCCAGATCGAGCCATCTTGGTTGCATCCATTATGTCCAGATATGACCTTATCATTGCCCGCATCATTATGGAGAAAATCAAAGAAAGGGCGCTGCGGCCATCTACATCCATTCCATTCCCTTGCCTGGTCACTCGGCTATGTCAGGCAGTTGAGGTGCTCGAGATGACAGGAGTAGACAGGTTTGTGCAGGCAACTAGTTTCCAAGACATAGCCCTTATTTGAGATACAACAAATCTGGTGGCAAGGGCAAGGGCTCATTCAGCAGCATCCGAGAGTACTATTTTCCCTGAGCCTAGTGGAGATTTACCACCTGACGCGTTGGTTGTGTTTGATGAGAATGTTGCACTGACTTTTGACCCTTCTACCACCGCACCTGGCCCATCCTCATCAGTTCAGTCCACTCCGTCCAGCGAGCAAGGACAATCCTATTTCTTTACCAGTGAGGTTTTCAGTAAGGTTGATAAAGCAGCCTTTCATGCCGATGAATAAATTAAAAGGTTCTCAAACTCCGTAAAGCCATTAATACGCAGGGAAATAGATGATGATGTTGCTCCAATCCATAAATTGATTGACAATCTAAATGATCGGTTGGACAACTAGAAATCAGGGTGAATGACAGGCTTTGGAATTTGACTGTTCCAGACCTCACTATGATTCTAACAGAGCTTGCAAAGGTCCGCGCTGATGTAGATGTGATCCAAAAGAGACAGGTACCAGACATTCAGTTACCATAGGTCGGGACCATGGAGGATGATTTTATTGATTTACTGGCACATTCCCCTCCTCGTGACCCAACCGAAATAGCTAAAACTGACCCTGAACCTACAAGAAAGAGAAAGAAAAGAGATAAGAAGGTTCGAGACAAAAATGCCTCGTTGAGTCCTAAATCACATAAGAAAAAGAAAGAGAAAGTTGAAAAGAAGTGGAAGAAGCAAGAAATTAAGGTAGCAAAAGAATCCCTAGCCATCCATCAAATTTGTATCGACTCCATTGGTACTGGTGGCTCGGGAAGTGGTGTCGCAGATGCCATGGAGGAAACTTATTTAGACCCCATTGTGGGAGTATCAGTTGATGAAGCTGCACAGGTAGTGAATGTTGTTGTTAAGAGGACTACGTAGGCAGTCCATGTTAGAGATACGACTACGAGCACCGATCCAGCAGGTCCGACTTCTGCTACACCTGATGATCGCGCTTAGGCGCCACAAGTATGCCTAGTATCCCTTGCTTATCATTTTTTTAGTGCATTACGGATGATGCATAACTTTTTAGATGGGGTGGGGGCAGCTTTGGTCATCTGGTATTTTTGTAGCGTGTTTTGGCAAAGTCTGAGTAGCTAAAACACTCGCGTTGTGCCGTGATATTAAATCAGGCGTTGCATGGGAGGCAACACATGAGGGTAATCACAAGGTACCTAATTCCTTAGGGTTTT
Source organism: Jaltomata sinuosa (assembly GCA_003996215.1). Taxonomy (NCBI): domain Eukaryota; kingdom Viridiplantae; phylum Streptophyta; class Magnoliopsida; order Solanales; family Solanaceae; genus Jaltomata; species Jaltomata sinuosa. The sequence goes on along the minus strand of QJPP01001687.1, from coordinate 249,199 downwards.
CTTACCTGTGTTCTTTCCCTAAGGATTTTTAATTTCTGTTGAACTGGCATGTTTAGTATAGGTTGTGTGGAGTAAGAGAAGAAAAGGAACTTAGCACAGTCTATGGTATGATTTTGAACTGAATTTTGATTGAAAAAATAGATACCCTTCCAATTTGTGTGTGACATAAGATTATCTGTTTTTGATAAACTAATCATTATGGATCTGTGTATGACATTATGATAATCGATCTGATGAATGGCTTTAGCTAGAGTATGAACCTGATAGTTAGCATGTGATTATTGTACTCGGTGCCATGTGTGTGTGAGCTGCATTCGTACTATTCTTGCATTGTATGCCAATCTAGAACCTGCCCGGTTAGTCTTGCCTAGGTTGTACGATGGTTGGTTAGTAAAGGATCATAGGCCCTTTTTGAAATAGTCCACTTCAGCCTAAATAACCGTCCGAATAATGTGAATACCCTTTGATCCCTGATTTTGAGCATGAATTGACCCTTTTTGTTGTTTATCCCAATCACCTTCCTGGTTTTTTACAAACCTTTAGTTTGGCCCTGGTCCCTCCTTGGACATTGTGTACCTCAACTCAGGAAAATTGCCTAAGTTGAGGGTGGCTACTGTAGAGGCAAGTGAGAAATATATGTATGAAAAGAAGAGGTTAGCAATAAAAAGGAGAAATACCAGGTGTGGCGGATATGCTAGAAAAAGAAAAAACAAGAGAGAGAAAAAGAAAAAGAAAAAGAAAAAGAAAAAGAAAAAGAAAGAGAAAGAGATGTGATGAAAAGATTAGTCTGAAATAAAAGCTGCACCCGTCAATTGATGAAAATGGAGAAATAACAAGGGAGAAAAAGGGGAAGAAAGAATATAGTTGGCCGGAAAAGTGGATGATACATAGCATAGTGTCAAGGAGGGATTAGTCACAGATTCCCATATCTACTATACCCATCCCCGAGCCTACGTTACAAGCCGAATAAAGTCCTATACTGATCCTAACCCAAGTGTTCAAAAGCTGAGGCGTAGGAAATAAGGGCAGGCCTATGGTATTGTGCACGCATTGCTTGAATATCCTTGTGAGTGTGAGTGTTCTAGCTCAGTCCCAGAGATTTTAACTGTATTAGTGTGTGATTGGGACTTCTTTGTGGTGAGGGCACTAGAGCGACTTTGACTGTTGACTGTTAGGTGAGTCTCATATGTGTATGCTAAGTCATTTGTTGATAGAGTAATGTCATCTATGGATCCCCTTGTGTTGTCTTGATAAATAGAACTTGTGCACTGGTTTTGTATTGAAAAAGGATGGGGATACTTGTTGTGAGCTGAATTGCTAAATCATATGACTGTCGTAGTTCCTGATTTTGTTTTACTAAAGCATCGTGTGAGGATGGTTTTCTGTTGTCGTTTTAGGACAAGCAACAGTCTTAAGTTGAGGGTGTTGATGTGACGTAGAAGTACGTCACTTTTGACGCTTAATACTTAGGATTATCTCAAGTTCGTTAGCATGTTATTGGTAGATTTGATGTTTTTTGTTAAGTATGCAGGAAAAATAGATCCTAGAACAAAGTACTGGAAATTGAGCAAAGAATGGAAGGCTACAGATATGACGGATCACTAGACGGTCCGTGGTTCAAAACCATGGACCCATCCTCTAACTCGTATACCAAAGTTCAGAAGGTGTGCAAGTGTGGAGGAAAAAGCATGACTCAAACCATGACCCGTCCTGTAGACTCGTAGACTGAAGGAACTACAGATGTGAAAAAGGAGGAGCAGGAATCACAAATCATTGTACGAATTGTACTTCCAAAGTACGGTCTGTCCTGTTAGACTCGTAGTCACTGATCAGAGAAGGCATAAGAATGGACCAAGAAACCATGAGTCAGAAGACGAGCCATCATTCAGAAGAACGATTCGTGGTTCCACCAGTAGTTTCTCATGACAGAAGATGTTGACGAGCCAGGACCATGGTTGACCTTAATAGACTACGAACTATCATTTCAAATGACGAGTCATCATTCCAACCCATGTTCCCTGTTGAGTTCAGTTTCCTAGTTTTGTTAGGATAGGATTTCCATTGTCTATAAATACTTTTCTTAGGTTTATTTTACATTTTTTATGCTCGTTACTTTGGAGAAAACATATTCGAAATATTGTGATTTAGTTTGTTCTTGGTTTTGAGAGTTGAATACATTCATAGTTCATTATTATTGCTTCCATCTTCATCTTGATTGTTTACTTATGAACATGAGTAGCTAAATCCACAACTAAGGTTGTGGGAACCATGAAGGATTAACGAAGTAGACAAAGTACTTGGGTATGCTAGGGCGGTGTATGCATGTATTGTTCTTCCCTTCGCTTTGATTGCTTTTTAACGGTGCGCAATGTTAGAACTCGCCTTATCCTTACTTGCTGGACCAAGGAGGTAACGGATCAGAAAAGGGTTGTTTAACAATAGAGATTTAAGGCTACCAACCCTTATCTAATAGTTTAACCTTATCCGGGAATAGCTAATCTGGGATCCAGGGTAAGGGTTAGTAAATCATACACCCACGGCCGGACCAAGGCGTGTGGTGAAATTTATCTATCTTCCAGACCAAGGATTTAGGTGAACCTAACTTACCGATTCTACATGCTAAGCACCAAACTAGTTTACTAAGTACAACTACTTACTAAGTCATGATCTCATGGGGAACACTACCCTAGTCATCTCTCCCATTGATTACAACTCTTAAAACTATCACATGTTACTTGTTTACATTCTAGTTACAATTACTACTTGTTACATTAAAAAAACCCTTCGTAGGGAAATAAATGACTAACAACGCAAGTAAACACATATCAACCATAGTTCTACCATATTCCCTGTGGGATCGACTCCAACCTTTGTTGGTTCTATATTTGATCAGCGATCGCTTACACTTCTTAAAGGATGTGTAATTTAGGCGTATCAAATTTTGGCGGCGTTGCCATGGAATTCGGTTTAGGATTAAGAGATATTGTGTTTATTTCACTATTAGTCCTTATTTCCAGATTTTACTCTTTCTATTGTTTTTGTTTTGTTCTACAGGTTGCACACTTGTGCATGCCCAGTACAAGAGTCAAGGCAATCCCTTGATCCCATACGATCCTGAGCTCTCTCGAACCTTAAGAAATATGGCTAAAGAGGGAGAACATAAGATGCAGGAGCAGATCACAGCTCGGTTGTTGGCTGAAGCCGAGCAAAAGAAAAATGAATCAGAGCAGAGAAAAAAGGCTGGGGAGATGCCCTTGCTGCGGAAGATGCTCAAATTGCACCTTACCTTGCAGCTCAAAATATGGCAGCTGAGCCAGCAAGGCAAGCATGATAACAAGCTGTCCGAGACGAGGCAGCAGCTAGATGAAATTTCCCACAGAAAAGGGGCCGACAGATATAGTAGCCCAGGGACACCCTTCGCTACTATGATTATGATGATGATGAAGAAGTGGAGGAATTGGGCCTTACTAGGCCCATAGTGTTGCCACCACTGACTGATGGAACGAAGTTTGACATCACCAGCACCATGATCCAGTTATTGAACCTGAAGGGACTGTATGCTAGAAAACCTACAGAAGACACAAATCTTCATGTGAAGAATTTTACTCAGATTTGCAAGGCATATAATCTACCATGAGTGGGGCAAGATGCTATTAGACTGAGGCTGTTTCCATTCTCATTGACTGATGAGGCAACTGTGTGGCTCTCAGAACTGCCCAATAATTCCATATACACTTGGAATGAGTTGAAGACTCAGTTTCTAGAGCGATTCCTTCCTCCATCAAGGATGTTGCAGCTGAAGCAAGAGGTCTACAATTTCAAGCAGCTACCTGCAGAGGCATTATATGAGGCTTGGTTAAGGTTCAATAAGAAGTTGAAACAAGTTCTGAGACACGGAATTCTTTCAAGGCTTCTGGTAGAGATCTTCTACAAAGCATTGAACACCAACACAAAAGCAGTAGCTGACACTGTAATTGGAGGAGCATTGATGGAGAATTTGTATTTCGAAGCTTCCGAGATGCTTGACAGGGTCGCCATAACCAACAAATCATGGCATACTAGAGAGTCAGAGACCTTAGAAGGTACATATGCAGTTGGAAAGTCCGTGGCTTTCAATGAATTTCAAGACCTCAAATAAGAAGTTGCTGAGATGAACACGAGTATTGAGTTGATTGCAAAGAAAATCCTAGGTGAGGGAGTAGAGAAGGTGAAATCCATTGGCTCACAAGGGAAAGCACCAAGGCCAAACGATTACTCATCCAAGGAGGAGGTTAGTTATCTGAATGATCAAGGGGCGGGTTTTCGGGCCTCTGGCAAAGTAAATCAAGGTCAAAACAGAGATAAAGATAAATACTACAATTGGTTCGGCTACAGAGATAGGAGCAGAGCTAGAGACATGGATACTGACTGGCACAAAAAGGATGGATACAAGAATGATAGAAGTGGTCTTTATGTCCCTCCTGGATATAGTGAAGATAGACCTGAACAACCTACCATGAGGGAGCTACTCAACAAAGTATTTCAAAAGGTGGATTCTATGGATGCAAGCATGAAAGAGATAAAAGTTGACCTTTAAAATATTAGTCAGATAATGGATTCCGATTCTGTTTCCATAAAGCAGCTTGAGACGCAAATGCACAAGATGTCCACTAGAATGACTCCGAGTCAAAAGGGTACTCTCCCAAGTGACACCATTCAAAATCCTAAGAACGATTGACAAGTTATGGCTGTGACCACCCAAAGTGGAAAGTAGACTGTTGATCCTCTGATGCCTGTCGTTAGTGACAAGCCGGTCGAAGTTAAAAAGTAGGATGCTAAAATTATGATCGAGTCTGAAGAAAAAGATAGTGGTGAAGGGCCAAGTGAGAGGAAGTCTTCTGAGTTGAAATCAAAGAGCAAAGAGGTTGCATCGGTCCTGAAATCCATGCCATTGCCTCCTCCACCTTACCCACAGAGATTGAAGAAAAGGGTTGAGGATGGCAAATTTCACAAGTTCATCTATATGCTGAAACAACTTTCAGTCAACATTTCTTTAGTTAAAGCATTAGAGCAAATGCCTGGATATGCTAAATTCATGAAGGATCTGGTGACTAGGAAGAGGACGATAAGCTTTGAGCCAGCTGATAATCTGCACCATTGTAGTGCAATAGCTTCTCGTTCTTTAGTGTAGAAGAAGGAAGACCCGGGAGCGTTCACTATTCCTTGCTAAGGTGTTGTGTGATCTGGGTGATAGTATAAATCTAATGCCACTAGCAGTGTTTAAACAGTTATGCTTAGGAGCCTTCAAACCGACTACAATGCGGCTTCTTATGGTAGATCACACTGTGAAAAGTCCTGTAGGGATTCTCTATGATGTGCTTGTAAAAGTTGATACTTTAATCTTCCCTGCAAAATTTGTGATTCTTGACTGCGAGGTGGATTTTGAAGTTCCTATCATCTTGGGGTAACCATCCCTTGCTACTGAACGTGCGCTTGTTGACTTAGAGACTGGGAAAATGAAGTTAAGATTGAATGATAAGGTAGTCACTTTTAATGTCTGTCAGTCTATGAAGCACCATGACCACATGCGAGGGATTTCTGTTATTGATGTGGTTGATGAGGATCAGTTAGTTGTGCCTGTTGAGAAGAGACTTGGTGTTGAGGCACTTGCGGCTGTGATCATAAATTTTGAGGGAGATGATATTGATGAGTATGATGATATGGTTCAAGCACTAGAAGGTATGGGGTCTTACATCTATGCTCTAAAGAATCTTGACTTGGACTTAAAAAATAGACAGACACCGCCTGCCAAACCATCTATTAAGGAACCTCTAGTCTTGGAGCTCAAAGTGCTTCCAGCCCATCTTCGGTACGTGTTCCTAGGAGAAAATGAGACCTTGCTAGTTATTATTGCTACAGATTTAGTTGAAGGACAGGTTGAGGCCCTGGTTTCTGTGTTGAAGAAGTTTAAGAGGGATATTGGTTTGACCATTGCAGACATCATTGGGATCCCACCTGGAATCTGTACATATAAAATTCAGCTCGCACCAGATTCTATTCCGAGTATTGAGCACCAGCGTAGGTTGAACCAACCTATGCAAGAGGTCATTAAGAAGGAAATTATTAAGTGGCTGGATGCAGGTGTGATTTACCCTATTGCGGATAACAAGTGGGTGAGCCCAGTTCAGTGTGTGCCGAAGAAGGGTGGGATTACTGTAGTCCCAAATGCAAATAATGAGTTAATTCTGATGAGGCCAGTCACAGGCTGGCGCATATGCATGGATTATAGGAAGCTGAATACTTGGACTGAGAAGGACCATTTTCCAATGCCATTTATGGATCAGATGTTAGACCATCTTGCAGGTAGAGGATGGTATAGTTTTCTTGATGGTTATTCAGAATACAATCAGATTTTGATTGCTCCTGAAGACCAAGAGAAGACCATTTCACCTGTCCATATGGGATGTTCTCTTTCAAGAAGATGCCTTTCGATTTATGCAATGCACCAGCGACATTTTAGTATTGCATGATGTCTATTTTCTCAGACATGGTGGAGGACACTATTAAGGTATTTATGGATGACTTTCGGTAGTGGGTGACTCTTTTGAAGATTGTTTGAATCATCTAAGTTGTGTGCTGAAACAATGTGAAGAGTGTAATCTGGTGTTGAACTGGGAAAAGTGTCACTTCATGGTGAAAGAGGGTATAGTTCTTGGCCATCGGATCTCCAAGAAAGGTATTGAGGTTGATAAAGCAAAAATTGAGGTGATTGAAAAATTGCCTCCACCAGTTTCAGTAAAGGGGATTCAAAGCTTTTTGGGGCATGCTCGTTTCTATAGGAGGTTTATCAAGGACTTCTCCAAAATTGCTAATCCATTGGGAAAATTATTAGAGAAGGAGGTAAAATTTGTGTTTGATGATGCATGTTTGAAGGCATTCGAGTGCCTTAAAGAAAAGTTGGTCTCAGCTCGTATCATTATTTCTCCTGATTGGTCTCAACCTTTTGAGGTTATGTGTGATGCTAGAGGAGTGGTGCTATGAGCAGTCCTAGGCCAAAGGCGTGAAAAGATTCTTCATCCTATATACTATGCCAGCAAAACACTTAACCCAACTCAAAAGAATTATACTGTCACTGAACAGGAACTACTTGTTGTGGTCTTTGCTTTGGAAAAATTCAGATCTTACTTTCTTGGCACCAAGGTGGTGGTACATACTAACCATGCAGCTCTTTGTTATCTCATGGCAAAGAAGGATGCTAAGCTAAGGTTGATTTGATGGGTGTTGTTGCTACAAGAGTTTGATTTTAAAGTCAAGGACCGAAAGGGTATGGAGAATCAGGTAGCAGACCACTTGTCTAGGCTGGAAGCAGAGGCAATGTTGAAGTTGAATGATGAGTAGGAGATAGATGACTGGTTTCCTGATGAACAAGTGTTAGCCGTTTCGCAAGATTTGATTCCATGGTTTGCTGACATTGCCAAATATTTGGCAAGTGATTTAGTGCCTGATGATATGTTTGTCCACTAAAAAAGAAAGTTCATGTATGATTCAAGAAATACTTCTGGGAAGAGCCATTCTTGTTCCGTATCTGCGCTGATACTATGATCCGGAGATGTGTGCCTGAAGCTGAGATGATGGAGATACTACAGGCATGCCATTCATCCCCTGTTGGAGGTTATCATAGTGGTATCCAAACTGCACACAATATTTTACAATACGGCTACTATTGGCCGACTATTCACAAAGACACCCATGAGTTTGCTAAGGCTTGCAGCAGATGTCAAAGGAAAGGAGGCATATCAAGGAGGCATGAGCTTCTTCTTAATCCCGACCTTGTGATTGAGCTGTTTGACGTTTGGGGTATAGACTTCATGGGCCCTTTTGTGATGTCCAATGGAAACCGGTACATATTAGTGGTTGTGGACTATGTATCAAAGTGGGTGAAAGCAGTAGCGATTCCCAGTAATGAATGCAAGTGTGTCATAGTGTTCTTAAAAAAGAACATCTTCTCCAGGTTTGGTACGCCAAAGGCAATAATTAGTGATGGAGGCTCTCACTTTTGCTAAAATCTATTTCGTGCCTTGCTTGAGAAATATGTAGTAAAATACAGAGTTGCAACCCCTTATCATCCTCAGACGAGTGGGCAATTAGAGGTTTCCAACAGAGAGATAGAATCGATCTTGTCTAAGACTGTCAATGCCAATAGAAAGGATTGGTCACGAAAGTTAGATGATTCTTTGTGGGCGTACCAGACTGCATTCAAGACCCCAGTAGGTATGTCACCATATCAGCTTGTGTTTGGTAAGGTGTGCCATCTTCCGGTTGAGTTAGAGCATAAGGCCATGTGGGCGTTGAAGAAGCTGAACTTAGATTGGTCTGAGGCACCGTTGCAGCGGCTTGGGCAATTGAATGAGTTGGATGAGTTTCGTCTGAATGCATATGAAAGTTCAGCCTTGTATAAAGAGAAGATGAAGTTGTACCATGACCGGAGGATAGAAAAGAGAAACTTCCAGCAGGGTGACTTAGTCCTACTTTTCAATTCTAGACTTCGCCTGTTTCTTGGCAAGTTGAAGTCCACGTGGATTGGACCATTCAAGATGGTACAAGTTTTTCCTGATGGGGCCGTTGAACTTGAAAACCATGAAGGGAAGAGGTTCAAGGTTAATGGACAGCAGATCAAAGCCTATTTCGGCACAGCAGAGGAGTTCAAAACAATTGAAGCCTGGAGCCTTGATGAATTTGTCCCACCCAAGGAGCTTGATGAAGTCTGAGTAATCACGTGCCGCGACGTTAAATCAAGCATTGCATGGGGGGCAACCCATGGATTTGTTTCTTTTTATTTTGTTATTTTTGCTTTTGAAGAAGTGTTTTTGCAAAGTCTGAGTACCAAAACACTTGCGTCATGCTGCAATGTTAAATCAGGCGCTGCTTGGGAGTCAACCCAATACTAATATTTGTTTTATGTGCAGGTAAGAAGGAGAGAATACTAGTGCAGGGATCCCTAGAAATCACGAATGAGTTAACGGTCTGTTCTTCGAAATGACGAACCGTAAAACAACTCGTGGTTCCTGGAGTAACATTGATGGCTCTCTGGAAAGAGGAACGATGACTGACAGGATGGTCCATTCTTCTAAAAGATGGACCATACATCAATGCGTGATCACTGGAGCAAGAAATTGCTATCGTCTCTGAAGGGACTGACAACGACTCAACAGGACGGTCTGTCCTTCATAATAATGGACCGTATACCCTATCGTAATCCCTAAGAGCAGGTACCATGCCACCAAAGAATACACAGAAGAAGGTCGCACCCAAAGACTCAGAGGCAATGATCCGAAAGAAAAGACAACTACAATATGAAGCCTCTGAGTCAGAAGACAGTGGATCCGAGAAGGTTTATACTATTGACTCTGACCCAAAAGCAGTACCTCGAACTACTAGGCAGCAAGCAAAGGTTCAAGCAAATACAACCTCTCCCCAGTCTGAAGAAGGAAAGGGTAAGTATGCTTCTGGTTAATCACCACAAGAAAGCGGGTACAAGAGGTCTGAACCCGGGGATGCTACAGCTTCGGGCAGCAAGAACAAGAAAGGTTCAGAGTCAGATTCAGAAAGTGCTAGCCAGAGTGATAATGAAAATGCTAGCAAAGCGACCGAATAAGTTCCTGCTACAACAGAGCCACAAGTTGATGAGGCCATCCCCTTAGCCCCCCTACTTTTCAATGCAAAAACACCAGAGTGCGGGACAGGGTCCGATAGGCTATTGAGGGTAAATCCCAGTTCTACCATGAAGGCTTGTCTTTGACTGAGAAAGGGCACCTAAGGCGGAGCATCCATGAAGAGGTAGAGATTAGATCTGTGGGGTTAGACGACATGGCTGACGTCAAGGGGTTGTATGATCATTATAGATTCCATTGGATGAGTTGGTCGGGTGGTCCATATAACCCGATGCTAGTTCGTGAGTTTTATACGACATACGCAGCTACACTAACAAATATGTGTGAAAAGGGAAAGAGTCCCGCAGCCGGCCTTGGAGAGAGTGCAAGTAAGAGGGGTCCAGGTAGACATCTCATAGCGCACCATTCAGCGCTTCATTTATGGCCCGAATTTTATAGCACCAGCATCCCAACCAGATTTGGATGCCTGGTGGGAACAATTTACACGGAAGAAAACACCTTTTAAGTGGATTGCCTCGGTCATCACTAACGTAAACCCACCATGGTTGACAACAAAAATTGTGAAGATCAGCAAATCATCGTTGAGCATGGCTGGAAGGTTCTAGTGGTTGGTGGTTAGGCATCAGTTGGTACTCACTACAGTAGATAATACACTCACTCTAGATTGGGCCATCTTGGTTGCAGCCATTATGTCCAGATATGACCTTATCATTAACCTCATCATTGTGGAGGAAATCAAAGAAGGGCGCTGCGGTCATCTACATCCATTCCATTCCCTTGACTAGTCACTCAGCTATGTCAGGCAGCAGGCAACTAGTTTCCAAGACATAGCCCTTATTCAAGATACAACAAAATCTGATGGCAAGAGAGAGGGATCATTCAGCAGCATCCGAGAGTACTGTTTTCCCCGAGCCTAGTGGAGATTGGCCACCTAACGCCTTGGTTGTGTTTGACGAGAATGATGCACCGGCTTTCGACCCTTCTACTGTCGTACCTGGCCCATCCTCATCAGCTCAGTTTATAGAGTGTTTTGGCGAAGTTTGAGTAGCCAAAACACTCGCATCATGTCGCGACGTTAAATCAGGCACTGCATTGGAGGCAACCCATGAAGGCACCCACAAGGTACCCGAGTCCTTAGGGTTTTCTTGCATGTGTTCTTTCCTTAAGGATTTTTAATTTCTGTTGAACCGGCATGTTTAGTATAGGTTGTGTGGAGTAAAAGAAGAAAAGGAACTTAGGGCAGTCTATGGTATGATTTTGAACTGAATTTTGATTGAAAAAATTGATACCCCTCCAATTTGTGTGTGGCATAAGATTATCTATTTTTGATAGACTAACCATTATGGATCTGTGTATGATATTATGATAATCGATCTGATGAATGGCTTAAGCTAGAGTATGAACCTGATACTTAGCATGTGATTATTGTACTCGATGCCATGTGTGTGTGAGCTGCATTCGTACTGTTCTTGCATTGTATGCCAATCTAGAACTTTCCCAGTTAGTCTTGCCAAGGTTGTAGGATGGTTGGTTAGGAAAAGATCATAGGCCATTTTTAAATAGCCCACTTCAGCCTAAATAACCATCCGAATAATGTGAATACCCTTTGATCCCTAATTTTGAGCCTGAATTGAACCTTTTTATTGTTCAGCCCAATCACCTTCCCAGTTTCCTATGAACCTTTAGTTTGGCCCTGGTCCCTCCTTGGACATTGTGTACCTCAACTCAGGCAAATCGCCTAAGTTGAGGGTGGCTACTGTAGAGGCAAGTGCAAAATATGGTTATGAAAAGAAGAGGTTAGCAATAAAAAGGAGAAATATCGAGTGTGGCAGATATGCTAGAAAAAGAAAAAAAAAGAGAAAAAGAAAAAGAAAAGAGAAAGCGATGTGATGAAAAGAGTGGTCTTAAATAAAAGTCGCACCCGTTAATTGATGAAAATGGAGAAATAACAAGGGAGAAAAAAGGGAATAAAGAATAGAGTTGGCCTGAAAAGTGGAAGATACATAGCGTAGTGTCAAGGAGGGCTTAGTCACTGATTCTCATGTCTACCATACCCATCCCCGAGCCTATGTTACAAGCCGAATAAAGTCCTATAGTGATCCTAACCCAACTGTTCGAAAGCCAAGGCGATAAAATAAGGCAGGCCTATGGTATTGTGCACGCATTGCTTAAATATCTTTGTAAGTGTGAGTGTTCTAGCTCAGTCCCAGTGATTTTAACTATATTAGTGTGTGATTGAAACTTCTTTGTGGTGAGCGAACTAGAGCGACTTTGACTGCTTACTGTTAAGGTGAGTCTCATATGTGTTTGCTAAGTCATTTTTTGATAGCATAATGTCGTCTATGGATCCTCTTGTGTTGTCTTGATAAATGGAACTTGTGCACTGGTTTTGTATTGAAAAAGGGTGGGGATACTTGTTGTGAGTTGAATTGCTAAATCATATGACTGTCGTAGTTCCTGGTTTTCTTTTACTAAAGCATCGTATGAGGATGGTTTTCTGTTGTCGCTTGAGTACAAGCAACAGTCTTAAGTTGAGGTTGTTGATGTGACGTAGAAGTATGTCACTTTCGATGCTTAATACTTAGGATTATCACTAGTTCTTTAGCAAATTATTGGTAGATTTGATGTTTTTTGTTAAGTATGCAGGAAAACTGGATCCTAGAGCAAAGTACTGAAAATTGAGCAAAGTGCTGGAAATTGAGAAAAGACTGGAAGGCTACAGAGATGATGTATCACTTGATGGTCTGTGGTTCAAAACCACGGACCCGTCCTGTGACTCGTATACCAAAGTCTAGAAGGTGTGCAAGTGTGGAGGAAAAAGCACGACTCAGTGAAACCACGACCCATCCTGTAGACTCGTAGACTGAAGGAATTGCAGATGTGAAAAAGAAGGAACAGGAAGCACATATCATTGTATGAACCGTACTTCCAAAGTACGGTCCATCCTGTTAGACTCGTAGTCACTGATCAGAGAAGGCATAAGAATGGACTAAGAAACCATGAGTCAGGAGACGAGACGTCATTCAGAAGAATGATTCGTGGTTCCACCAGTAGTTTCTCATGACAGAAAATGTTGACGAGCCAGGACCACAGTTGACCTTAACAGACTATGAACCGTCATTTCAAATGATGGGTCATCTTCCAACCCGTGGTCATTGCCGAGTTCAGTTTCCTAGTTTTGTTAGGACAGGATTTCCATTATTTATAAATACATTTCCTAGGTTTATTTTACGTTTTTTATGCTCGTTACTTTGGAGAAAACATATTAGAAATATTGTGATTTTAGTTTGTTCTTGGTTTTGAGAGTTGAATACATTCATAGTTCATTGTTCTTGCTTCCATCTTCATCTATTCAAGATTACGAATCTCTTTATCTCTTATCGTAAGTATATGATCATGAACACCTTAATAACTCTTGATTGCTTACTTATGAACATGAGTAGCTAAATCCATAACTAGGATTGTGGAAACCATGAAGGATTAACGAAGTAGGCAAAGTACTTGGGTAGGCTAGGGTGGTGTTTATGCATGTATTGTTCTTCCCTTCGCTTTGATTGATTTTTAATAGTGCGCAACGTTAGAATTTGCCTTATCCTTACTTGCCGTACCAAAGAGGTAACGAATGGGAAAAAGCTTGTTTAACAACGGAGATTTGAGGCTACCAACCCTCATCTAATAGCTTAACCTTGTCCAAAAATAGCTAATTTGGGATCAAGGTTAAGGGTTAGTAAATCATACACCCACGGCTGGACCAAGGCGTGTGGTGAAATTCATCGATCTGCCGGACCAAGGATTTCGGCGAACCTAACTTACCGATTCTACATGCTAAGCACCAAACTAGTTTACTAAGTACAACGCCTTAATAAGTTATGATCTCATGGGGAACACTACCCTAGTTATCTCTCCCATTGATTACAACTCTTAAAACTATCACGTGTTACTTGTTTACATTCTAGTTACAATTACTACTTGTTACATTAAAAACCCTTTCGTAGGGAAATAAACGGCTAACAGCGCAAGTAAATACATATCAACCATAGTCCTACCAAATTCCCTGTGGGATCAACCCCAATCTTTGTTGGGCTCTATATTTGATCAGCGACCGTTTACGCTTCTTAAAGGAGGTGTAATTTTGGCATATCATTCCCAAATCTTGGAGCAGCATAGGAGGGTTTTTGGAGAAACCCTCGTATGTTTCCCAACTGAGGAGGAGAAATCTTTTATTAAAATCCCATTTTGAGGCTACTCCCTCCCATCATTTCACTATAGCGGATGGCCTTCCACCATAGCGGTTCTGCGATAGCGGATAGAATACCTCTATAGTGGAGTGACGTTAGCCCGGATAATTTCCAATAATCTGAAATTTTCCGTCACGTTACCCCTATTAATACCAAAAATATTTTGATTCATTTTTAAAATTTCATGACGTCGTGGTTCCTGAAATAATGATGAATTTGGTCATTACAATAGATACTAATTTACCCATCGTTCATCCCCGAATGATCCCAAAATCAAGAAAATGAAAGAAACTAGCCCGGGACCCTCACTGTCCCAATTGACCGCGTAACTTATGAACCTATGTGAATTATCAACCTTCCCTCGATTAGTCGCACTGATTTAAAGGAAATTAGGCGATCCTACTCCCTCGGAGAATTTTGAATTACCCATGAAAATTTACACGTGACTTTCTCGAGTACCCTAGGAATTCGAGGTCTCGGATAATGTCGAAGCAAAGGAATTTGAAAATACCCGGGAGAACCTTTCCTTCCCAAAATGGATTTCCATCCGCTATAGAGGATATTATTCCGCCAAAGCACTTCCACTATAGTGGACTGTCAACGCTATAGCGGTTGATAGCAGGTTAAAATAGGGGAAAATGGATTTCACCCCTCATTCTTCCCATATTCCTTCCAAAAATACCACATTTTCTCTCGATCACCCCGCTCCCGACGTCTAAATTTTCAGGTAAGAATCATTTTTACTTGTTTCCTTACTTCCTTGCACGAATTTAGACATGAGTTTGGTAGAAAATGAGGATTTGGGGTATGCATTGTAGTGGGTTTTGAACTTGAACCTTAGGTTGGATTATTATTGAATTCCCGAAGCATGGATGCTTCCCTTACGTTTATAATGCCTCTAAGGCATTATGGGCGTAAGGATTACACTATTTCTGGCCAAAAATAGGGTGGGAGGTGAAGGGTTGTTCTTGAACAAAAAATGTGATTTGGACGGAATTTAGGGGTTATAATGCCCAATTTTTTGTAGAAAACAGTAATAGCATACTTTAGGAGTGCTGATCTGAACTTGGATGGTTAGAAATGGAGTTTTGGGTGAAGGGGCGCCATTGTTGCACCTCTTGAAACTTCAGGGATGATGAATACCGCTATAGTGGTTGGGCTCCCTATTACGGTTCTGCTACGGCTGATATTTTTCTGCTATGGCAGTTCCGCTATGGCAGAAGATCGTCCTCTATAGCAGAAGGCCGCGAACCATTGGCTTCCCAAGCTGACACTTAGAAAAATTTCCCCCTTTTTTCTACCTCCATTTTGCCTTATCAAGTTCTAATCTAGTTTTCTTGCTACATTACAGGTTATACTTCCAATGGCTTAAGGACAACAATTGCCCGTGTATTCCTACGAGCGTTACCCTGACGAAGCTAGCCGGGAGAGGTTCATGGATTACCGGAGACTGGGCATTTGCTATGAGAGGGGGTGCAAGATGATAGGTGTGGTTGGAAAAGCAGCCGCTTTCCACCGCAGAGTTCAGGAGTTCGGTTGGGAGTCCTTGCTAGTAGTGCCTCCTCCCGCACAGACAGGATGGGTACAGGTGTTCTATGACATTCTTCCTACAGTCCGTTGGGATGAGCCCAACCCCACCATCCATATTTGAGGAGTGGACGTCCCCGTGGATGCTCAGACTACTAATGGGGTGCTTGGAGTGCCTCACGTCTCCAATAAAGCCTATGAGGCTAAGTTCTGGCTCTGGGACATGACTTGGTTGAGGGACACTCTGGTGGATGAGACGTGCAGGGATCAGGTCTACTGGGTCAGCCCCGAGGGCGTCACTAGTACTTACTTTTCTGCGGAGGCTAGGATGTGGCTCAACCTGGTGTTTCGGAGGATCCACTCGTCTGGTAACAAGAACGACGTGACCTATGCCCGGGCCCTGGTGATTGCTTGTGCCATACAGGGCATTATTATGAATGTGGGGTAACAAATCATCTCCGAGTGAAAGGAATTCTACGGGGGTCATAGGAAGGGCCTCTACTTTCCGGGCTTGGTGTCTGCATTGTGCAGGCGGGTTGGAGTGCCTGATGACCATACTGACCTGGAGGTGTCTATGGACGACCCCTTCGACCCTGTCCGGGTGAAGGTAGTCTCAAAGAATAAGATAAAGGTGAACGAAGCAGGGATCAGTCAGCCGGTCGAGGAGGCCGACGATGATGATGATGATGACACCCCTTCCCCTTCCCAACCTCAGCCCTCGATCACTAGCACCCAGCTAGAGGAGAACTTGGCTGCGGTCAGGAGGTTCATGGAGGGAACTACTTTTGCTGAAGGTACAACCCCACCCCTACTACTCAGGACTTTGCTGCACTCCGAAGGGAGTTAGAGGAGGAGAAGAAGAAAAGGCGCTCCCGGGACCATGTGTTTGCCCGGATGTGGAAGACTGTCAAGGTCATGTTCTCTTGTGTTGCCCCGGGACAAGAGCTTCCCACCCTGGAGCCCGAGGACAGGCAGGAGTTTCCCTTCTTGAGCGATGATGAGGCTTAAGACCTCTCCCCTCCCTTTTTATTTTACAACTTACTGCTTTTTGGGATTCTCCTCGGTTTGGTGCTTGTGTTAGACAATATTTCCCTTTCCTTTTTCTCTTTTTATTATCGCATATGGATGCTTGTTTTAGACAATTTCCCTTACATGCATGCTATGATAGTTAAATCGTTGTTTCCTTGTTTTACAAAGCAATTCGTAGCTTAATTCTTGCCTTTAGACTGCCCCAGGAATGAATGAAAAACAGGGGAAAACAGGGTGAGGATTTTGCCTCACGCCCTTCCGCTATGGCGGTTGTCACTCTGCCATAGCGGTACCGCTGTAGCATTAAAAATCTCGCTATAGCGGGATCGCCATAGCGGTACAGTTCCACTATGGCGGTCCCGACTGTGACAGCCCAGAAATTTGAAATTTCCAGCAAGTGCATTCCTTCCCCCTTCCCGGTTATCATTGTCTAATTCTGTCTATCCCGCCATGGTCTTAAACTACCCCCAAGACCATTCCTAGTAATGCATATATCCAAACTTAGCATCAATCATAAAAATCACCAAACACAACAGATTTACAAGGACAATTGTTCCCAACAATACCTTTCCGCTATTACACAGGAATAACTCCCTTGTTCCCATGGTTCTCAACCAAGTCCCGACCGTCCTGAAATCAAAGTTTCCCTACAGTCACAATTTTCATCCCCTTATCATCTAAACCAACGATAAGTACTTTTCTAGATGTGATAAAATTTCAAACAATACAATTAACAGTTATTCACAGACCCAAGGACACACTACTTTCAACTTATGACCCTCTGGAGACTCAACATTCACACCAAGGTAACCAAGTACACACAATTCAAGTAGGTCCTACAAACAGAGCAATACACAATATTTTCACTTCAAGTCACAGCAAAAATTAAGTCACATAAATTCACCTTCTATTCGTATTCATGGATGACTATTAGCCGGTTATCCATGTTTCACCACAGCCTCTCAGGCCAGATACCAATTGAAACCTTCCCAGTTCAAACCTCTCTTGCTTGTCTTATCGCAACCGGAGTACAATGACCCCCTTTAATTTATTGAGATACCAATTGGGATCGAGAGATACCAATTGGGCTCAACCCATGCAAGCAAGTGACAACCGTACGAAGGAATGAAAGAAGGGAGATGTTTTCTAGAATGCTTCATAGCTTCCCAAAGATTTAATGTGGACGTCAACACACTAATCTGTAGGACTCTATTCGATATTTTGCTCTTGTACTGGGAGACTGGTGACCTAGGCTCTGATACCATCTGTCATGACCCAACCTCCCGGGCCGTGTGGGCGCCTACTTTATGCACCTAGATAGACGAACCCTTACCACCCGTCCAACAGGTAAATGCGGAAAAACTCAAGTATAACCATTAACCTCCATTTTTAATACATGAAAACCTTACAACATTTTATTCAGGAAAACTCCTTTATGAAGAAAATACAATACAATTGTTTTTACAACTTTACAACACCCTCCCTAGGACCTAGTCTAAACAGGTACAAGAGCTACTACAAGATTTATGTAGAGAAATGTAAATGAGACACAACTTTCGTCATGGAATCGAAGGACAGAAGCTGTTGCAGATCGCCATCGTCATATACCTATGAAACATTACCGATTCTGCAACCAGACTATATCAAAAAGGTATATCAAGAGTAGAGTCAGTACAACCACACATACTGGTAGGCATCATCGGTCGACCCGAATCCACACGTACCATCATATAGGGAAATAGGGAAAAATATGAAAATCAATAATATAGCTCCATCCTTCACCAATTACCTTTACCAAGCCCGATCTCAACCGATCGTCTACTCACACCCCTTACCTTAACCCTTTTTATTCCTTCCGCTGCCAACTCCCTCACCTTCGAAACCTCAAAGTCACGCTAAGCTTAGACTTCCCAAGTCACACTAGCCTTAGACTTCCCAAGTCATACTAGCCTTAGACTTCCCAAGTCACACTAACATTAGAATTCCCAAGTTACCCTAACCTTACACTTCCCAAGTCACTTTAACCTTAAACCCGACCACTAAATCCAACCTTGACTGCCTCTCCACTATCCTAGTCAACTCCTCCATGACTATGCATCCGGAAACCACCCCATCCTTGCCAATCCATACCCACTACCCTCATGGTACTACTCGAGAGTATCTGAGCCCCATTAGGGTCCCTAGACAATTCTCCAACGTGACAATACCCGCTAGCAGTACGACACCTGACTCTCAGTCATTCCCCTAGCTTGCTAGTCACCTGTGATCCACTTTTATAACCATGGTCAGCAATCCACAATAAAACAATTATATCGCATTACATATCCCGGACTCACCCTGGATCCCCTCTAAACAATACCTAAGTGTTAGACATACAACCCGGTCTATACCAAGACCAATCTCATAAAGCAATGTAACAACCCGGCCTCTCAAGGACCAAAATTACACAACCACAAATCATAACCACAACCCGGTCCACTCAGGGAACCATTAATAAAGATGCAACAACACAATAAAGTAAACCTGTACCAGGTGTGGTACCCGAGCCAACCGTTAGTGTTATCCCGTACCAGGCGTGGTACCCGAGCCAACCGTTAGTGTTATCCCATACCAGGCGTGGTACCCGAGCCAACCGAATATCACATAAATCCACAATCACAAACAATGAACAATCAATACTTGTAAACCAACAAGCAATAACACCTAGTTCATTTCACAAGACTGAAAAACAAGACTTTTGGACATTCCTAAATCATTCCCTAAGCAATGCAAATCATACAAATACTTAGACATGAGTACACAAATATACAATGCATACATGAATCAATAACCATCACCTACCCTTTCCCCGGGTACATAACTTAGCCCTGACTCCCGTCCGAAGACTATATCCCGTTCATTCTTTATTAGCACATCTTAGTAACTACATTTATTCCGAATCCTTTTCGTAGACAGTACAATGTGGACAACCACCCCTTAAACCTTGGTGATTTAACCACTCATTATCATTCTACTCATACGCCCGGACCTTATTTAGGAATTTCCCTCTTTTCATTACCCATTTAGTTACCCCAAGCATTTTCCGGTTCCCCGAACCTTTTCGACATCCCAGTCCCTGGAATCCTATCATTCTCCCATATCAAGACAACATATACAGCCAACAATTACATATTAGAAACCCACAATTCAACACAAACCACTCCTAGTTCACACATAACCAATACCGAATCCGCCAGACTCCGCGCCCGGGGGCCTAATCATGGATTCTCCCTTTCAACTATGCAATAGTACAAATGTAAACAGGTCTATCTACTCAAAGCAAAAACCTAGCCTACCTGGACGCCAAGCAGCTGCAAGGATGCATATTTGGCTCCGTGAAGGCGTTCTCGGCTGAACGATGGTTCTGGAATCCGCTTTTTCGCATCCCTTCAGCCATAATTTCTCCTCCCCATGGTTCCCAAATCTTGGAGCAGCATGGAGGGTTTTTGGAGAAACCCTCATATGTTTCCCAACTGAGGAGGAGAAATCTTTTATTAAAATCCTGTTCTGAGGCTACTGCCTCCCATCATTCCGCTATAGCGGATGGCCTTCCGCCATAGAGGTTCCGCTATAGCGGATAAAATACCGCTATAGCGGAGTGACGTCAGCCCGGATGATTTTCAAAAATTAAAATTTTCCGTCACGTCACCCCACTTAATACTAAAAATATTTTGATTCATTTTCGAAATTTCATGACGTCGTGATTCCTGAAATAACGACGGATCCGGTCGTTACAACTACAAAATTTCCTTCATTAGCTGTAAATGTCAGCATATACAAACTAATATTGGCGTTCGACATTTTAACTAAAAGTCTCAAGAGTGCCGTTATTTTTGTATCAAATGTAGCTGATTTTATAACACTTGTTATTTATGTAGCTGATTAAATGTTGCCATGCCATATTAAGTGGTTTACACAGTTGGATCTCGAGAAATGACTTTGCAAAAGAAAAGAAAAGAAAATCAAGTAGAGTATAGCTTGTACTTTTGTTTTAAACCGATAATTAAGATAGAGTTTGGTTTTAAATTGAATGATGTGATGTTCCATATCGAAGAAAATTAGAACTACCGGTCCAAATAGGGCAGACATTTATTTAGAGTAAGATGTCAGAGAATGTATGATTGGGCTATGATTCTTAATGTAGGATGTTTTGCCTGTAAAATCTTGTGCTTGGTTGCTGCTTCTAATTAAAGGTGTCGCCAAAATGGGTGTCTTGAAAACTTCCATTACTGAGCCACTAACAGACATAGTGGCGACAACATCAAAATTGACGGAAATTAGGGCCGCCTTGATTTCACGCCTGCTTATTCCTATATAACTTATTACTTGTTTCAATTTATATGATTTTATTCGGAGTTCGAGTATATTTAAACTAACTAACGTGTGATGTTAATTAGATATACAATTTTTTAAAATAAATTTACATATTTGATATTTAACTACATAAAAAAGTATTATAAATTATAATAGTTAAATAATTCAAAATATTTCAAAAGTAATATTTTAAAAAACGGAGAAGGGCCTAAATTACTCTTTAAGTATTAGAAATGGTACAAATATACCCTCCTTCCACCTTTGGGCCCTAGTTTGCCCTTTCCCTCAACAAACTATTTAGGAAAAATGATTAGAATTTTCATTTAATATGTAACAATATTTTATTTGTTAAAATTTAATTAATCAAAACCTATTAACTTACAAACCCAATTCGGATCCCAGATTTAGCTCCCCTTCATTTCTCATCTCCATTTTTTCCAAGTTCTTATTTAGATTAGAGACATATGTCATAGATTAAATTTAATGACTGAGATTTAGTAAATTAAAAATAAGTCTTAATTATAATTAAAATAATTAATTACTTTCATTTATTTACTCCAAAATATAAAGCAATTCCAGTCATTAATTATTTTAATCATAATTAAGACTTATTTTTAATTTACTAAATCTCAGTCATTAAATTATATCTATGATATATGTCTCTAATCTAAATAAAAACTTGAAAAAAATGGAGAGATGAGAAACGAAGAGAAACTAAATCTGGGATCCGAATTAAGTTTGTGAGTTAATAGGTTTTAATTAATTAAAATTTCAACAAATAAAATGTTGTTACATATTAAATAAAAATTCAAATCATTTTTCCTAAAAAGTTTATTAAGGGAAATGGCAAAATAGGGCACAAAGGTGGATGAGAAGGGTATTTTAGAGCCCAAAGGTGGATGAAAAGGGCATTTTAGAGCCCAAAGATGGAAGGAGGATATATTTATACCATTTTTAATACTTAAAGGGTAATTTAGACCCTTCTCCGTTTAAAAAATTATGGCCAAAGAATGTATATTCCTTAGCTTAATTGTCCAAATAGTAACTGAGAAAAACGAAATTACATGGAAGGAGTACTTATTATGTGATGTATTATTTTACTTTAATATATCTATTAAAAATTTAATATATTTTTAAATTTTAGAAATATTTTAATGTTAAACACCTTATTTTATTTCTATGATATAGTATTAAAGTCACATAAATATATATGACTTGTTTTGTTTGATATTTAATTAAAATATAATACATAAATTGAGACTAAATTCTAATACTCCATATGGTTTTTATCTTAAATGTAGTGGAATATTGCAAAACATTTACTAGTTCCCGGCCAGTCGTACACGCCTAATAGACAATAGCGGCGGTAGACTTCTCGAATCTCACTGAATAACATTTTTCCATGTTTGTGTATGTCGGACACAGTCACCTAAAAAGAAAAAGAAACGAGCAAGTTTTTCTTTTCCTGAAATTTGTTTTCACTAAGTGAGAGGAACTGAGGAAGAACCGGTAACAATTTCTTTTAAAAATAAAAGGTGAAAAATGCATGAGAAAGTTTGATAGAAATACGTGAAGAAAATGAGAAATTAGTTAATGAGATAGTCTAGCAATAGCTTGTTATTTTGTTTTTGTTCTTCTCCCCTTTTATTTCTCCTAAGGCCATATATTTATATCACTTGAAAACCCCTTCCTTTAGAAGAAAGAAAATGATGTTGTACTAGAATTTTGACATTTGTTTATCATCTTGTTGGCGATACGCAGTGATTTTAAAATGAGAAAAAACGAGAAAGTGCAGTGTCATTTAGTTGTGCGTGTTTTTCCCCAATTCCCAACAATGTTCCGTCGTATCCTCGTTGTCCAATGTAATTTGCTACACTCTTCTATGAGTATATATTATTCAACAATTCATTTAATTTGTCTACTCCCTCTTGGCATTAATACTTTCTCCTGCCTTCTAACTTCTAGGAAAATTAACTACTCAAATCATGCACTCTCTATTTTTGAAAGCTAGTAGTTGTTCTTTTTTTTCTCCAATTTTTTTAGATTTTCATACTGAAGAGTTCCTTTAATATTTGTTTTTGTTAATTTATTTACTGCATGATGTATGCTTCTTTAGGCGGAATACATGGACATCTTTTTAAACTTGTCCATAAATTTTATTTAGACACTTAAATTATGGTAGTTAAATTGAGCACCTGAATATACGATAAATTAGTAACTCTTATTCGACATTTTAGACTCAAATTTCAAAAAAAACTTTTGTACGTGATTTCAAATGCAATTGGAACAAGCATTAGGTTTTACTGTTTAGTGAAGCTAATGCGTATAATTAAATGTGGTGACATTTGTTAAGTGATTAACTTATGCCTTGAGAATACACATGCAAAAAGATTTTGAAAATTTGAATTTGAAATGTTTAATAGAAATAATTTATTATGTATTTGAGTGTTTAATTGATTGTAATTCAAATATTTAAATTAAAAAATTTAGTGATAAATTTAAGAGACTGTCAATGTAATGTGCCTTTAGGAAGTGCATGTACTCTCAAGTAATTCAAAAGTTGATCGAACTAGATATTTAATTAAACAAAAAGCAGGAGAGATAGAGAAAAAGACATTATGGACATGTGTTTGCTTCTCTTAAGATAAGATCTCATCTACTTTTTGTTCCCACGCCCTAGAAGTTTTAACCGCAACAATCTTTGACTGAATGAGTCAAACACTGTCTTTGGCAGTCCTTTGCGATCACAACCCTCCAACTCGGATCAGACACTCAAATATATTGACTTTCATATCCCTCAATCTTCCTTCCTTTGCACTAACATCCACTTTCATTTACTTTCCCTTAACAAACCACAACGCTATATACAAACACTATGGGTGTGTTCGGTAGGGAAAAAAATATTTCAAAATAAACAAATAAGTTTCTTATTTTTTATACAGTATATAAATAAAAAATATTATTCTAAATGCATTTATATATAAGGAAATAAAGGGTGAGGTGAAAAGATGATGTATGTTGGAGGATGACGCGAGGATACAATTAATGTGAGATACTATTATATTTCTTACTTTCACTAGGAAAATTATTTTTCTCATTTTTAAGAATTTTATTTTCATAGAGAACATATTTAACAAAAAAATTGATCGATCCAACATGAAAAAATTAGAAAATGTTTTCCTCGCCGAACACCCCACAAATGTCTGGTGTAACTGTTTCTGGTTGTACTTTCAGATTATAGTTTCGCAAACCAAACAAATAATGTTTGCTAGCTAGATCAACTTACCTTAATGAATAGTAAATCGTAATAATAAATGACCACTAATTTGCATAAATTTACTACGAATATGCACATTCATACATATCAGCCTATATTAGCACTAGCATAAGATATTATATTGTTTATCAACTCAAATCTACGTGCCCCCAAAATTTGTTTGTTTTTTTAATGGAAAAGTTGAGGACTTGCTCCTTGTGTTTGTTCACATACCGAAACTTTGAATAGTGGCAGCTTTTGTGCATGTCTATCCCACTCTACACATAACACCAGGAAAAAACAATTGGATCAAATCCTCAAATTAAGTACCTAAATAAAACAAATAATACTAACAATTAAACAACAAAAGACAAACCAGTAAGCTAAACATCAAATATATAAGTAGTACTAGTAGTAGTATATATATGGGCCTGTATCTTGCTTCTTTTTTCTGAGCAGTTGAGAAGTAGTTGATCAAAAAAGGTAAACTAAAATCCAACTTTTAAAAGAAAGATTCAGTTAATTAGCAGGATGGGAACAAAATGTGGGCGATGGAATCCGACGGCGGAACAGGTTAAAGTTCTAACTGACCTGTTCAGGTCTGGACTCCGTACCCCCACAACTGATCAGATTCAAAAGATATCCTCACAGTTGAGCTTTTATGGAAACATCGAGAGTAAGAATGTCTTTTATTGGTTCCAAAACCATAAAGCTAGAGAAAGACAGAAACGGCGTCGTAAGGTTTTAGTCGATGAACCAATAAATGAAGACGCAATCCAATTCAATAATATCTCTTCAAACAAACGTAAGTCACCAACCCTCCTTTTTCTTTTACTAGTTTAATTTACTCCATCTGTTTTCTTACAGCATCAGTTTTATATTATGGTGTGCAGATTTTCCAGAGATAAGTACTTATAATCAAGAGGCGGGTCAGGCAGAAAGAGTAATAGAGACTTTGCAACTCTTTCCACTAAATTCATTAAGTGAATATTCCGAGACGGAGAAACTGAGGTTATTCACAGAGGAATACATGAGGGACAGCATGGCATTTTCATGCTCACTCGGGGCTGAAATGGATCATCCAACGTTAGATCTGCGTCTAAGCTTCTTCTAGCTCATAGAGAAATAAAAACTACTTATTTACATTGTCATATATGTATTAGTACTACTGGTAGTATATTTCTAGGATTTTAATGTTAATAGTCTGGATGGTTTCAGACCATATTGTCATTAATTTCCTGCTAGTAAGAGTATAATTATAGTAGTAAGGAGGGTTCCAAGTTTGATGTAGTGATTATCTAATGAGTAATCTTGAAAATGCACGTAGCTCAAGAAAATGAATTCATACTTGTACTACTACTAATTACTCCAGTTTGGTTCGACATTCCTCTCTGAGAACACTACTTTTTATGATTTGAATATATCACTTCTTGTTCATATATATGTGAACGCTAGGAAATTTAGACTTTTGCTTCGTATCCCAAGGAATAATGTTTTCTTTCTTACATTACTGTCAGGAAGAGTTGGAAATTAAGCAGTGGTTTCTACAATATCGGCTCCGCCTTCCATTGTTGAAGTTTTATATACTATAGCTAGGTTAGGCCTACTTCTTTCAAAACAAAAGAATAAAAACCAAAATGAATATAGTTAAAAGTGAAACAACAAAACTGAAACAGTAGGGCTAAATTTCATAGATGGTCACTGTAAGCACATATATATTTTAGGGAAAACTACACCAAATACCCATAACACTAAAATAATTGTCTGTATTTGCCATACTTAACTTGTTACACCAACACCCATTTTGTAACGATCCTCAAGGTTGTTTTGTGATTTTTGCTGTTTTACCTGTTTGACCCTCCCAGTAGCTTTAGTTTGATGTTTATGACTTGCGGGGATGAATGATTCGATTCCCAAGGTGATCGGATGAGTTTTAGAGAAGTTTTTCAATTTTGAAAGTTTGACCGAAGTCTACATGTGGTGTTGACGAGGTCGGGTTTGATTTTTTATGATTCCACTAGGTTCGGATGGTATTTTCGGCCTAACTGGAGGTTTGGTTTGATTTCCGAGGCTTTTGAGGGTATTTCAGTCATTTAGTTGGATTATATGCTTTTCTTAAGCTTTGAGTTGACCATTGTCGACATTGGGTCAAGATGACCCCGGAATGGTAATCTGACCATTCCAACAGGTTTGAAATGCGTTTTATGTTGGAAATTCTTACGGAAAAAACTTTATCTCGAACACTTGTAGGGATTCTTCATCACGAACATTTGTAGGGATTCTTCGTCACGAACATTTGTAGGAATTCTCATAGCTTGAGGAATGTCAAGTGACATTGTCCTTAAGGATATTTCACCCGGTATAAGTGTATCCCCCAGGATTCAACAAGCTTGTCTAGTATAAAACTAGGAGCCAGAAACTAACAAAGATTTCAATCAAGAAGAAAACCCAACATACTTGTATATAGGTGGTAGTAATTTGTTTATCAACTTCTCATCTCTCAAGAATAATTATCCATCTTTTTAAACCTATATATAGTGAAAGGAGATCATCTCATAAAAATGACTTTATGGCAATATTCAATTGCCACACTAATGACCCAATCTTCCAACGGCTCTATGAATAATAATGATAATAATGAGTCAAAAATGTTAATCACTTAATCAAAATATAACGTTTAGAAATCATCAATAAGTATGGTCAACAAGGCTATTCAAGGAATAATAAATAGTCTATTAAAAAGGAATATTAAAGGAGATTAATAGCTAATAAGGAATAATGAATATATTATTATTTTTGAGATAACTAATAATATATTTTCTAACAATCTCCCATATATCTCAAAAATAATATTAAGAAATATAATATACGTAAGAAGTTTTGCTGGGTTTTTCACAGATATAAGTATAATGTGTCGAATCTGGTGTCGCATAGACTATGAACCAGACCTAGATAAAATAAGATTCAACTTACAAAACAATTGGTGAAGTTTAAAACTTTTATGAACTAAAAATTCTTTTGCAAGCCTAGGGTCTTATTCTATCACATTATACTCGCACAATCTTTGTCGTTATCGCGATTTTACGCTAAGAGGCCATGCACGTGTCCTTGTATTCATGAGTGCTCTAGAAATTTGTCACAATTTCATAGGAGCGGCACCACTCCACACTCATATAGGTCCAATCATCAAGTGTATTCTGCAGAGCAATACACCACCTATAAAGGATATGATTTGGATTAAGAGTATAACTCAACCCACACTTTGGCTTGCAGCACTTGCACTATATTCACACATCATAGGAGGGACAAAATATAATAGTGCACTTTTGATCAACTAATGACTTGTTATTACCCATATGAACCTAATTCATGGGATCTCCAATCACATAGGTTGGGTTACCATCATTGTTGATCTTCTCAAATGACTAAAGTCCACTCCCCTCGATGTTTTTTTAGTCTGTGAATTGATCAGATTCACCCTGACTACACAATTAATTTATTTACGTAAATACTTTCATATCATAAACTGCTCTATCAAATATTTAACAATGAGATTGTGCTCCGCGCTACTAAAGCGCCACAAACTAAGCTCCCCTCATGTCACACACATTAACATATTGTTGGTCCATAACCACCCACAATAAGACTTTACACTTTAGAAAGTGTGTCCTCATTAACTTAATGTCCTCATTAGAGTTACAAAATTATGCTACCAAGTTTAGCGGCCACAATATATATAAACACAAAAACATGTTTTATTCCAGTTGAAATATTCACCAAGTGTTTTCTTAACCACTTAGCCTCATCACCAATCAATTTCAAAATAACACACTCTATTTAGTTGATTTTCATGTTATGGCACTTCCACCAATAATAAACACATAATTACTAGTAGTTTTGAGATTCACATTGCACACTTCTAATACAATAGAAAATTCACTATATTTAATATTCATATTATCACCAATAAAATAATAAAATATTGTTCAACAAACTCAACGATAATTCTAAGTCTTCTCAAAATCTCAATATATATATATATATATATATATATATATATTTTCTTTTCAGCTATAATGTTATACTCAATAACGTCATTATTAATAACAACAATTCAATATGCAATACTATTGATTACACATTCAATAAACACGCTATAAAATTGTAAACCCAATATCTCTTAAAATCATTTAACATAACTTTTAGCTAGATACCACATACTTTCAAATATTTCAAAATAAGGATAACTTTTCACACTTGATAAGGTTTTCAAATTTGTATATAACATACACATTTATACATAAAAATATATCAAAAATGCATCTTAATTTCTCAATAAAAATACTTTCATAAATCTAAAAAAAAATATTTAAAGAATGTGACACAGTAATATTTATCACCTCTAGTTATTATTTATTCAAGTCTCAAAATTAGTAAGAATTAATTTTAACAATTCAAATATACTCTAAAAGTACCAAACATGTAAATTCACAAATCTCACACTTAAAAGTACATAAAAAAAACTAATACTCCATTAAACATAAGACCAGCCAATATTCTTTTAATATAAGATAACTAAGTATTTTATAAGTTTAATATGCCACAAGTCATATAAATCAGTCAAATAATAAAAATACTAACATTTCTATCCATGACTTAAAAATTATTAGGCACAAATAAATGATGGACAATATTCATCACCCATAAGAATGTTATTATTGTTAACATCTTATCAAACTCAAATAAAATTTTCAATCAATTTTTCTAATAATCACATAGAAGTCAGGTTGACACAAATACAAAAATCATGTACCACCTCAAATAATTTCAATACTCTTCATATGTGAATTTAATAAGAACTTTTTTATTCCAAGAACTTTGAGTAGTTCTAGAATCACTAACATGAATGAATTGTTCTTCTTCTTCAACTTGGGTGTAGAACACAAAATTTATTAGCACAAATATGCTTAGTAGCATCACAGTCTAACACCCAATCTTTCACATATTAGTCATAAGATTCGCTTGAGAAATGACCACAATAAATATATCATCCGCTTACTCAAACTTATTTTTATTTAGCGGGATTATCATTTTTCTG
Source organism: Jaltomata sinuosa (assembly GCA_003996215.1). Lineage (NCBI taxonomy): Eukaryota > Viridiplantae > Streptophyta > Magnoliopsida > Solanales > Solanaceae > Jaltomata > Jaltomata sinuosa. The sequence goes on along the minus strand of QJPP01001687.1, from coordinate 220,048 downwards.
AATCTTCTACTATATTAGATCGATGTATGATAGCTTAGTTTACCACACACAAAATAATAATTATTTTCATTGAGAACTTATAATTATTATCTCTAGGCTAGTACCATATCTCTTTTTCACATTAAAACATAAAAATTGAGTAACATTGCATACCTTATTAACAATACTGGAAAGATATTACCTTTGAAGAATTCTGCAAAAGTCCACAATACTAAAATGTGGCTTCAAGGAATCATCTCCACCACAAAGTGAGATGCTTCAGGGCCAAAACCAAGAAAAGCATTAGAGTAGTACTCCACTTGAATATCTCTCTTCCTCGACAATTTCATCCCAAAACATTCTGTGTAAAACTTGATGGCACAGTCAAGGTCACCGACACGACATACAACATTCAAGATCTAGCACTTATTTTCTTTGGCAGTGTTGAGAGCATCAACAATTTTGCAAGTAGTATTTTTCCGTAAGAATAAAGTATATATAGAAATATTCTTAAGATGGTTGGAAATTCTTACGGAAAAAACTTTATCTCGAATACTTGTAGGGATTCTTCATCACGAACATTTGTAGGAATTCTTCGTCACGAACATTTGTAGGAATTCTCATAGCTTGAGGCATGTCAAGTGACATTGTCCTTAAGAATATTTCACCCGGTATAAGTGTATCCCCCAGGATTCAACAAACTCGTCTAGTATAAAACTAGGATCCAGAAACTAACAAAGATTTCAATCAAGAAGAAAACCCAACATACTTGTATGTAAGAGGTAGTAATTTGTTTATCAACTTCTCATCTCTCAAGAATAATTATCCATCTTTTTAAACCATTTTTTCTCTCCCATAAAATCATTTGGTAATATATTTATATATAGTGAAAGGAGATCATCTCATAAAAATGACTTTATGGCAATATTCAATTGCCACACTAATGACCCAATCTTCCAACGGCTCTATGAATAATAATGATAATAATGAGTCAAAAATGTTAATCACTAAATCAAAATATAACGCTTAGAAATCATCAATAAGTATGGTCAACAAGGCTATTCAAGAAATAATAAATAGTCTATTAAAAAGGAATATTAAAGGAGATTAATAGATAATAAGGAATAATGAATATATTATTATTTTTGAGATAACTAATAATATATTTTCTAACATTTTATGATTGATTTCCACTTAAGTTTGTATTTGAGAGGTCCCGAATTAATTCTGAGGGTTCAATCTGAGAGGTGAATTGTTTAAGAGTTGTTGATGTTGCTGAACCTGGTGCCGTTGCACCTGCGGATTAGGAGCCGCACCTGTGAAGTCACAGAAGCGGGGGTGTTTTTGCGCCTACGAAGGAGGCTTTGGTTGAAGTGGCTGCACTTGCGGGGTTTTGACAGCGCTTGCGCCTCCGTGGCAGCGGAATTCTCCCATTCCTGCGACCCCGCCTCTGCGAAGGTTGTCCGCACCAGCGAAGGTTGCACTATGCACCCAGTTCCACTTCCGCGAAAAATGGTCGCACCGGGGACTCCGCTCCTGCGAGCCTTTTTTCGCTTCCATGGAGCCAGGTCACCTAAGTTACTCTCGCTCTTGGGGTATTTTTCCCATTGTCGCGACTTCGCACCCGCGATGGGTATTCGATATGCACTTGCGGTATCACTATACTTGAACAGTGATTCTTTAATTCTCAATTTGAATTTCAATTATGGGAGTTTTGGAGCACGGGTTGAGGCAATTTTTGAGATTTTTTTTTATATTTTTCACTGATTCATCGTTATTTTCATTGGATTATCACGTATAAGAAAGGAATTTTTGGGACTTTTCCCCTAAAAGTTTAAGAGAGTGTAAATTGATGGTTTGAAGTCTGATTTGAGCTTCATTTTTTTTATAAAATTTTATATTTGAGTTTTTTTATCTTATGAGTAAAATAATTCATAAGAATTTTCCAGTTTCGCCATCAGATTTCAAGGTTGATGTTTTTCTTTTCAAATTCAAATCAAACTTTTATATTGTGATATGGGTATCAATGGACCCACATTTATGTATAGAACGTATTTTTGAAAGATTGGGAGTGTTTTGAGGTCATTCAGACGGGGAATGTTGTATTATAACCGGGAGCTGTTGAGAGGTTCCATATTGCCGAGACGAAGGACAGCACTTCTGTACGTGATCGTAGATTGCGATTCAGTTTTTGAGGTAGGTTATGACTTACTTTTGTTTGAGTTAGCTTGGGTGAGAACTTATTGTGTAAACCATGTTATAGATTGGAAAAAATATTGGGTTAAAGTATATATTATGACGATTCAATATTGTGAAACCCGAAATAGAATTTTGCCAATGTATGATTTGAGATTTGAAAAGAATATTTCAGAAATTGCATTTTAGATTGTTTCATGCATTATTACACAAACGAGGGGTTATTTTGCCATGGTGAACACAATATGAAAAGAAAATAAGATGAATGAAGAAGTGTGGCCTACATGCAAGATTGAGAAAATTTATTGATATTGGAGCTTGTAGCTTGTGCTTACGAGTTTAACATTGCATTGTAATTATATAACTGTTGCATACTAATTACTTCAATTATTGTGATCATGCATATTCACTCATACTCATTTTACGGACTTTCGGACTTAGAATTTCAAAAATAATGTCTAAAAGGACTTGCATGCTCGAGGGAAACTGTACCAGGTGAATTTACTTATTCAGGATATCGAGGATATATTTTGTCATGACCCAACCCGTCGTGAGTGACACCCACCCAACCCCCGGATGAGCGAACCAATAGAGTTCCACCCTTGCCTAGACTAACAGCCTAAAACCAGCAAGCATCCAGGTAAACTAGCAATGAAAATAAGATCAACTACTCAAAATACTTATCATAATTAATAATCTGTGGAAAAATCCCACCTAGGAACTGAAAGTCATCATACCAAACATCAATACCAAATCTAGAGTACGGGGATGCAACTCCAAATAAAATAAGAATAGTTTTTAAGTCCGAACAAATGGACTAAAACTCTAATGATAATCCCAAGGTAGCTCGAATCGACAACTCACCCTTGAGGATCAGAAACGTCGGTGCTAAATCTGAGGTCTCATCTCAGCCGCTGGAAGAGTTCCTGTACTCACCAAAAGAAAGACAAGTGTAGTATCAGTACACCACCACTGTGTACTGGTAGGATCATCAACCAGTAATTCAAGAAAATAGTATATAAATAGTACACAAAATCCAATAACAAGTATGGCAAACATGCAACAATATCACAGGCATCTCTAGACTACAGGTCTCTACCTAGCTTGTTACCGCATGAATCCATCTCTTACAGTTTTATTCCACCAATACGAATAACCATAACCACACCTTACTGTCTAGCCCGGACTCCCCTGGAATCTCCTCTAGACAACTACCACAAGAAGTGATCACCCGGCCTAAACCAAGACCAATTCAACAGTCATACAACAGTTCCCGGCCACTCAAGGACCACCAATCAATAACACTTTTTGATAACAACCCGGTCCACTCACGGAACCAATATCAAGTATCACATTCAGTAAAACAACCCGGTCCTCTCATGGAACCAATATAAACCAATGCAATACAATAATCAATGAAATAGTGCAAGATGCAATAAAGTAAACCCGTATCAGGCGTGGTACCCATGCCAACCAAATGTTATACCCGTACCAAGCGTGGTACCCGCGCCAACCATGTGTTATACCCATACCAGGAGCGGTACCCGAGCCAACTGAATGTCAACAACAACAGTCAATAGAATGAATGCACACCCCTTGTAAAGCCAACAAGTAAAAACCATTCAAACATAGACTGTAAACCAAACTTAGACATTCCACACAAATCCCCTAAGCAATGTATTGCACACAATTACTTAGAGAAAAAGTACAATGAATATACACATTCACAGAAATACGAAATCCATCACCTACCTCGAATGGTCCAAGCTCTATTCAACCTGAGCTTTCCCGTGTTCCAGATTCCTCTCACGTTCTTGATCTAAAAATAACACATAATGCATATAATTAACATACAGGACTGTACATTACCCGAATTATACCAAATCCCCAAACTCCAGGCCACCCATGATCATCCCACCCTTTTTCCAGGCTTTTCCACCGTTAATTCTCCTAGTTTTATCATTTTTACGGACAAAACAGGAAATTAAACAGTCCATGATCATTTTAACGTACCTAAATCAACACCCAAGAACATACATATTTGGAACTCCCTTCTTCCCTGAATTTCATCATCCCTAGGTCATTCAAACCTTCCCCAATTTCCCTCCTAGCAATTCTACCACATAGGAAACGTAGTACAAAGTGTGGGGAGCGGAAACCTTACCTTAGGAATAATTTTTGACGGAGGATTGAAGAAAATCGCTTGAATTCGCCCAGCCCTTCTCCCAAAACAAACTTGTGAAACTCTGATGTTTTGAGAGTTATTTCTGCATTAAAAACCCATCGGCCCGCTATAGCGGTCCCCGCTTCGCTATAGCGGTCCCGCTATAGCGGTCTTAAGTGAGTTGATCGCCCCTTGACCGCTGCTATAGTGGTAGTTTCTACCGCTATAGCGGTGGCCGCTATCACGCGTGACAATGCTCGTCACGGGCAGAAAGTCGGTAAATTTGCCAGTTTTGGCCATTTCACAATACACTTGGTTTCCTTGATGTTTCGAAACAACCCTTTCACATCAAACACGATTCCGAGAGTTCTACTTACCCAAATTCGATTCCAAAAAGTCCCCCAGACTCCTTTATGTCTTGGCTACGTGGAAAACTAGCTCAATCCAAGACACCTAAACCCATTCTTATCCAGATTTCCCTAGACTCTACCTCGCTCCAAAATTGGCCGAGGCTAGCCTAGCCCAGAATTTCAAACTCCCAAACCCGGAGTTTTCTAACTCTAAAACTTGGCACGATTGAACTACCCATAACGATGGACCCGGTCGTTACAACATATACCAATTTATCCATAGTTCGTCCCTGAACGATCAAACCCAAAATTACAGAAATAAAAGGAAGGAAGTGTAGTACCTGAATCCTCAAACAATTGAGGGTACTTGTCCCGCATGTCCTTCTCGGTTTCCCAAGTGGCTTCCTCAACCGGACGATGCTTCCACTGAAGCTTCACCATATCAATCACCTTTATTCTCAACCTCCGGATATCCCGAGCAAAAATCAAGACCGGTTCCTCCTCATAACGAAGATCCTTATCAAAAAGTACTTCATCCCACTTGATGACGTAGTCCCCATCCCCATGGTATTGCTTGAGCATGGATACATGGAATACCGGATGGACGCCCGACAAACTAGGTGGCAGTGCTAACCTGTAAGCCACTGGCCCCATCATCTCAAGAACCTCAAACGGACCGATAAATTGAGGGCTAAGCTTGGCCTTCTTACCAAACCGCATAACCCCTTTCATTGGTGACACTTTTAGCGATACTTGTTCACCAACCTGAAAGTCCATGTCCCATACCTTACTATCTGCATACTCCTTCTGCCTGCTTTGAGCATCCAATAACTTGGTCTGTATGCCCCTTACTTTTTCCTGTGCTTCCTTCACTAAGTCTACGCCCAGAGGCTTCACATCACCTTCCTCAAACCACCCAACCAGTGATCTGCAGTTTCTCCCATACAGGTCCTCGAACGGTGCCATATCGATACTGGAGTCATAGTTGTTGTTGTACGAGAATTCCCACAACGGTAGAAATTGGTCCCAATAACCACCGAATTCCATTACACATGCTCTCAGCATGTCCTCCAATACCTGAATCGTCCTCTCCGACTGACTATCAGTCTGAGGATGGAAGGCTGTGCTAAAGGTGAGTTGTGTACCCAACTCTTCATATAACTTGCCCCAGAACTTAGAAGTAAACTGCGTACCCTTGTCTGAAATAATGGACAGTGGTACCCCATGCATTCTTACAATCTCCTTCATGTAGATCTTGGCCAATTGCTGCAAATTGTAATCTACCCTGACCGGAATGAAATGATAGGACTTGGTCAGCCTGTCAATAATGACCCAATTTGAGTCATACTTCCCCAATGTCTTGGGAATACCCACCACGAAATCCATGGCTATCCTTTCCCACTTCCACTCTGGAATTGACATTCTCTGAAGTAGTCCTGCAGGTCTCTGATGTTAATATTTTACCTGTTGGAAATTTTGGCACTTGGACAAAAAATCAACTATGTCCTTTTTCACCCTGGGCCACCAGTAACGCTGCCTCAAGTTTCTGTACATTTTGGTTACACCCGGATGGATCGAGTATCGCGAACCATGAGCTTCTGTCAGAATTTTTGGAATCATATCATCAACCCGAGGAACACAAATCCTCTCCCTGAAATGCAATACACCACCAGAGTCTAACATGACATCTCTGGACTCCCCGGATATCACTTTACTCCGCAACTTGCCCAGTTTCGGATCCTGAAACTGTTTTGCCTTTATTTCTTCTATGAAGGTGGCCTTGAGGTATGAGACACCCAAGTGCATGAACTTGGCCTCCAAAGATTGAATTTCCTTAGCTAGCGGTCATTTGGACACCCCCAAACAAGCCAAGCTACCCATGCTAATAGTTTTTCGGCTCAATGCGTCTGCCACCACATTAGCCTTAACCGGATGGTACTGAATGGTCACATCATAATCTTTCAATAACTCCATCCACCTTCTCTGCCTCAGATCCTAATCTTTCTGAGTTAAAACGTGCTGCAGACTGTGATGATCTGTGAATACTTCACACTTTACACGATAAAGGTAGTGTCTCCAGATTTTCAAAGCAAAAACCACCACTGCCAACTCTAAATCGTGAGTCGGGCAATTCCTCTCATGCACCTTCAACTTCCTGGATGCATAGGCTATCAAATTCCTATCATGCATCAACACAGCACCCAAACAAGAATGTGAAGTATCACAGTAAACAATAAAGTCTTTACCTTCAACCGGCAAGCACAATATATGAGTCGTGGTCAAAAGTGTCTTGAGCTTTTGGAAGCTCTCCTCGCACTTGTCGGACCACACAAATGGTACCTTCTTCTGTGTCAGCCTGGTCAAGTGAGTAGCAATAGAAGCAAAGTCCTTCACAAACCATTGATAGTACCCCGCGACCCCAATAAAACTTCTCACTTCTGTCACAGAGCTAGGCCGGACCCAACTCTTAACTGCCTCAATTTTCTGGGGATCCATCATCACCCCCTTTTCTGACACCACATGCCTAAAAAATGCCACAGAAGTCAACCAAAACTCACACTTAGTGAATTTTGCATAAATCTTTTGGTGCCTCAAGATGTCCAGCACAATGCGAAGATGAGTAGCATGCTCTTCCCTACTCTTAGAGTAGATCAAAATATCGTTAATGAACACGATAATAAAAGAATCCAAGTAGGACTTAAACACCCCATTCATCAAACTCAGGAATGCTACCGGTGCATTGGTCAAACAAAATGACATTACTAAAAACTCATATTGTCCATACCGAGTACGAAAAGCAGTTTTGGGAATATCCTCAGGCCTAATCTTTAGCTGATGGTACCCCGACCTCAAGTCAATTTTCGAAAACACCGATGCACCCTGAAGCTGGTCAAACAAATCATCTATCTGGGGTAAAGGATACTTATTCTGGATGGTCACCTTGTTCAACTGTCTGTAGCCTATTCACATCCGTATACTACCATCCTTCTTTTTAACAAATAAAACCGGAGTCCCCCAAGGTGAAGCACTGGGACGTATAAATCCCTTATCTAGGAGTTCCTGCAACAGAGTCTTAAGTTTCTTTAACTCTGCCGGAGCCATTCTATACGGAGGAATAGAGATGGGATGAGTGCCTGGCTCCAAATCAATACAAAAATCTATATCCCTGTCCGGAGGCATACCAGGCAAATCCGCTGGAAGCACCTCTACAAATTTGGACACCACCGGAACTGACTCAATAGAAGGGGACTCCACACTATCATCCCGGAGATGAGCCAAGAAGTCCATACACCCCCTTCCCACTAGCTTTCTAGTCCGAACAAACGATATTATCTTAACTGGCTTAGGCCTGTATACACCTTCCCACTCTAATCTATCCTTACTCGGAATTTCTAGAGTCACAGTTTTGGTGTTACAGTTCAACACATCATGATAAGGAGATAGCCAGGTCATACCCAAGATAGTATCAAAATCAGCCATATCTAGAATTACTAAGTCTACCAAGTACGTAGCCCCATAAATATCACAGAACAATCACGATACACATGAGACACAATCATCGACTCTCCAACCAGGGTAGATACATGGATAGGGGAATCAAGGATATCACAATTCAAATTCAGACCCAAAGTAAAACTAACAGACACATAAAAATATGTAGATCCTGGGTCAAATAATACTGAGGCCATTTTGTCACAGACAAGAATAGTACCTGTGATCACCGCATCTGAGGCTTTTGCCTCATTCCTTCCTGGAAAAGCATAGCAATATGCCCGATCATCAATCCGAGCAACTTCCCGCGATGGTTGCACCGCACACCTGCCTGTGCCACCGTTCCCTCGATCTCCCCCGAAATTACCTCGCGCACCCTGTGGACGACCCCTAGCATTACCACCTCTGCCTGCCAGGACCACTGCTCTAGTCTGCTGCTGACCCTGATTACCTGCCTGCCTATGTGGACACTCCCTCTTAGTGGCCCAAGTCACCACAATGGAAGCAACCCCAGTCCAAAGTAGGCCTCCTAGCTTATGTATAAGATTCCCCCGGCCTCTAGGAGCTGAAGACTGAGCTCCCTGACGACCACCTCTAGGAGCTGAAGACTGAGCTCCCTGACGACCACCTCTAGTAGCTGGCAGAGCTGACTGAATAGGACGGGCCGAGTAAGCCTGTTGATGCTGGCCCCTGGAGTATGAACCACCAAAATTTGCCTCATTCCAGGGCCTTTTGGCTAAAGCCTTAGCCTGCCCCGCTTGCCTAACTCCCTCAATCTTCTTCACATAGTCCACTACATTATTAAAACCCTTCCCTGAAGAAGTCATATGCATTGTCAGTACCTGCAGATCACTATTCCGACCCTTGACAAACAACCAGACCCGTTCCTCCTCTAGAGTACGGGGATGCAACCCCAAACAAAATAAGAATAGTTTTTAAGTCCAAACAAATGGCCTAAAACTCTAGTGATAATCCCAAGGTAGCTCGAATTGACAGCTCAACCTTGAGGATCGGAAACGTCGGTGCTAAATCTGAGGTCTCGTCTCAGCCACTGGAAGATTTCCTGTACTCACCAAAAGAAAGACAAGTGCAGTATCAGTACACTACCACTGTGTACTGGTAGGATCATCAGCCAATATTCAAGAAAACAGTATATAAATAGTACACAAAATCCAGTAACAAGTATGGCAAACATGCAACAATATCACAGGCATCTCTAGACTACAGGTCTCTACCTAGCTTGTTACCGCATGAATCCATCTCTTACAGTTTTATTCCACCAATACGAATAACCATAACCACACCTTACTATCTAGACCGGACCCACCCTGGAATCTCCTCTAGACAACTACCACAAGAAGTGATTACCCAGCCTAAACCAAGACCAATTCAACAATCATACAACAGTTCCCGGCCACTCAATGACCACCAATCAATAAGACTTTTCGATAACAACCCGGTCCACTCACGGAACCAATATCAAGTATCACATTCAGTAAAACAACCCGGTCCTCTCACATAACCAATATCAACCAATGCAATACAATAATAAATAAAATAGTGCAAGATGCAATAAAGTAAACCCATACCAAGCAAGGTACCCGTGCCAACCGAATGTTATACCCGTACTAGGCATGATACCCATACCAACCATATCTTATACCCATACCAGGCGTGGTACCCGAGCCAACCGAATGTCAACAACAACAGTCAATAGAATGGATGCACACCCCTTGTAAAGCCAACAAGTAAAAACCATTCAAACATAGACTGTAAACCAAACTTAGACATTCCACACAAATCCCCTAAGCAATGTAATGCACACAATTACTTAGACAACGAGTACAATGAATATACACATTCGCAGAAATACAAAATCCATCATCTACCTCGAATGTTCCAAGCTCTATTCAACCCGAGCTTTCCCATGTTCTAGATTCCTCTTACATTCTTGGTCTAAAAATAATACATAATGCTTACAATTAACATACAGGCATGTACATTACCTGGATTACCAAATCCCCAAACCCCAGGCCACCCATGATTATCCAACCCTTTTCCCGAGCTTTTTCACCGTTAATTCTCCTAGTCTTATCATTTTTTACGGACAAAACAGGAAATTAAATAGTCTATGATCATTTTAACGTACCTAAATCAACACCCAAGAACATACATGTTTGGAACTCCCTTCTTCCCCGAATTTCATCATCCCTAGGTCATTCCATCCTTTCCCAATTTCCCTCCTAGCAATTCTACCGCATAAGAAATGTAGTACAAAGTGTGGGGAACGAAAACCTTACCTTAGGAACGATTTTTGGCGGAGGAATGAAGAAAATTGCTTGAATTCGCCCAACCCTTCTCCCAAAACAAACTTGTGAAACTCTGATGTTTTGAGAGCTATTTCTGTATTAAAAACCTATCGGCCCGCTATAGCGGTCCCTGCTCTGCTATAGCGGTCATCTGCCGCTATAGCAGTCTTAAGTGAGTTGACCGCCTCTTAGCGGTAATTTCTACTGCTATAGCGGTGGATGCTATCGTACGTGACAGCGCTCGTCACAGGAAGAAAGTCAGTAAATTTGTCAATTTTCGCCATTTCACAACACACTTGGTTCCCCCGATGTCCCGAAACAACCCTTTCACGTCAAATGCGATTCCGAGAGTTCTACTTACCCAAATTTGATTCTGAAAAGTCCTCCGGACTCCTTTATGTCTTGGCTACATGGAAAACTAGCTCAATCCAAGACACCTAAACCCATTTTTACCCGGATTTTCCTAGACTCTACCTCACTCCAAAATCGACCAAGGCTAGCCTAGCTCAGAATTTCAAACTCCCAAACCTGGAGTTTTCTAACTCTAAAACTTGGCATGATTGAACTACCCATAATGACGGACCCGGTTATTACATATTTTGATTTGCATTCTTAACAAAATCTATTCCAGACGGATATATGGACCTTGTGAGTTTTTCCTGGGCCCCACATCACAGCATACCACTGTGAAGGCTGTATATATCAACAATATTATTGGTCATTACATCGCATTGCATTGCATTTTATCTTATATTCTGTTATCATATATTTCTTTTTATTATTATATCAATATTAAAATATTGGACATATTGGGTTACTTTAACATTCTTTTATGCGATATAGTAAATTTTTGGAGAGTTTAGTGTGTTATCTCATCGTGTGTATGCATACCTGGGTATGCATCAATAAAAAAGATACAGCTCCCCTACCTAAGGAACGTTGGTACATATTGAATAGCACCACATGTAAAATGAAAGAATAAAATATGACATATATACATCAATAAAAATAGGAATAGCCAACAGAATAATAATCATGACATAGAGGGAAATAGGATCTTAAGTCAACTAGGCTGTTCAGGGGTAATTCTTTCATCCTCTTCTAATTCATTATGGGATTCAAATGGTATAATCGATATAAATCACCATGTGAACACATGAAGTCTGATCTCTGCTCGATCAACTAAGCCATCTCATGCCTTGCGGGGTGCAAGACATACATGCATGTCATATAGATTTGAAATAGTCCTTACCAGGGGCATATAGAGGAGTCGCTCGAACCAATAGTATGATCCTTAACCTGCGTTGACAAATGTAGTTTCTAGCATTTTCCATTTAGACTATGTCTTTTTTGGTTAACCTTTTAGCTCCGTTAAGCTCATGTGATCATAGTTTAACTCTTGCAACTCATGTTCATAATTTAGCTCAAGGCGTATGTTCATAATTTTTGTGATTCAAATAACATCATTTGTGATAATGAAAGACATATCATCATGGCATGATTCATAAATAAGAGGTTCATATCATCATATCATAAAGTTACATTCTCTGAGGATCTTTCAGAGTTTAGAAATTTAAGGACAGTTTCATATCAAGAGTTCATAAAGTCTTAGTTAATTCTTTATTCATAAAAACTCATTTCTTTTCTTCATATACATTCGTAGACTCATGGAGGAAATTCATCAGAAACTCATAGAATGAAAATCATCATAAGAATGAGACACTTTACTTAGGGTTCTTAGAATTTTATCAAGAATAAAAAAATTAAGATATGAGGGTTTTCTCTAACCCTAGTTCATTCATGGAAGATATCAAATCATGTGAAACATACTCGTGGGAAAGAACAAGGTGTTCTCACACATAGAGGATAGCCTTACATAGCTTAAATGCTCCAAATTCTTAAGAAAAGTTTGATATCTGGAGGAAAAGATAGCAATATTTTTTTTTTGAACTTTCACTACTAAAAACATGATAAAAAATGATGGAAGAAAAAGTGACGGACAATGTCGCTTTAAAAACCAATGAAAAAAGGATATTGTCCGTCACTTTTTCCTTTTTTTTCAACAATACGACATTGTTCGTCGTAAATTTTTGCAGTTTTTTGCGCGAATAATATTTACGACAGACTATGTTATTTTTAATTAAAAAATAAAAAAATACATTTACAAATATGACGTTGTTCATCTTTCTTGTAATTTTTTTATTTAATAAAAAATAAATAAATATAATAATTTTTAAAATGAGTTAATATTTTTTTTTAGAAAAAGCGATAGACAAATCAACATTTTCTTTCTATTTTTTAGTGAAATATTGGTTAATTCTTTAAATAAAAAAAGCAACGGACAAAGCGACGCTGTTCGTCACTTTTCTAATTTTGTAGACCCAAATCAAGGTTTTCTTCTTCTCTCTTTTATTCTTCTCTTTTCTTCTTCTTCTCCAAGCATTGTCTAACCCCACTGTCGTTGTCGCCAATTGACAACCTTGCTGTCACCTGTCAGCTCCAAGCCACCGCCGTTGCCGACGCCTTCCCTTCTCCAAGCACCTACGCCGCCTCCACTCTGCTCCAATCTAGGTTTTTTCCATTGAAAATATAAGGTTAGGATTTTAACTTTTTTTTAATTATATTCTCACTAATTTTTGGTTAATGTTAGTAGTGTTAGATTAATACTTGTATTTGTGAATTCTTGAATTAGTAATATTAATTTTAGGTTAATGTTAGTAATTTTAAATTAGGGTTTATTTTTTATTTGTTATGAATATTGTTAGTTCTTAAATTGATTATATTTTTAGTTGTTAGTTGTGAATCTTGAATTATTATGAACATTGTTAGTTGTTTGAATCTTTGAATTTGTTATGAATTATATGAATTTGAAATTGTTAAGTTTCAATTACATTATTAGTGAATTATTGGAATTGAAACATAATGACAGATTTTGAGTGGTTGAGTTGAAATTGAAACCTAATGAATCTAATTTATAATTGAATCTCTATATGTTTGTAGATGGATCATCATTTGTGAATGTATGATATGAGTAATGAAACTGGTGAGGGTATGAAACCTGAATTTTTTGAAGGTGTTAGAGGTTTTATCGAGCATGCAATGTCACAAGACCTTTTTCAAAGTCATGAATTCATTAGGTGTGTCCTTGTAGTCTATGCCAGTGCATGAAGTTTTTTAATCTAGATGCAGTTATGGTTCATCTCTATCGTAATAGATTTAAGTCTAGATATTTTGTGGGAGTTGATCATGGTGAGATAAATGGGTTGAATGGTATATTTTATAATTTTCTCTCTATGCATGAATATAATAGTCTTGCACCTGATAAAAATAGGGTTTAACATGATCATGATAGGGTGACTGAAATGGTTAATGATATTTTTGGAGTTCAGAATGGGATGGAACCCAAAAAATATTTAGAAGAAGCTCCCAATGAAGAAGCAAGACACTTTTATCAACAATTAGAATATGATAGTCGTTCACTATGTGAAGAGAATTCGCATTCTATTTTGTCAGTTGATGTTAGACTAATGAATATCAAATCAGATTAGAGTATTCCTCAAGCTTGTATGGACTCTATAGTTGATGTTATGGAGGAAGTGTTAATAACCCAGAGTTAAACATACCTATGAATTTCTATCAAGCAAAGAAACTGATTTTCAAGTTAGGATTATTATATGATAGAATTCATTATTGAGTAAATGATTGCATGTTGTTTAATAAGTATGATGATCATCCAGAAAATTATAAGTTTTGTGGACATGCTCGATATAAGCGGGCTTCTGGTGTAAAAATGGTTCCAGTTAAGGCAATGTAATATTTACCTCTTATACCTATGTTAAAGAGGTTATATGCGTCGATAAGTTCTACCCCTAATATGAGATGACACTGTGAAAATAGAAGGGCACCAAGTGTCTTGTCTTACCCATCGGATGAAGAAGCTTGAAAACATTTTGATAGAACGTATCCTGATTTTGCTAGTGAACCAAAAGATATTAGATTGGAGTTGTGTGCAGATGATTTTATACCATTCTCTATTTTTGTTGTACCCTACTCTTGTTGGTATGTATTCATTACTCCGTATAATCTATCACTTAAAACGTGTATGACAGGTCCCTACATATTTCTAAGTTGCATTGTCTCGAGTCCTCAAAATCCAAAAAAAATGATTGATATTTATTTGCAGTCTTTGATAAATGAGCTAAAATAATTGTAGTATGATGGTGTAATGACATATGATATATCAACTAAGTAGAATTTTCTTATGCTTGCTTCTTTAATATGAACTATTTACTGATTTGTCTGCGTATGTGATGTTATCTAATTAGATGACTGTTGAAAAGTTAGCTTGTCCGTATTACATGAAAAAAAGTAAAGCATTCACTTTAAAATATGATCGAAAAAATTCATGGTTTGATCGTCACTGTTAGTTCTTGCCAATGAACCATAAGTGTAAAAAAATAAAAAAATCAATCAACTTCTAAAAATGTGAAAAAAGAGGTTTCACTAGTATGGAGATGCAATCAGCTGTGACACATGCTCTACTTAATTATCCTGAGATTCAACCATATCTTAAGTAAGTATTGAATTGTACTATCTAATTCTGTGAATTTAAATACTAAGGGGTCGTTTGGTTGAAAACAAGTTATCCTGGGATTAATTATCCCGGGATTAGCTATCCTGGAATAAGTTAATCCACCATGTATATGGGATTACTTATCCCATCACTATGGTATAAATGGTGGGATAAGTTATCCCAAACTTTGTAACCAAACAAGACACCAAAAAATTATCCCAGGACTATTTGTTTTATCCCATGACTATTTATTTTTATCCTTCACACCAAACGACCCCTAAGTGTTAAACTAACGAAAAATATCAATATATAATTAACAATTCATTCATAAGCACATGAGGTAATAATGCCATATATATGAGATTTTCTTATTGACTGAAAGAATATATAAGTATGAAAGCTCAAATATATTGAATCAACAAGTATAATATACTCGTTTACTAAAATTCTATATTATCGATTAATATGTAGGTTTATGATGAATATAGTAATATCAAACATTTGCAATTGGTGAGAGATGTTTCACTAGGGCCTGAAAGTCAAATTTAGACGATGAATAAGTATTGTGTGAATGATTTCAAATTTCAAACTGAAGAAGTTTCTAGGTATAATAAAATTAATAATAGATAAATGTGCATTCAAGGTGATGTCAATGATAATGGTCAAACTGTTGATTATTATGGTGTCATACAAGAGATTATTGAAGTTAGATATCCTGGTTGACCGTTGAAGAATATAGTAGTATTTTGGTGCAAGTGATTTGATCCATCACATATAGGTACCAAGGTGAATCAACAACATAATATAATTAAGGTTAAGTACACGAGACACTATAATCACTATGATTCCTTTATCGGTGCACAAAATGCTAAGCAGATGTATTATGCTCCATATCAATTGCATAGAGAAAAGGTTGATTGGTGGGTGATTATAAAGTCTAAGCTTGTGGGTAGAATTGAAATTGAGAATATGTTAGATGTGACGTACAGAAATAATATCACAGTTATTCATCAAACAGTAAATGTTGAGTTAAAAACTAGTCTAGCACATCCTCAACACATATTAGAAGAACTTTCTTGATGATGAGATAATTGCCATCACAAATATTGAGGAAGAAA
Source organism: Jaltomata sinuosa (assembly GCA_003996215.1). Classification (NCBI taxonomy): domain Eukaryota; kingdom Viridiplantae; phylum Streptophyta; class Magnoliopsida; order Solanales; family Solanaceae; genus Jaltomata; species Jaltomata sinuosa. Next base: position 203,867 of record QJPP01001687.1, on the reverse strand, counting down.
TAGATGAGAAAAATGCATCAATTAGGGAGGACAAATGAAATGATAAAAATGAAACAACTGAGGAGGAAGAATGAGAGACTGATGAAAATGAAACAAGCAAAGGAGAAAGAATGAAAGAATATAGACTAGCATGCCAGTTTTTTTTCTTACCACTAATTAATTTTATTTAATATCTATAATTTATTTATATTTTTAATATAAATTTGTACATATATGTCATTAGGTAATGGTTATTGGTCAAAATCAAACCATGTGCAAGATCGTTGAGACACTCAAAGCACAAATAAATAGTCTGGTTGATCGACATTGCCTGCCTTTCCTTCTCCTTCCTCCTCAAGTGAAGTGAAGCGAGTATAGTAATTAGGGATGACAATGGGGCAAGGGCGGGGGTAGGGCGTATGCGAGAAAATCTGCCTAAATCCGCATAGACTTTGTCCCATCTCCCCCTCCCCCTGCATAACATAATTTTATATTTTTGCTCCACTCTGCATGAACTCGCTCCGCATAATTTAGTTTTTTATGTCTTTTGTTTGAAACTAAAAAATATCATTTGGTTGAATGATGACCCAGAAAGCATTGTCCACACTTGATATACGCACTGACAAGTAGAGTCTAGAGAAGGTAGGATATACACAGACTTTACTCCTACCTTATTTATAAGAGACTGACTAAATATAACGTGAGAGACCAAAAACATATTCGTAAGAGATTTAACTCATGTTGGTACTTCTTTGCAAGATATTAATGTCATATACATGAGGGAACATTAGAAATCAAATCCATAAATAGAAGATATTGAATAAGTAAACCATAATAGATCAAAGCCACTAATAACAACACACTGACAACATGAACAATATTACACACCTAACACTCATAATACTTTTGTTCATAATTTAACATTTATGAGAATCCAAGAAACACTATGTACTCATATCCCTGATTTTCATTACTTATGCTCGAGTTCCTTGCACAAAAGCCTTTTATTTCTTCAACTAGTAAATCAAGCATCAGCTGCATTCTCCGAATGGTCACTGAATTTTGCCTACTCTATTTCATCAACGAAGGAGAGGGATGTTTTGCTATCTTTCTATAGTAAATTTAAATATATTTAAGACTACATCTCAATTTAGAAATATGTAGACTAACTGTTAGTCATCAAGAATGTTGCATAGACATCAACAAAAAAGAAAAGTCCAAAGATACTTGACATATGTTTCTATGTAAAGAATATGTATGTTCTTATAACCTATCTAACTCCCCACAGATGAGTGACAAAAGTTAAGTTGGAACCAAGAAAACTAACTGTTCGATAACTTCAAAACCAAGGCCAGCGGAGTAAAGCAAGAAGTCAGGTAGGGAAGAGCCACATGGTGGCTTCTATGGAGAGTGGTGTATACACGCAACCTTATCTCTACCTTGTAAAGGTACAATAATTATTTTCGATAGACCTTCAACTCAAATAAAGTATATAAAAAAAGTATGCAAAGTAAAATTCCAGTAGAGAAAAAGTAATAGAATGACAAGTGAAAATAATTTCAACTATCAGAGAGAAAATCCAAACTCAGGTTAATTGGTCTTGTACAAACTTGACAGTAACAAGCATCTTTAAAAAACTATTGCACATTCAGAACTTGAAGATCAAATAATGTAAATCTTATTGTGATTCCTGGCAGCTGCAGTTTCAGAAGCATAACATATTTACTCAAATAGAGATAAACAAAAAAATTCTTCAGCTGTAGAACCCCTTCATTCACCTGGACAACTAGTACTAACGAGTAGTCCTAACACATTCTAAACACATGGCACAACAAACATAATAATGTATACTGCACACACATATTTTAATATATTGAGTGCAGACTAAGTTTTTGAACAATCACTGATAAATAATTAAGAGGATAAACTAGAAAAGAACACTCTTTTTTTTCAAGACATAACAGGTCATTGCTAGATCAAAAAGTCAGTGCAAAAATGCAAACTCTTTTTTCTCTCTTGACACTCCAGTACACCAATATACAAACATAAGCAAATGAGTATTGTAGAAAACCCAATGCAGATATCTATATAAACCTTACAATTTTGAATCCGACTCTTCTTCTTCATCAAGCAAGGTCAAACATAAAACTTTATTAATGCTTGAAGGTGAATCTAAAAAGAAAAGTATGTGGTTAAAGTATTAAAAATTAAAAAATTATTAAAATAACAAGTCATTGAAAAGTTAGTTACTATTTATTTTATTTTATAACCAAGTACAAGCACACATCAAAGCTTTCAACTTCTCACAAACATCTTCAGATTCAGTCGATTGCCCATCAGTTAGAAAACACCTACATTTGGCATCAGTAAGACTCAATTTATGAAATACCTCTTTGTATTTTATCATTATTCTCAATATTAAATATGTTGAGTTCCAATGAGTAGGACAATATACTGTAACTTTTTGGTATAGAAAACATGTAGTTCTTCAAATCTTTCAATTTTGCCTGATGATGCTATCTAATATAAGACACTATCACACATGTTTCTAATATAACCTCGTATCATCTTTAGCTATTTTTGCACAATTAAATTCAAAATGTGTGCAACACAATGCACATGGAACACTTGGCCCATCAACAACAAATCTCTTCTGCAAAGTTTTTATCACGACCCAAACCGCCGCGAGTGGCACCTACTCAAAAACCCCGGATGAGCGAACCCATTATCAACCCAACAGTTAGTAAATTTAACAGCTCAAAAACAATTGCATTAAAGTAAACTATCATTCACAATCTAAAATTACTAAAATAATAAGGTTCTACGGAAATACCCCTAGAAACTGAAAATCATCGTACCAAAACATCTATCAATATCTAAAAATGGGGATGCAATCTCAAAAATAGAGAGTTAAGCCAAAACAAGTAGACTAATACTAAACTGAAAGAAACCATGGTAGCTCGAAGGAAGCAGCTCACTATTGGAATCTGGAATCATTTTAACTATATCTAAGGTCGTGTAGGAGCCGCTGGAATATGTCCTGTACTCATAAAATAAAAGCAAGTGCAGAATCAGTACAAAACCACAGTGTACTGGTAGGATCATCGGCCAGCTCCAATAGACAATATATGAATAATAAATCAAAACTGAGTAAAGCAGTACAAACATGTAAAACAACTAGTAATATATTTCCAGACTCTCAGTCTACCTTCTAACTTATCAACCATATGAAACAGGTTCAACAATCATTTAAACAATGAAAAGTAACAATAACACTTACCATTTTTATGTCACCCGGACCAACTAAGGATCCCTAGACCAACACCTAAGTGTTAACATGCAATGCCCGTTCCACCCAAGGACCAATCCCACATTTAAGTGTAACAACTCGGCCACTCAATGACTAATATGTACAATCATAATTTTAACAATAAACCTGATCCACTCATGTAACCATCGATAAAAATACAATTAATAATATATATTTAAACCCATACCAGGCGTGATACCCTAGCCAACTAATATAAAACCTATACCAGGTGTAGTACCCGACCCAACCATTAGTATCCCATACGAGGCGTGGTACCCAAGCTAACTAATATATATATATATATATATATATATATATATATATATATATATATATATATATATATATATCGTACTAGGCGTGGTACTCAAGCCAACCAAATTTTCATACAAAATTTAACAGTCAATAATTAAATGAACAGAAATACACTTGTAACACCACCAAGCAACAAAACCAAGTTTATTTCACATAATTGACACCCGGATGCTTAGACATTTATAACTTTATTCCCTAAGCATGCAAGCACATACATCACTAAACTAAAGTTACATGTACACACATTGCACTTGGAAAGACAATAACCATCACGTACCTCGAATAGCTTAAAAACTCTACTAGTCCAGAGAGTTCCCATTTTTTGAAGCTTTCACTTGTTCTTAGTCTAACAATGATTACAAAACATACCAAAATCAGTATAATGGCCTAAAATTACCCAGATTATACTCAATCCTAGTTCCCAGGCCAACCCATGATCATTTCACCCATCCTGAGGCTTTCCCACCATTAATTCACCCTAAAACTACCATTTAATGATTACATTAAGCAAATAACAGTGAGTTAATCATGCATAGGTGATAATAATCATAATCCAAGAATTCTTCACCTAGAATTTCCCTTTTTCCATCGGATTATATCATCCTAGGTCAATCCAAACCTTCCCCGAAGTCTGAGATTATAGTTTTTAATATCCGAGAATTGAAATACTCAAGTGGAGAGCGAAAACCTTACCTTTTTGATGGAGTTTGATGGAAAATTAATTAAAATCGTTTCCCTTCGCCTATGCCCTTTCCCAAAATGTTCTTGAGAATTTCTGAATGTTTTGGGAAAGTTTCAGTATTTACCCAACTTATTCTGCTATAGCAGTCCGTACACCGCTATAACGACACTATCGTAGCGGAATCGACTACTATGGCGGTGCTGACCGACATTGACTTCCACTATAGCAGGAATTTATCTGCTATAGCGGTGGCCACTGCAGCACAGTATAAACAAAACCTCAAAAAATCCCCCAAAAGTGCTTATTTTACAACACACTTCAAATCCTGACGTTCCAAAATAATTCCTTCACGTCAACTTTGATATCGAGAGTTCTACTCTCCCAAATTCACTTTCAAAAAGTTCTCCAGACTCCTTAAGGTCTTGTCTAACAAAAAAACTAGCTCGACCTACGATATTCTATCCAATCCTCACCCAGATTGCCCTAGACCATACTTCACTTAGAATCTATTTATGGATAGCCTAGCCCAAAATTTCCAACTCCCAAACCTGGAAGTTTTCTAACCCCAAACTTAGCATGAAAAGTTCACCCATAATGATGGAATAGGTTGTTACAACAGATACCAATTTACCCATTGTTCATCTTCGAATAATCAAACTCGAAAAAGATGATTTAAAAGAGAGAAGAGTAGTACCTGAATCCTCAAACAAGTGAGGGTACTTGTTCTGCATGTCCTTCTCGATTTCCCAAATGACTTTATTAATCAGATAATGCTTCCATTGAACCTTTACCGACCTGATCTCCTTTGTCCTTAGTTTTTGGATATCCCAATCAAGAATTGCAATGGGCTCCTCTTCATATTGATGATCATCGTCTAGAAAAATGGAATCCCATTTGATAATATATTCCCTATCCCCATGGTATCGCTTCAGCATGGATACGTGGAAGATTAGATAGACTCTGGATAAACTGGGCAGTAGTGCTAACCTGTACGCCACTGGCCCTACAATCTCAAGAACCTCAAATGGACCAATGTATCGAGGCCTAAGCTTGCCTCTCTTACCAAATCACATTACCCCTTTCATTGGTGACACCTTCAACAATACCTGTTCACGATTTGAAAAGATATATCTCTTACCTTGTGATCTGCATACTCTTTCTGCCTGCTTTGGGCTGCTAGCAACTTGGTCTAAATTCCCTTTACTTTTTCCTAAGCTTCCCTCACCAAGTCCACACCCAAAGGTTTCACATCGCCTGCCTCAAACCATACTATGGGTGATCTACATCCGTTCCCACAAAGTGCCTCGAAGGGTGCCATATCAATACTAGAGTGATAACTTTTATTGTACGAGAACTCACACAATGGTAGAAACTGGTCCCAATGACTCCCAAAGTCGATCACACAAGCTCTCAGCATGTCTTCCAATACCTGAATTGTCCTCTCTGACTGACCGTCTATCTGAAGATGAAATGTCATGCTGAAGGTGAGTTGGGTGCCCAACTCTTCGTGCAATTTGCCCCAGAACTTAGAAGTAAACTGCATACCCTGTCTGAAATGATGGAGAGTGGAACCCCATGCAATCTCCTTAACATAAATCATAGCCAACTATTACAATTTATAATCCACCCTGACTAGAATTAAATGAGCTAACTTGGTTAGCCTATCCACGATGACCCAAATGGAGTCATATTTCCCCAAGTTCTTAGGAAGACCCACCACAAAATCCATGGCTATCCTTTCTCACTTTCACTCGGGAATGGAAATCCTCTGAAGCAACCCTTCAGGCCTTTAGTGTTCATATTTAGCCTCCTGACAGTTCTGACACTTAGAAACATAGTCATCTATGACCCTTTTCATCCTAGGCCACCAATAACGTCGCCTCAAGTCCCGGTACATTTTGGTTACGCCTGGATGAATCAAGTACCGTGAACCATGAACCTCTGCCAGCATATTTTGAATTATGTTATCAACTCGAGGGACACAAATCCTTCCTCTAAAACTCATCACCCTGAGAGCGTCTAACGTGGAATCCCTGAACTCTCCTGATACCACCTTGTTCCAAAGCTTGTTCAATTGTGTATCCTGAAACTATTTGTCTTTTATTTCCTCTATAAACGTGGGTTTGACCTTAATACTGGCCAACACCCCACCCTGTTCTAAGATACCCAATTGCATGAACTTAAATTCTAGAGTCTGAATCTCCCTCAATGGTCATTTAGCCACCCCCAAATAAGCCAAACTGCCCATGCTAACCGCTTTCTGGCTCAATGTGTCTGCCACCACATTAGCTTGCCTGGATGATACTGGATGGTCACATCATAATCCTTCAATAACTCCATCCACCTCCTCTGTCTCAGTTTTAAATCTTTCTGTGTAAACATATGTTTCAGGCTACGATGGTCCGTGAATACTTCACACTTGACACCATAAAGGTAGTGTCTCCAAATCCTTAATGCAAAGACCACCGCTTCCAACTCCAAGTCATGGGTTGGGTAATTCTTCTCATAGGGCTTTAACTACCTTGAAGTATAAGCTATAACATTTCTATCCTGTATCAGCACAATATCCAAACTCGAATGTGAAGTATCACAATACACAATGAAATCCCTACCTTCAAATGGCAATGATAGAATGGGAATTGTAGTAAGAAGTGTTTTGAGCTTTTGGAAGCTTTTCTCACACTTGTCGGACCAAACAAAAGGTACCTCCTTTTGAGTTAAACTTGTAAAATGAGTAGCAATGGACGCAAAGTCCTTGACAAACATGCGGTAGTAGCCTGCAAGCCCCACAAAACTTCTAATCTCAGTCACCGAGCTAGGCTGAACCCAACTCTTAACTATCTCAATCTTTTGGAGATCCACCATCACCCTCCTTTCTGACACCACATGCCCTAAGATGGCAACCAAAGTCAACTAAAATTTGCACTTGGAAAACTTGGCATATAATTTTTGGGTGCCTCAAAATATCCAAAACAATGCAAAGATGCTCAGCATGCTCTTCCTTACTCTTGGAGTAAATCAGAATGTCATCTATAAACATAATGATGAATGAATCCAGATATGATTTGAAAACCCCATTCATCAAGCTCATGAATGCCTCCAGCACATTGGTCAACCCAAACGACATCACCAGGAACTCATAATGCCTATACCAAGTCTGGAATGCCATCTTAGGAACGTCCTCAGGCCTAATCTTTAACTGATGGTACCCTGACCTTAAGTCAATTTTTGAAAATACAGACGCACCCTGCAACTGGTCAAAGAGGTCATCTATGCAGGGTTAAGGATACTTATTTTGGATAGTGAACTTGTTCAGTTGCCTGTAGTCTATACACATGCTCATACTATAATTATTCTTTTTCACAAATAAAATTGGAGCACCCCAAGGTGAAGCACTAGGATGAATTAATCACTTGTCCAAGAGTTCCTGAAGCTGAGTCTTAAGTTCCCTAAACTCTATCGGAGCTATACGATAAGGAGGAATAGAGATTGGGCGAGCGCCCAGCTCCAAGTCTATGAAAAAGTAAATGTCTCTATCCAGAGGCATGCTAGGCAAATCTGCTAGAAACACCTCCTAAAACTCAAAGACCACCGGAACTGACTCAATCGAAGAAGGCTCCACACTAACATCTTAGAGATGAGCCAAGAAGGCTAAACAACCTCTTCCCACTAACTTCCTAGCCGAACAAAGGATATAATCTTAACCAGCTTAGACATGTACACAACTTCCTACTCTAGCCTATCCTTACCCAGAATCTCTATAGTCACAGTTTTAGCATTACAATTCAACAACGCATGATATGGATCCAGCCATGTCATACCTAAAATAACATCAAAATCTAGCATGTACAGAATAACCAAATCTACCCAAGCCTGAAAACCCAGAAAAACCACAAGGCAAGTATGATATACATAGGTTACAACCACAGACTCCCCAACTGGGGTAGAAACATGAATAAGGGAATCAAGGATATCAAAAACTAAATCCAGACCCAAAGCAAATTTCACAGAAATATATGAATAAGTAGAACCTGGGTCAAATAGTATAGAGGCCATCCTATCGCAGACTAGAATTGTACCTGTAATCACAACATCTGACACCTCTGCCTCAGAATTTCTTGGGAATGCATAACAATGGGCCTGGTCATCAATCCAAGTAATTTCCTTGGCTGGCTGTGCTACTCCCCTCTCCATGCTACCATTTTATCTGTTTCCCTTGCCTTCCTGAAAGTTACCTCACCCACACCGTGGATGACCTTTGACGTAGCCACCTCGACCTACCAAAACCAAAGCCTTAGACTGCTGCTGAGTCTGATTACCTTCATGCCTGTGGGGGAACTCCCTTTTGAAGTGACCTAGATCACCATAATGAAAGCATCCGCGGTGAGGAATAGGCTTGTTAGTAGAAGTATAAGAATCCCCCTGACCTCTAGGAGCTGAAAACTGCTGACTGTCTCCCGGACGAACACCTGTAGAAGCTGGCAGGGCTGAATGAATAGGACGAGCAGAATACACTTACTGGCTGTGACCCCTGGAGTATGAACCAATAAAATTACCTTTATTTTAGGACTTCTTGGCTAACACCTTAGCATGCCCAACCTGTCTAACCCCCTCTAGTTTCTTCACATAATTGTTCACCTTATTAAAACTCTTCCCTACTGAGGTCATATGCACAGACAACACTTGCAACTCAGTATTCAGGCCCTTCATATATAAACAAATCCTCTCCTCCTCAGTACCTAGAAGCTGAGTAGCATAACATGACAAGGCATGAAATTTGGTCTCATAGGCTGAAACTGACATGTTACCTTGCTCAAGAGCCAGAAACTCATCCTTTATACGATCCCTCAAAGTGCGGGGCACATACTTCTCCAAAAATAGAGCATGGAACTATGCCCAAGTCAGTGGAGGCAAAGCTGATGGATGATATTCTACAAGAGCTCTCCACCACTGCTTGGCATTACCCTGAAGCTGGAAAGTGATGAACTCTATCCCATGATGTTGTACAATTCCCAAATTATGCAACCTCTCATAACATTCTAGAATAAATTCGAATGCATCCTCCTTCTTAGTACCCTGAATTGTTAGGTGTTTCAGTTTCAAGAACTTGGTCAACATCTCATGCTCATTCCCAATCATAACAGGGCCTAGCATTAGACGGAAGAAGTCATCAGTACCCGATGTCGCATCCATCCTAGGAGCCGTTATGATAGCCATTTGAGTACCCGGAACCTGATTTGTTATACCAGTGGGAGGGGCTCCAGCACATACCAACCCACTTAGAAAAGTCCACACTTGCTGAAACACCTCGGGAAATATAGGGAAGGCCTGCACCTCCAGCTGGTGCTGCCACCTCCTATTCCGCTCCCTTATCAAGAATAGCCTCAACTTCCTTCGTAATAGGATCATGGGGTAGGGGAAGGGTCACCGCCCTTGGCCTTGCAGCTTCCTGAGCTCCACCCCTGGCAGGTGTTGCCCTACCCTTTCCCCTGCCCCTGCCTCTTCCGCATCCTTTTACTATTGGTCCCGCTATCAGAACCACCACTTTCACTCCATTACATATGGTATTAACCATCTACGAACAAAAGAGTGAAAGAAGTTAGATACCAATTTTTATTACCAGATACCAATTGGAATCAAGTTATAGTACGAAGGAAGAAAGAAGAGATAGTTTCCTAAATTCCTATAGCCTATTGAAGAGAATACAGACGTCTCCGCACCATACTGCAAGACTCTACTAGACCCATTTTGGTGTGATGAGATCAATGAACCTAGGGCTCTGATACAATCTTTGTCATGACCCAAACTGTCGCTAGTGGCACCCACTCAAAACCCCCGGATGAGCGAACCCATTATCAACCCAAAACTTAGTGAATCTAATAGCTCAAAACCAATTGCATTAAAATAAACTATCATTCACAACCCAAAATTACTAAAACAATAAGGTTCTGCAGAAATACCCCTAGAAACTGAAAGTCATCGTACCAAAACATCTACCAATGTCTAGAAACGGAGATGCAACCCCAAAAACAGAGAGTTAAGTCTGAAACAGTGGACTAATACTAAACTGGAAGAAGATATGGTAGCCCGAAGGAAGTAACTCACCCTTGGAATCTGGAATCGCTGGGACTATATCTGAGGTCGCGTAGGAGCCGCTAGAATATGTCCTGTACTCACAAAAGGAAAGCAAGTGCAGAATTAATACACAATCGTAGTGTACTGGTAGGATTATCGGCCAGCTTCAATAAACAATATATGAACAATAAACCAGAACTGAGTAAAGCAGGACAAATATGTAAAACAACCAGTAATATATTTCTAAACTCTCAGTCTACCTTCTAACTTATCAACCATAGGAAATAGGTTCAACAACCATTTAAACAATGAACAATAATAATAACACTTACCCTTTTTATGTTACCCGGACCAACTAAGGATCCCTAGACCAACACCTAAGTGTTAACATGCATTGACCGGTCCACTTAAGGTCCAACCCCATATTTAAGTGTAACAATTCACTCCCTCAAGGACCAATATGCATAATCATAATTTCAATAATCAACCGGGTCCACTCATAGAACAATCGACAAAAATACAACCAACAATGTGTGTTTAAACCCAGACCAGGCGCAGTACCCGCGCAAACCAATATAGAACCTATACGAGTCATGGTACATGTGCCAATCGTTAGTATCCTTACCAGGCGTGGTAATTAAGCCAACCAATATATATACATCCTGTACTAGGCGTGGTACCTGAGCCAACCAAATTCCACACAAAATCCAAAAGTCAATAATTAAATGAACAGAAACACATTTGTAACACCACCAAGCAACAAAACCAAGTTCATTTCACATAATTGACACCCAGATGCTTAGACATTTATAACTTCATTCCCTAAGCATGCAAGCACATACATCACTAAACTAAAGTTACATGTAGACACATTGTATTTGCAAAAAGACAATAACCATCACCTACCTCAAATAGCTTGAAAACTCAACTGGGCTAGAGCCTTCCCATTTTTCGAAGCTTTCGCTTGTTCTTGGTCTAGAAATGATTATAAAACATATAAAATCAGTCCAATGGCCTAAAATTACCCGGATTATACTCAATCCTAGTCCCCACACCAACCCATGATAATTTTTGTAACACCCTAGAATTCAGACCACCATTTAAAACCCAAAACTTAGAAAGAACTCGGAAAATTTCATCTCCAGGTTAGCCTCACGGCGTCGTGGACACAATGGCCCATTGGGGTCTTCGTGGGAAGAGCCCAAAGGCTCTGTGAGTCTGTCTCAGCTTGATGGGGGTCCCCATGGGCGTCGACAGTCTGACGGGCTATGAGGCAACCCATGGGAAACCATCAGCGGCCCCCCTAGGTCTCCTTAGCTTCGATAGGATATCACCACAAATGTCGTAGATGCAACGGGACATGGGTGCCATCGTGGGAACCGACCAGGGAACCGACCCCAGCCTGCCCTCCTCCAAAGCTTGGGCCGATGGGCTATTGCTAGTCCGACGCTCGTCGGGTAGCGCATTCAGTGAATGATTTTTCTGCATTTGTTCATTTTAAGTTGGGGGCATTCCGATCTTTTTCTAATTCTTTTAACTCCAATCCTAAGTCATTTTGGGAGTAATTAAAGGGTTTTTACTCTTTTTCCCTCATTACTCCTAAACTAAATCGACACTTGCCAGTTTCAAGAAAGAAAAGAAGCGTTCTCTCTCAAGAACATGCAAGAGGGTTTCTTCAAGTTCATCCCCAAATCCAAAAGTTCAGCCATAGAATCTTCTTCCAGGTATGTGGAATTTCACCAATGGGTTCCTTTCACCCATTGGGTCCCTAGTTTCAGCTAGTTCTTCAGTTCTCCATGAATTTGTTCAGACCTAGGGTTCCTAAATATTAGGGATTCATTAAAATTTAGATTTTTACTGCTTATGTTGATATCTATTTCACGTTTCTTGGAGAGTTAGTATAGTCACATGTTCAGGCCTCAGAAACCCTAGAATGTCTAAATTTCGGTATTCATGAATTATGCTTTCTAGGCAGAAAATTCAGATGATCATGTTTCAGTATTAGAATGCCATCAGTTCCAGTATATATGTGTGCATTCTCAGATAATTAATTGTCAATATTTGAGCTATATAGTGTTTCAGCTTGCATTTCATTGCATATATTATCGTTGGGAGTAGACTAAGTACCGAGTAGATAATGGGATAAAGGCTTAGCTGTCAGATTAGGCTAAGGCCTTTAGTAGCAGTCCTCCAGTCCCAGAACTACGGTGCCTCTGTAAGTGTAAAGAGGGGTCAGCTGTCAGGTTAGGCTGCACACCTCTGTCCCTTGTGGACAACAATTAGTGGATCCACGTCAGACTTATTTGTACCATTGGCAAGGTATGAATACCCTTCCATCCAGGGTTACAGGTTGGCCCCATAGTTAGCTCAGCTTAGAGTATGTTGGTTAATAGTATCTCCCACAGTCAGACTCATATTTCATTGACCATGTACTCAGTATATATTTCAGTTATTCAACTCAGCATATTATATTATATGTTCATGTTAGTACTTGGTCATTGTATCCAGCTTATTATCCAGTTTATGCTTCAGTATGTATTTCCATGTTCAATTTTTTTTTGTTCAGTTTAGCCCATATCTCGCATGCTCAGTACATTCAAAGTATTGAATGCATACTGTTGTGCTACATCATTTCATGATGTAGGTTCAGGCACTCAACATCTAGACCGCGCTTAGATAGACTTTCAGTCCTTACTCAACAGCTTCAGTGTGAGTCCTCATGGTTCGAGGATGATAAACATGCTTTATTTTTCAGTATTTATATTTCAGTTTCAGATTAGTAGAGTTAGCTGGGGGCATGTACCAACAACTCATATCAGTTAGAGGCTTTCCGACATAGATTAGATTCAGCTATTGAGTTGTTAGTGTTGTTTTCTGTCATCACTATACTCTCTATATATTTTTATATTCAGACATGTTTTGGGCTCTTTCACACTTCAGATATTAAACTACTTTCAGCTTTGGACAATATATGTTTTTAACTGAAATCGTCTAGATATGCCAGACCATGGGTTAGCTTGGGGTCACTTATGATAGTAAGCACCGTGTTACATCTAGGGGGTATCTTTGGGGCATGACAAACTTGATATCAGAGCATCAGGTTTAAGTGTCCTAGGGTGTCCGAAAGCCGCGTCAAGTAGAGCCTCCTTCATGGGTGTGAAACGCACCACACTTATGGGGGAGGATCTATGAGATGTCATTAGGAACAACTTACCTTCTTTCTTTTCCATCTCATGCTATAGAGTATGAACTCTATTTAATCTCCTTCTAATTCTGCTCTTCGCATTTCAAAAAATGCCTCCCAGAAGAGCTAACGCTAGAAATCAGCCAGCTCCAGCAGCTCCAGCAGCTCCAGCAGACCCATTGAATGAGCAGGTCACACATGCTGAATTCAGGGTTGCATTTCAAGTGTTTGTCCAGGCCATGACAGATCATGTCAATTAACGAGCTGTGGCACCATCTCCACCTTAGGCTAATACTGCTACAACTAGAATCTAGGACTTTACTCGGATGAACCCTCCAGAATTTCATGAGTCTAAATCAGAAGAGGATCCACAAGAGTTTCTTGACGACATCTAGAAGGTAATAAACATTATGGGTGTTACTCCGGTCAAAAGTGCAGATTTAGCTGCCTACCAGTTGAAGGGAGTGGCTTATACTTGGTATCAGTAGTGGAAGGAGTCTCGTTGTGCAAATGCAGGTCCAGTGGATTAGAAACAGTTCAAGACTGCATTTTTGGACAGGTTCTCCCCACTTGAACTCAGGGAAGCTAAGGTCTAAGAGTTCATCGATTTGAAGCAGAATGACATGAATGTGAAGTATTATGCACTCAAGTTTACTCAATTGTCTAAGTATGCTCCAGCGATAGTAGCTGACTCCAGCGCCCGTATGAGCAAGTTCGTATCTGGTGTATCGGATGATATGGTCAAGGAGCGCAAGACTTCTATGTTGATTAAGGAGATGAACATCTACATGTTGGTTACTTATGCTCAACAGATAGAGGAAGAGAAAATCAAGGAAAGGGGAGAAGACAGTACGAGGGCTAGGACAGGTGACTTCGACTTCTCTCAGGAAAGGTCAGAGAGTGGTACCCGCTCTCAGTTCCATCAGAAATCTTCAGCTCCAGCTCCATCTTCTGCTAGTGACCCAGTGCTAAAATTTAGACAGAATCAATGAGAGAGATCGCCAGGCTCTAAGTCCCAAGGTACAGTCACTAGCGGGCGCACTCACTCGTTTTGCAAGAAGTGTGGTAGGAACTACTAGGGTAAATGTATGGAAGGTAGTAGAAATTGCTTCGATGTGGCAAGCCAGGCCACAGGATGAGAGATTATCCAGCAGCTTCTAAGAAGGGCAAGGATGTTCACCCACAGAATCAGGTCAGTTCTACAATAACTCTAGCAGGTCACCCCACTCAGCAGAGTGCCTCATTTGGTACAAGTGGTGGTCAGCGCCAGAATAAGTTGTATGCCCTTCAGACTCGACAGGACCAGTAGGATTCTCCTGATGTGGTCACGAGTACATTACAAGTCTTCTATTTAGATGTTTATGCATTATTAGATCCAGGGGTTACTGTCACGACCCGACTTCTCAGTGATGATGGCACCTACAACCCTCGGTAGGTGAACCAATCCCCGTAGCCCAGAACCGTTAGTAATGGGCTACTATCTAACAAATAAGGGAAATAGAACGAAGAGAACAGATAAAAGGGATATAAATATGTACATATGCGGAAACTAAACCAAACCCCAAGACCTGGTATCATAGTATAGAGCCAAAACTACATACATAGAGTGCAAATAATCCAAAACAATATATACAGATGTCTCTGAATGGTAATAGAGTACATGAAGCAAAAGATAAACTAAAGATAAGCTCCAATCGCCAAGAGCTCACCCTCAGTTTGATGTAGTCCCCAATAGATCTCCAAGAACGAATCACAACGATCTAACGGCGATGGCCCACGCTAGGATCTGCACCCAAAGATGCAGGGGGTAGGGGTGAGCACCAAATGCGAAGCATAAGGTACCCAGTAGGTATCATAGGCCGACTGGGCACATATAAGATAAAAGCGTAGTAACAGACAGAATAGAAGCAAGCAGTCACAGAAATCAACGAAAGGTACACAGGAACTAGCCCAGAGGGAAATCAACAGAACCACATATGAGGCCAGTAAGCAGGATATACACACCATAGGCACAGGTGAAAGTAAGAAATAACGCACCTGGGGTCCTAGCAATAACAATGTATACATAATAAGTTTACGAAATAGACGGTATACCGGTAACCTCAAGTGTAAGAAGAGGAAAAGGGTGATGATAGACATGCTCAGGGACATGAATCAAACTCAACTAATCATATCAATTTCACATCCAGAACTAACAGTCTAGCAGTAACCAATTTCATACTTAACCGTAACAGGGAACAATTTTGTAAGTAAATAGCAAGAGTCTACCTACAGTCCCCCGGCCGCCCATACAACCGAGGAAAACAAACAAGTGAAAACAAACCCTCCGGCATCCCATACTACCGGAGCGTACAATCAACAAACAAGGGTGGAGCCTCAAACAATGAATGATATGATGCATGAAGATCTCAAGTGAAATGGTATCTCTGTATGTACCTCCTCCGGCGCCGATCCGGCCCAGCAGGTAGGTTCCATGGAAGGACACTGCTCGTATACCTCTACTCCACTGTATACCCTTCCTCCGGCACACGCAGCCCGTAGCCCCTGGCCCGAATGGCAAGGTCCATGGAGGTCCCAGACCCTATACTAAAACTCAGTATCAAAACATATCGTCCGGAAGCAAGTTCGGTATAAAGATAGAGACCCAGTCTCGAATATGCATGCCCAGACCCTGTCCAGGACTAAAGTAGTAGGAAAAATATCTCAAAAACCCCTCCAAGGGTGCCCGGGCGTAACCGGGTCTAAACAGTAGAAAGTCATCTCAGGTGCTCAGTCCGACCGAGGCTAAAAAAAACATCTCAAGTAACAAGAAAACTCAACTAGCACTCCGGCCCTGCCGAGTCTAGCGTTAATCGTAAAACTAATGATTTAAAACATAATTTACTTTCTTTTACCCAGGAATATTCACAAGCTAAATCAAACCATTTCCATCAAAAACAGGCCCCCGGGGCCATGCAAGGTTTAGAAAATGGTGCCAGTAGGCCCGAAGCCCAAACCGTAGTAAAACCTGTATAAAACCTCTTTTTATGCATGAAAATGGTATGATCAAACACAATAGCTGCCCAGCAGCTCACAATCAACCTATCGACCCTGCACAGGCCCACAGCTACTCAGCAAGCATAACCAGCCTAGAAGGATAATTCAATGCCCGGGACTCGCGGACATTCCCAAAATCCCACCTTCTATGTTCCAGAGTCAACAAGGCCTCACAGGACCACAAGGGTAAATAAAATATATCAGCAAATACTACAAGCAACGGAGGAACAAAAGAAGGCGGACATGAATAAAGCGGTCGAGGTCTGTGGTACCAACCTAATAAACCAACCCAAGGATGCCCATTAATACAATTTTATTCTATATATGCGGAGTCTAGGGAAAAAAACATTAACCTACCTGTCGTCCGATGACAAGCTGCTAGAACAACGATGTCCAAGCTCGAACCACTCCGAGAAAATCCAAAACTAAATCGGAATCGGATTTGGGTGGGAATAACTTGACGTAGATAATTGATTTCCTTTACTCAAATTTGGTTTCACATCAGATGCAACATACTCGCAGCAACTCACGTGAATAGGCAACCAATTTCTAGCAACTTACATATGTATTCCTTGGTGAAACAAATGAAGAGAAATTAAAATGAAAGGTTTGGTAAACCTCCAATATGTAATACGTACAACACCAATCTTCAGCAGTTGGATGGTTTCTTAATTCACTCTTTAAACAATTCCATCCACAACACTTAGTCATCAAATGACTTATGCAATTGACACCACGTGTTAATGTGGTGTCAACCCAATTATTTCATTTCCCAATATATATCTATTCGGGTAGTGCATAAGTTCGTAGTAAAATAAATATAATTTTTGAATATACCATAATCATTAGAAAATTATTTCAAATAAAACCTACTATATTATAATAATAATTTTCAACATAACTAAATTTACTATCTCCGTTAAAATATTACAATGTATAAAAACCTTATAAAATAAATACATATACAATTATATCGTAACAAAAATATTTTTCATACACCTTTAAAATATTTTAAAAAGGTAATAATAATATAACTTTTTACCAAATTCGACTTTTAAATTAAATATTTTCAAGTACGCACGATTTCGATACTCAAGAACTCTCTTGGAACCCTTCCTTATGTTTTCTCACTGTTTCAGAACTGAAATGGCATTTTAAAATGTGAAGTTGAGGCTTAAATCGAGTTTGAACCGACCCGGTTCGCGACCCGGTTCGCAACCCATTTTTGGCCAGACAGTCCGCGGTAAAACAGTCATAACTTTTTACTCAGAGATCAGTTGGACGTGAGGTTTTGTGAGTTGGAAACTAGACTCGTAGGCCTTTGATTTGGTATTTTAGGGGACTTCTAACTCTTTATATATTGAGAGAAAAGCTCCGAGACATTTTGCCCAAAGTTCAGAAAATTTATTAAAGAACTTACGATAACTTTTGCCGACTTGCTTGACTTCAAAACTTATAATGCGACCAAACAAATGGACCCGACACCGAAATACCAGTCCTGACGAGCCTTAAGTGACTTGGGGCCGCTACAAACAAGCTCTAACGGTTCAAGAAAAACGTATACGTGGAAATAACCGAAAGGGTCATTACATCATCCACTACTAAAAAGGACTTTCGTCCTCGAAAGTCAAGGTCAAGGGGGTACCTGAAGGCTAAAATAGCTGCGGATACTGATCCCACATATCTCTCTCGGTCTCCCAGGTAGCCTCCTCGATTGGACGGTGCCTCCACTGAACCTTAACAACCGGGATCTCTCGAGACCTCAATCTCCTAACATCTCTGGCCAAAATAGCTGCCGGCTCCTCAACAAAGGCTAAACCCTCATCCAACTGAACTGAATCCCACTGCAACACATGAAACTCATCTGAGACATACCGACGCAACATCGAAACATGAAATACAGGATGCATAGCTAAAAATATCGGAGGCAAGGCTAACTGATAGGAAACGCTACCAACCCTCTGAAGAATCTCAAACGGCCCAACGTACCTGGGGCTAAGCTTGCCCCGCCTACCAAATCTCATCACGCCCTTCATGGGAGATACACGGAGAAACACCAAGTCACCGACACTAAACTCCAAGGCACGAAGCCTACGATCAGCATAACTCTTTTGCCTGCTCTGAGCTGCCCGAAGTCTGTCCTGAATCACTCGGACTCGGTTAAGGAATCTCGAAGAAAATCTGTGCTCTGTGGCCCAGAACTAAAACCATCAAACCAACCAATCGGCGATCTGCAACGCCTACCATACAAGGCCTCAAAAGGTGCCATGCCAATGCTCGAATGGAAGTTGTTATTATAAGCAAACTCTGCCAAGGGAACAAACTGATCCCATGAACCTCCAAAGTCAAGAACACAGGCCCGAAGCATGTCCTCCAGAATCTGAATGGTCCCCTCGGACTGGCCATCTGTCTGAGAGTGGAAAGCGGTACTATGATTGACCCCCTGTACCCAAATTACCTCGCTGAAATAGCCCTCCAGAACTGAGATTGTGAAGCTGAGTGCCAGCGGTCGTGAAATTGATAAAGCTGGACCCCATGCAACCCGAACATCTCCGAAGGTAGATCTGAGCGTAACCTCTCGATGGCACCATTTAAGTGCAGCCTACTCAACAATCACCCTATGGAAATCAACCCGATATGAAGTACGGGGCAAACAACAACAAGTCCATATAATTCCTTTCCCACTTCCATTCAGAATGGGAAGTCGCTGCATCACAACCACCAGGTCTCAGTGGCTCGAGACTTAACCTGCTGACAGTTTTCAAGCACCGAGATACGAAAATCCTATATCCCGCTTCATACACAATCCACCAGTTAAGCTGCTCAGTCCCGTATACATCTTGTGTTGCCAGGGTGGAATGAGTATCTAGTACAATGTGCCTCTGAGTATCAACTGAATCAAATCACTAATCCTCGCGAACACAAAGGCGACTATCCAAACTCAGAACCCCATCTGGAATCTAAGAGGTAACCGACTTGGTCTCACCCTGAACAAGCCCGATCACGAAGGTCACACACTGCTGATCTCAAATGACTTTCTCTGAATCTGACAATCAAAGTCTAGAACGAACCTCAACACTGGCGAGAACTCTGCTAGGATCCGACAAGTCAAGCCTAACCAAATGGTTAGCCAAGGACTGGATATCCCAGGCCAACGGTCGCTCTGAAACTGAAAGAGAAGCTAGGCTACCCATACTCACTGCCTTCTGGCTCAAGGCATCCGCTACCACATTTGCCTTGCTCGGATGATACAGAATAGTGAAGTCATAGTCCTTTAGTAACTCGACCCATATCCTCTGTCTCGAGTTCAACTCTCGCTGACTCGTGATATACTGAAGACTACGTTGATCAATGAAGATCTCACAGTGAACTCCATATAGGTAATGCCTCCAGATCTTGAGCGCGAAAACTACCGCCGCCAACTCTAAGTCATGAGTGGGGTAGTTACGCTCGTGAACCTTCAGCTGCCTCGACGCATATGCTATTACTCGACCCTGCTGCATCAACACCCAACCAAGACCAACCCCAGAAGCATCACAATACATGGAGAAGCTCTGACCCTCAACCGGCAAAGTCAAAACTGGAGCTGAAGTCAATAAGGCCTTAAGCCTCTGGAAGCTATCCTCACACTGATCCGACCACTGAAATGGGACATTCTTCCTAGTCAGCATAGTCAAGGGTGCTGCTATGGAAGAAAATCCCTCAACAAAGCCATCTGTAGTAACCTGCAAACCAAATAAAGGCTGCGAACCTCAGTAGCAGTAGTAGGTCTAGGCCACTCACAACCGCTGAAAATCTTTCCCGGATCAACCCTAATCCCATCCTTAGACACCGTGCCCTAGGAATGCAACTGAGCTCAAGCCAAAATTCGCACTTTGAGAACTTGGCATAAAGCCGATGATCTCTCAAAGTCTGGAGTATAACCCTCAAGTGCTGCTCATGCTCATCTCTACTATGCGAGTATACCAAGATGTCGTCTATAAAAGCTATCACAAATGAGTCCAAATACGGGCCAAGAACCCTGTGCATCAAGTTCATAAAGGCTGCGGGGGCATTAGTCAACCCAAAAGACATCACCAAGAACTCATAATGGCCATAACGTGTCCTAAATGCTGTCTTAGGGATGTCCTCCGCCCTAATCCTCAACTGATGGTAGCCAGACCTCAAATAAATCTTCAAAAACACGACTGAACCCTGAAGCTGGTCAAATAAGTCATCAATCCTCGCCATCGGATACCTATTCCTCACTGTCACCCTATTCAGCTGCCGATAATCAATACACATGCGCATCGACCCATCCTTCTTCTTCACGAAGAGAACAGGAGCACCCACAGTGACACACTAGGTCTAATAAACCCCTTAGCTAACAGATCCTGGAGCTGCTCCTTAAGCTCCCTCAACTCAGCAGGAGTCATACAGTAAGGAGAAATAGAAATGGGCCTAGTGCCCGGCTCTAACTCAATAGCAAAATCAATATCTCTCTCAGGTGGAAGGCCTGGCAGGTCGGTAGGAAATACATCGAGGAAGTCTCTAACCACAGAAACAGACTCAGGGGAAGTGGGGTCAGCACTAACATCTCGGACATATGCTAGATAAGCTAAACACCCACGGGAAATCAACTTTCTAGCTCGAAGACAAGAGATGATCCCAGATGGTGCATGGCTAACAGAACGCTGCCACACAACCGGGGATACACCGGGCACAGCTATGGTAATGGTCTTGGCATAACAATCCAAAACCACACGGTGAGGGGATAACCAGTCCATGCCCAGTATCACATCAAAATCTAGCATATCAAGAATCATCAAATCACCCCAAGTCTTTGAATCACCAATAGATAGCATACAAGATCTCACAATCCGATCCACTACTAAAGAATCTCCCACTGGGGTCGAAACAGAAACAGGAACAGATAATGGCTCACTAGCAAACCCCAAACAAGGCACAAAGTAGGCAGATACATATGAACAAGTGGATCCAGGATCAAATAAAGCCATAGCAGACTGATGGCACACAAAAATCGTACCTGTAATCACAGTATCTGAGGCCTCTGCCTCTGGTCTCCTAGGGACCGTGTAAAACTGACGATGACCTCCACCTGCCCGACCGCCATCCCTACCACCTGCTTTGCCGCGTGGAGCACCACCTCTACCCTGATGACCACCCCCTCTAGCCGGAGGCTGAATTGCTCGTAAAGGCTCGGCAAACTGAACTGTACCCTGCTGAGGGCAATCTCTAGCAAAATGACCTATCGCACCACAAGTAAAACAATCCCCTGACGGCCTACTCAGTTGAGATGAACCAGCAAATCCCGTATGACCACCACGGCCTGATGCCCCAGAAACTGTACCCCTCGAAGACTGGCTGCCATAGCCCTGATGGATGCTCTGACCCTGCTCGAACTGGGTACTACCGAAGGTCTGAAGGGAAGCCTGAACCAGTCGGCTGGACTGACCCTGGTGCTGCTATGGCTGATAACCCCGACTCCACTGGCCAAGACCTCTACCGCTATATCTGGAACCACTGTAGACACCCTGATGCCGAGGCCTCTTATCTCTGGACCCCTGATCATGTCGTTGTAAGTCCTCCACAGTGCGGGCATAGTCTACAATAGCCTGGAATGACCGACCACTGGCAATCAATATCTCAGCTGGCTGCCTGATCTCTGGCCTCAAACCCCATACAAATCTGCGAATCCTATCTGCCTCGGTAGGAATGATCATAGCTCTGAACGGTGCTAGCTGATGAAAACGAGTCTCATACTACGAGATAGTCGTAGACCCCTGCACAAGGTGAGTAAACTGCTCCCTGCGACGCTCACGATCACTCTGAGGTAGGAACTTGGCCATAAAGGCCTCATAAAACTCAGACCAGGTCAAAGGAGGTGACGATGGTGGTCTACAAGCAACCTGGGCCCTCCACCATAACTTCGTTGGGCCCTCCAACTGATAAGTAGTATAACCAACCCCGTGAGTCTCCAACAAACCCAAATGATGCAATATCTCCTCACAGGTAGTAATAAAGTCATGTGGATCTTGTCCAGAAGTACCAGCAAATCTCGGAGATGCTAACCTCAAAATCCTACCCAACGCCTTCTGCTCTGACTCTGTCATAACTGGGCGAGGAGCAAGGGGCTGTGCAACAGATGGAACCGGAATGACCTTCGCACGGGGAGCCATAGTAGCCGGCTGCGCTCCTGAGCTCTGTGCACCCAGGGCTGCCCCCTGAGCAGATGTCTGCGCTACCTCAGAAGGCTGCTCTCCAATCACACCCAAAAGCTGTAATAGTAATCCCCGAATATCTGGAGACTGAGCTGCGGCTGGAGCTGGCACAGAAGTGGGCACTGGAGCTGGCGCTGGAGTGGGAGGCTCATCTCCGCGTGATGCTGATGATCTCGTACGAACCATCTGCGGAAGGATGAAGTAGAACAAATGAGATTTCCAGAAACTTCAAGGGTTCTGCGCACGACACAGAAGCAATGAAAGAGTCAAATTTCCTAAAATGCCACTGTAGCCTCCCAAAGATTGAGTACGGACGTCTCCGCCCCGATCCGCAGGACTCTACTAGACATTGGCTCCTATACCGATGACACCGGTGAATCTAAAGCTCTGATACCAAGTTTTCACGACCCGACTTCTCGGTGATGATGGCACCTACAACCCTCGGTAGGTGAACCAATCCCCGTAGCCCAGAACCGTTAGTAATGGGCTACTATCTAACAAATAAGGGAAACAGAACGAAGAGAACATATAAAAGGGATATAAATATGTACATATGCGGAAACTAAACCAAACCCCAAGACCTGGTATCATAGTATAGAGCCAAAACTACATACATAGAGTGCAAATAATCCAAAACAATATATACAGATGTCTCTGAATGGTAATAGAGTACATGAAGCAAAAGATAAACTAAAGATAAGCTCCAATCGCCAAGAGCTCACCCTCAGTTTGATGTAGTCCCCAATAGATCTCCAAGAACGAATCACAACGATCTAACGGCGATGGCCCACGCTAGGATCTGCACCCAAAGATGCAGGGGGTAGGGGTGAGCACCAAATGCGAAGCATAAGGTACCCAGTAGGTATCATAGGCCGACTGGGCACATATAAGATAAAAGCGTAGTAATAGACAGAATAGAAGCAAGCAGTCACAGAAATCAACGAAAGGTACACAGGAACTAGCCCAGAGGGAAATCAACAGAACCACATATGAGGTCAGTAAGATGGATATACACACCATAGGCACAGGTGAAAGTAAGAAATAACGCACCTGGGGTCCTAGCAATAATAGTGTATACATAATAAGTTTACGAAATGGACGGTATACCGGTAACCTCAAGTGTAAGAAGAGGAAAAGGGTGATGATAGACATGCTCAGGGACATGAATCAAACTCAACTAATCATATCAATCTCAAATCCAGAACTAACAGTCTAGCAGTAACCAATTTCATACTTAACCGTAATAGGGAACAATTCTGTAAGTAAATAGCAAGAGTCTACCTACAGTCCCCCGGCCGCCCATACAACCGAGGAACACAAACAAGTGAAAACAAACCCCCCGGCATCCCATACTACCGGAGCGTACAATCAACAAACAACAAACAAGGGTGGAGCCTCAAACAATGGATGATATGATGCATGAAGATCTCAAGTGAAATGGTATCTCTGTATGTACCTCCTCCGGCGCCGATCCGGCCCAGCAGGTAGGTTCCATGGAAGGACACTGCCCGTATACCTCTACTCCACCGTATACCCTTCCTCCGGTACACGCAGCCCGTAGCCCCTGGCCCGGATGGCAAGGTCCATGGAGGTCCCAGACCCCATACTAAAACTCAGTATCAAAACATGTCGTCCGGAAGCAAGTTCGGTATAAAGATAGAGACCCAGTCTCGAATATGCATGCCCAGACCCTGTCCAGGACTAAAGTAGTAGGAAAAATATCTCAAAAACCCCTCCAAGGGTGCCCGGGCGTAACCAGGTCTAAACAGTAGAAAGTCATCTCAGGTGCTCGGTCCGACCGAGGCTAAAAAAAAACATCTCAAGTAACAAGAAAACTCAACTAGCACTCCGGCCCTGCCGAGTCTAGCGTTAATCGTAAAACTGATGATTTAAAACATAATTTACTTTCTTTTACCCAGGAATATTCACAAGCTAAATCAAACCATTTCCATCAAAAACAGGCCCCCGGGGCCATGCAAGGTTTAGAAAATGGTGCCAGTAGGCCCGAAGCCCAAACCGTAGTAAAACCTGTATAAAACCTCTTTTTATGCATGAAAATGGTATGATCAAACACAATAGCTGCCCAGCAGCTCACAATCAACCTATCGACCCTGCACAGGCCCACAACTACTCAGCAAGCATAACCAGCCTAGAAGGATAATTCTATGCCCGGGACTCGTGGACATTCCCAAAATCCCACCTTCTATGTTCCAGAGTCAACAAGGCCTCACAGGACCACAAGGGTAAATAAAATATATCAGCAAATACTACAAGCAACGGAGGAACAAAAGAAGGCGGACATGAATAAAGCGGTCGAGGTCTGTGGTACCAACCTAATAAACCAACCCAAGGATGCCCATTAATACAATTTTATTCTATATATGCGGAGTCTAGGGAAAATAAACCGTAACCTACCTGTCATCCGATGACAAGCTGCTAGAACAATGATGTCCAAGCTCGAACCACTCCGAGAAAATCCAAAACTAAATCGAAATCGGATTTGGGATGGAATAACTTGACGTAGATAATTGATTTCCTTTACTCAAATTTGGTTTCACATCAGATGCAACATACTCGCAGCAACTCACGTGAATAGGCAACAAATTTCTAGCAACTTACATATGTATTCCTTGGTGAAACAAATGAAGAGAAATTAAAATGAAAGGTTTGATAAACCTCCAATATGTAATACGTACAACACCAATCTTCAGCAGTTGGATGGTTTCTTAATTCACTCTTTAAACAATTCCATCCACAACACTTAGTCATCAAATGACTTATGCAATTGACACCACGTGTTAATGTGGTGTCAACCCAATTATTTCATTTCCCAATATATATCTATTCGGGTATTGCATAAGTTCGTAGTAAAATAAATATAATTTTTGAATATACCATAATCATTAGAAAAATATTTCAAATAAAACCTACTATATTATAATAATAATTTTCAACATAACTAAATTTACTATCTCCGTTAAAATATTACAATGTATAAAAACCTTATAAAATAAATACATATACAATTATATCGTAACAAAAATATTTTTCATAAACCTTTAAAATATTTTGAAAAGGTAATAATAATATAATTTTTACCAAATTCAACTTTTAAATTAAATATTTTCAAGTACGCACGATTTCGATACTCAAGAACTCTCTTGGAACCCTCCCTTATGTTTTCTCACTGTTTTGGAACTGAAATGGCGTTTTAAAACGTGAAGTTGAGGCTTAAATCGAGTTTAACCCGACCCGGTTCGCAACCCATTTTCTGTCAGACAGTCCACGGTAAAACAGTCATAACTCTTTACTCCGAGATCAGTTGGATGTGAGGTTTTGTGCGTTGGAAACTAGACTCGTAGACCTTCGATTTGGTTTTTTTGGGGACTTCTAACTCTTTATATATTGAGAGAAAATCTCCGAGACATTTTACCCAAAGTTCAGAAAATTTATTAAAGAACTTACGATAACTTTTGCCGACTTGCTTGACTTCAAAACTTATAATGCGACCAAACAAATGGAACCAACACCGAAATACCGGTCCTGACGAGCCTTAAGTGACTTGGGGATGCTACAAACAAGCTCTAACGGTTCAAGAAAAACGTATACGTGGAAATAACCGTAAGGGTCATTACAGTTACACTTTCTTTTGTAACTCCTTATATAGCGGTAAGCTTCAGTGTCAATACAAAAATCCATCCAGAATCCTTCTCAATCTCTACTCCAGTTGGTGATCCAGTTATATTTAGACGGGTATACAAAAATTTCCCTATCACAGTTTCCCAGAAAGTCACCTCAGCCGACTTAGTAGAGTTAGAAATGACTGACTTCAATGTTATTCTAGGCATGGTCTGGTTACATTCATGTTATGCCTCAGTTAATTACAGAACTAGGATCATTCGGTTTCAGTTTCCAAACAAGCCATTTTTAGAATGGAAGGGTAGTACCTCAGTGCATGTAGGTTGATTCATCTCTTACCTTAAGGCCAGAAAAATGATTTCCAAAGGGTATATCTATCATCTTGTTCGGGTTAAGGATTCAAACTCTGAGACACTAACTCTTGAGTCAGTTCTCGTAGTGAATGAATTCCTAGAAGTATTTCCAAAATATCTTCTCGAGGTTCCTCCCGAAAGGGAAATCGACTTCGGAATAGATCTCTTTCCAGATACCCATCCTATCTCAATTCTTCCTTATAGGATGTCTCTAGCTGAGCTCAAGGAATTGAAAGAACAGCTGAAAAACCTTATAGATAAGGGCTTCATCAGACCCAACCTTTCTTCATGGGGTGCTCCAGTATTGTTCGTACGTAAGAAATACGGTTCTCTCAGGATGTGCATCGATTACTGTCAGTTGAACAAGATCATAATCAAAACTAAGTACCCCATTCCCAGGATTGATGACTTGTTCGACCAACTTCAGGGTTCTAGTTGCTTCTCTAAGATAGACCTCAGATCCGATTATTATTATCTCAGAGTCAGAGATAATGACATCCTGAAGACAGCCTTCGGGACTTGGTATGGTCATTACAAATTCTTAGTTATGTCATTTGGATTAACGAATGCTTCTGCAGCTTTTATGGACTTGATGAACAGAGTGTTCAAGCAGTACATAGACTTGTTCGTCATTGCCTTCATCAATTATATACTCGTATATTCTTGCAGCAAGAAAGAACATGCAGACTATTTGAGAGTGGTGTTGCAGACTCTCAAAGATCACCAGTTATTCACCAAGTTTAGTAAGTGTGAATTTTGGTTGAAGTCAGTTGCTTTTCTTGGTCATGTGGTGTCTAGTGAGAGCATCTTAGTCTATTCTCAAATGAGGAGCTAGCCCAGACCTACCTCTCCAACAAACATTAGAAGTTTCTTGGGTTTGGATGGTTATTACCGAAGGTTTGTTAAGGGATTCTCCTCCATAGCTATCCCATTGACCAAGTTGACTCAGAAAAATGTTAAGTATCAGTGGTCAGATGAGTGTGAGAAGAGTTTCCTAGAGTTGAAGACCATGTTGACTACAACTCCTATTCTAACTCTGCCAGAGGGTGTGGATGATTTCATGGTATATTATGATGTATCCGGAGTTGGCTTGGGTTGTGTTTTGATGCAGCGTGGTAAGGTCATAGCTTATGCATCCAGACGGCTTAAGATTCATGAGAAGAATTACCCGACTCATGACCTTGAGCTTGCAACAATTGTGTCTGCCTTAAAGATTTGGAGACACCACTTGTATAGTGTCCATGTAAATGTGTTCATGAATCATAAGAGCCTCCAGTATGTGTTCACCAGAAAGAGTTGAATCTTCGTCAGAGAAGGTGGCTCGAGTTCATCAAAGACTATGATATGAATATGCTCTACCATCTGGGTAAGGCCAATGTAGTAGCTAATGCCCTCAGCAGACTGTCCATGGGTAGTGTGTCATATGTTGAGGAAGAGAGGAAATAATTAGCCAGAGACATTCATAGGCTTGCTCACTTAGAAGTTTGCCTTATGGACACGACAAATGGTAGTGTGATAGTCCAGAATGGGTCAGAATCTTCATTGGTATCGTAGGTTAAAGAGAAGCAGTATAGTGATCCCATATTGCTTCAGCTAAAAGGTGCAGTTCATCAGCAGAGAGTAGAGGTTTTCATCCACAGACGGATGGTTAGGCAGAGCGTACCTTTCAGACCCTAGAGGACATATTGAGGGCTTGTGTGATCGATTTCAAGGGTAGTTAGGATGATCACCTACCTCTCATTGATTTTCCTACAATAACATTTTCCACTCCAGTATTCAGATGGCCCTATATGAGGCACTCTATGGGCATAGATGCAGGTCTCCGGTTGGTTGGTTCGAAGTAGGTGAAGCAGCCTTGATTGGGCTAGATTTGGTTCATGAGGCAATGGAGAAAGTTTAGCTCATCAGAGAAAGACTAAAAACAGCTTAGAGTCGTCAAAAGTCCTATGCATATGTGAGGAGAAGGGACTTAGAGTTTGAGATCGATGATTGGGTCTTCCTGAAAGTGTCACCCATGAAGGGGGTGATGAGATTTGGCAAGAAAGGAAAGATTATTCCCAGGTATGTAGGCCCTTACAGAATCTTGAAAAGGATTGGTAATGTGGCTTATGAGTTAGAGTTGCCAGAAGAGCTAGCAGCGGTTCATCCAGTCTTTCACATTTCCTTGTTAAAGAAGTGTGTGGGTGATCCAGCATCGATAGTACCTTTAAAGAGTGTGGCTCTGAAGGATGGCCTCACCTATGAGAAAGTTCCAGTTGAGATTCTTGACCGTTAAGTTCGTAGGTTAAGAAATAAGGAGGCTGCTTCAGTGAAGGTTTAGTGGAGAAATCAGACTGTAGAGGGAGCTACTTGGGAAGCAGAAGCAGCCATGATAGCCAAGTACCCTCACCTCTTACCCTCCAATTTAGTTTCAGCTTGAGGTAATAGTTACTCTCCAGTTCCTCAGTTTTCTCTTATGTACTTCAGTCTCAACATCATATTCCTTCAGCTATTCTTGCATTTCAGCATATTTGCATACTCAAGGGACTCAGTTCAGTTAGATATCAGTTTCTCGTACTTGTTTGGTAGGGATTGCAGCTCTTTTCCTCCAAACTCAGCTTGTTTAGTCTTCATTCGAGGATGAATAATCCCAAAGGGGAGATATTGTAACACCCTAGAATTCAGACCAATATTTAAAACCCAAAACTCAGAAAGAACTCAGAAAATTTTATCTCCAGGCAAGCCCCATGGGCTGACCCACAGGCGTCGTGGACATGATGGCCCATCGGTGTCCTCGTGGGAAGAGCCTAGAGGCTTTGTGAGTCTGTATCAGCCTGACAGAGGTCCCCATGAGCGTCAACAGTTTGATGGGCCATGGGGTAGCCCGAGGGAAACCACCAACGGCCCTCTCTAGGCCTCCTCAGCTCGGATGAGCTATCACCATGGCCGTCGTGGATGTGACGGGTTGTGGGAGCTGTCATGGGAACTGACCAGGGGACTAGACCCAGCCTGCCCTCCTTCGATGCCTAGGCCGATGGGCCGTCGCTAGTCCGACGCCCATCGGATAGCCCATCCGGCAAAGGATTTTCTGCACTTTTTCATTTTAAGTTGGGGGAATTCTGGTCTTTTTCCAATTTTTTTAACTCTAATCCTAAGTCATTTTGGGTGTAATTGAAGGGTTTTTATTCTTTTTCCCATTACTTCTAAACTAAATCGACACATAGCAGTTTCAAGAAAGAAAAGAAGTGTTTCCTCTCAAGAACAAGTAAGAGGGTTTCTGCAGGTTCAGCCCCAAATCCAAAGGTTCTACCGTATAATATTCTTCCAAGTATGTGGAATTTCACCAATAGGTTCCTTTCACTCATTGGGTCCCTAGTTTCAGCCAGTTCTTCAGTTCTACATTTGTTCAGACCTAGGGTTCCTAAATCTTAGGGATTCATTGAAATTCAGATTTTTACTGCTTATGTTGATATCTATTTCATGTTTCTTGGAGAATTAGTATAGTCACATGTTCAGGACTCAGAAACCCTAGCATGTTTAAATTTCAATAGTCATAAATTATGATTGCTAGGCAGACAATTCAGATGATCATGTTTCAGTATTAGAATGCCATTAGTTTCAGTATATATGTGTGCATTCTCAGATAATTATCAGTGTTTCAGCTTGCATTTCATTGCTTATATTTTTGTTGGGAGTAGACTTAGTACCAAGAAGATGACGGTATGAAGGCTTAGCTGTCAGATTAGGCTAAGGCCTTTAGTAGAAGTTCCCCAATCCCAGAACTATGACACCACCATAGGTGTAAGGAGGGGTCAACTATCAGGTTAGGCTGCACACCTCTGTCCCTTGTGGACATCAGTTAGTGGATCTACGTCAGAATTGTTTGTACCTTTGGCAAGGTATGAACACCCTTCCATCTAGGGTTACTATTTTGCCCCATAATTAGCCCAGCTTGGGGTATGTCGGTTAATAGTATCTCCCACAGTCAAACTCATATTGCATTGACCATGTAGTCAGTATATATTTCAGTTATTTAGCTCAACATATTATATTATATGTTCATGTTAGTACTTGGTCATTGTATCCATCTTATTATCCAGTTTATGCTTTAGTATGTATTTCCATGTTCAGTTTTATGTTGTTCAGTTTAGCCCATATCTCGCATGCTCAGTACATTCAAAGTATTGAATGCATACTGTTGTGCTACATCATTTCATGATGTAGGTTCAGGAACTCAACATCTAGACCGCGCTTAGATAGACTTTTAGTCCTTACTCAGCAGCTTCAGTATGAGTCCTCATGGTTCGAGGATGATAGACATGCTTTATCTTTCAGTATTTATATTTCAGTTTCACATTAGTAGAGTTAGCTGGGGGTATGTCCCTGTAACTCATATCAGTTAGAGGCTTTCAGACATAGATTAAATTCAGCTATTGAGTTGTTAGTGTTATTTTCTATCATCACCATACTCTATATATATTTTTATATTCAGACAAGTTTTGGGCTCTTTCTCACTTCAGATATTAAACAGCTTTCAGCTTCCGCACAGTATTTTTTTTAAACTAAAATCGTCTAGATATGCCAGACCATGAGTTAGCTTTGGGTCACTTGTGACACTAAGCACCATGTTACGTCTAGGGGGTAGCCTCAGAGCATGACAATTTCACCCATCC
This sequence comes from Jaltomata sinuosa, assembly GCA_003996215.1. Taxonomy (NCBI): domain Eukaryota; kingdom Viridiplantae; phylum Streptophyta; class Magnoliopsida; order Solanales; family Solanaceae; genus Jaltomata; species Jaltomata sinuosa. The sequence goes on along the minus strand of QJPP01001687.1, from coordinate 172,421 downwards.
CGAGGCTTTCTCGCTATTAATTCCCCCTAAAACTACTATTTAACGATTACATTAAGCAAATAACAGTGAGTTAATCATGCATAGGTGATAATAATCATAACAAAAAAATTCTACGACTAGAATTTCCCTTTTTCCACTGGATTCTATCATCATAGGTCAATCAAAACCTTCCCCCAAACCCGAGATTATAGTTTCTAAGGTTTGAAAATCGAAATACTGAAGTGGGGAGCAAAAATCTTACCTTTTCGATGGAGTTTGATGGAAAATCAATGAAAATTGCCTCCTTTCTCCTATAGCCTTCCCCAAAATGTTCTTGAGAATCTCTTAATTTTTTTGGGGAAGGTTCAGCATTTACCCGAACTTATTCTGCTATAGCGGTTCATACACTACTATAGCAGTGCTACCGTAGTGGAATCGACCGCTATGGCGGTGCTAATCGGCATTGACTTCCACTATAGTGGAAATTTCTCTGCTATAGAAGTAGATGATGCAGTGCAGTGTCAACTGCTAGGGACAGAACCTCAAAAAATTCCCCAAACGTGTCTATTTTACAACACAGTTCAAATCTTGATATTCTGAAATAACCTGTTCACGTTAACTTTGATATCGGGAGTTCTACTCACCCGAATTCACTTTCAAAAAGTCCCTCGAACTCCTTAAGGTCTTAGATAATGAAAAACTATCTCGACCTAAGATATTTTACCTAATTCTCACCTAGATTACCCTAGACCATACCTCGCTCAGAATCTGTCTGAGGCTAGCCTAGTCCAAATTTTTTAACTCCTTATTCCAGAAGTTTTCTAACCCGAAACATAGCATGAAAGGTTCACTCGTAATGATGAAATAGGTCACTACAGTTTTTCATCTAACAAGGTATTCATCATAGCATTGTTAGTGCTACAATTATCAATTATAATCGTTGATATTCTTCTTTTAAGATTCCACTCTAACAAACAATTGTGCAATGCACTACACAAAGTATCTTTATTATGTGGAGCAGGAACATAAACAAACCTCAAAGTATGACCCTGAAGTCTCCACGAGTCATCAATAAAATGTGTCGTAATATTCATAAACCCTTTTTTGTTATTGTTGTAAGTCCATATATCGGTTGTTATTGTAATTTGCTTGTGAGTTTTTCTAGTAACTTGGACGTTTTTAATTTCAGATTGTCAAAAATCTTCAAAATATCATTCTTGATCGTGTTCCTTGACACTATTTTGAATAAAGGTTGGAGACTAGCAATAAATTTTCTAAATATCACATGATTAATAATGGACAGTGGGTACTCATGCAAAATGATGGCATGAGCGAGTTCTCTGCATGAAATATCTTGATCAAAGTAATATTTTTGGCTACCATCATTTACCTCCGTATCACTTTTAATTTCCAAGTTACTTGACTTTTTACGATATCTACGAATATGATCTAACATAGACGTTGTCCCATAATTTCTAGTTAATTTGATACAAGCACCACAATACCTGCAAACACTATAGCGAACACTATCAATCTCACTAGTTTAAACTATTGCCAAGCTTTAGAAGTAACTCTCCGTTGTTTAATTTCAATAACTTCATCTGTAGCTTTATTTGTTTGTGAAGGCATTTGACTCTCATTCTCAATAGGGACAGTATTAGAAGATGAATACGTTGGGTTTTGTTCATCTTGAGACTCCATAATTTTCTACAAAAAAATCAGCAAAAGAACCCATATCAAGAATTCAACAAAAAAGAAGTCATATCAACAAAAGAAACCCATAAGAAAATCAGCAAAAGTAACATATATCTCTTTAATTTGAAGATGATTGCTGCAGCTAAAAAGGATTCATAGGTAACATAGAAATTTAAGAAACCCATATCAAGAATTCGGTTAATACAAAATTAAAGCCAAGTTATGCTGCTTTTGTTGATTAAGAAAAACTCTTATCAAGAATTAGCCATTAAGAACCCTACAAAGTAAACTTACACACAATCTGCAGAAAAATTTGACTAACTATCCATTTTTAATCTCAACTTGATTTTGTAGAAGAAGAAGAGACCCAAATCAAAAAAAGAAAAATCATTTGCAGTGAAGAAAACTTTTGTTGTATCGAGAGATGTGAGAAGAAAATTCCCAACCTGTGTACCTTAGCGAGATGAGAGAAGACTATGTAATGTTGTTTATAGTGATGTGAGAAGAAAATGTGTCTATTATTTTGATGGAATTCTTTGTAGTGATTTAGAGTTTGGATTTTGTGGTACCTAGATCCAGTATTCTTTTGTTTAAGTTCAAAAAAGTAATCCCCAAACCACATACTCGTTCCGCCCCACATGATTAAAAGTAAAATTATTTTGTACTCGCTCTGCCCCATCCTGCTCTAGCAAAAGCCTTAACTCATACTTCCCTGCAAACACTATAACCCATTCCTCCTCACCCCATTGTCATCCTTAGTATTGATGGGGATGAGTAAGTGGTTACTACCTTAGAATTGTTACTCTTTTAGCTTGTAAGAAGGTTTTGATATTTTATTAATATTTTTGATATTTTGAAACACTTTGTAGATCCTTATGGTGGATATTTTATGTTTTTAGTGATGTTTTTAATGATATTTAGTGTGATTAATGTTATAATTTCTTTAGGATTAATTTGACAGTAATTAGTGATGCTTGGGAGATGCATATTGAATTATTTTTAGTTTTGACAGGTGGAATACAGAAACTGTAGGTTTTTGCATTTAATATTTTTCCAGAAAAGTGAGTGACATGGCCTCTTTTGTCTGTCGCTTTTCTGGAAAAAAAATTCACAAATTTTTTAGAAAAGCAATCCGTCGATGGCCTTTCTAAGAAAATACATTCGATATTTTTCAAAAATACAATGTACAAAAAATTATATGTCCATCGCATTGTTCTTCAAAGCGACGGATAGGGTTGCTTTATATGAAAAATGAAAAAAAATATTTTTTTACATTTGCGTTCCTCTCTCTCGTATTAAAAATGATGATGTCCAACATAAATGGAAATGCAAAAGTACTTTACCACGAATATGATTTCGTTGCTTTTCCATTGATTTTGACCAAAACAATTGACGTTGTCCGTCGCTTCTGATCGTCGCATTTTGGCCATTTCTTAGTAGTGCTTAGAGGTGGATTTTCTTGAAAATCCTAGAATTTTCATAATGAAGAACCTTGTTAGAATTTCATAACTTTAGGTTAGAATCTCTAAAGTTTACATGGAGTTCGTGGGTGATGTTTTACCTCTAGCAAGAAACCTTTGCAAAATTCTTCACTTGAGCTCTTGGGAAGTTTTCTTGAAAATCAATGGATTTCATGAGGAGGAGGTATTAATTTGTGTTAAGAATAAAAAAATCATCAATATTCTATGGTCAAATCTTACCTTGGATGATTGGTGAACCTTTGAGGAAGTTAAGTTCTTGAAAATTTCTCTTCTAGGGAAAAGTTTTGGACTTGGGGGTGAACCACGACCTTGATGTACTTTTATAATATTTTTCACATGCGTTGTCACATGGCTGGCATCTTGATCACACAACTAATTGAGAAGCATTGGTAGTAGCACTACCTTTCCCACGTGGTTGCGTGATTGACTTCTTGTCGCGCGGCTGGTCGCATAGATTGCGCAATGTCCATTAATATAAGTATAAATTTTTGTACAAATATCAGATTGATGAACTGTTTATTATAGAAATTAGATTTAAATACCTCTAATTTGATACGTTATTATAAACATAACTCTTTGTATTTTAAGAAGAATATTTGTTTGAAGCTGACCTTGATAAAAACTTATGGGGAAACTTAATCTGTAGAGAAGCTTTCAACTCAATTTTGTGTTAGAAGTTCCCTATGACTTTAATTCACATCCAATGCACTTCCTACACTTAAGAATTGTCCTTTACACCTAGGTACAATAAAACTTTACTGGGTTCAGATCTAACTTCTTACATAAAATATTTCAAATTTTAGCCAAAAAATTTGAGGTGTTACAATACTCAGACTACTCTTCCATATCTTTTCCAATGCAAATCCCAGTACTAGTCTCCGGCATAGTCCTTGGTTTCATTCGTGTGGTTAGTGTTGTGTTGTGGTGAACTTTCCGCATTTGGAGACTTAACCCATTTTCTTCCTCATTTCGTTCTTATTCTTTTATGTCTTGGACAATGATGTATCAAACTTTACCAATTTTTTCTTGTATTAGAAGCTCTTGTACACATGACACTATGTCACGACCCAATTACTCAGATCCCGCGGGCACCAACTCTAATTCACCTAGATAGAAGAACCCTTACCACCATTTCAAATGTCATGCAGAAATCAATAAAACCATAATAATACTTTATAAAAATTATAACCAGTTTCAAAACATTTGAATACAACTAAATCTTTCCCTAAGGAACTAGTCTAAGAAAGTACAAGAGCTACTATGAGGGAGTACAACATCAAGACCTAACTTCTACTATAGTAATGGATAACAGAAGCTACTGAAAATCTTTACCACATCAAGTCTGAAACATCTACTGAATCCTGCAACCAGACTATACCCAAAAGGATATAGCAAGAGTAGTATCTTTATAAACAACCCATACTGCTAAGCATCATCGGCCGATCTGAATCAAATCACATAACATCACATAAATATCTAAAGGAAAACATACAACTAACGGGTTACTTAGCCAGAGGTCATTTATTTAACATTTCTTAATACCTTGACCTACTACTAGTCTTATCCTTGAAGAGCAAACCTTCTTCATTATAATACCCGACTTCTTCCACTAAACTACTTGTGAGCTTTATGTAATCAATCCCCAAATTTTCTTACGCTTGACCTCCCGCCAATTCAAGCAATACAGAAACAAGCCCTGCTCCGCTAATCCAGTCATACCTTGACAACCTACCATCTTTAGGCTCACCAAAGTCTATCCACCATAATATTTCCAAAAGGTGACTCATAATATTTCCAAAAGGTGACTCCTCCCACTCATCGGCCCTGCGACCAAACTAGCCCAAACATCATCTCAAGTTGACATACCACTCCCACAAGATCTTATGTCAACAATCTTGACCATCAATCAGTTTTCCAAGTCAACAACCATGACCCCACATGACAACTTATACCTCATACCAACCAAACCAGTAATGGATAACATGGAATTAAGTCACATTGTACACTTGACCTAGACCTCCCAAGGATCCTTAAGACAACAAAAATGGTAATTTACAGGCATCCCGGTGTACATAATGAACCCACCCTTAGAAGATAAGCACATAGTCAAGTAAACAGTCAAGCTTGGTTCACACTAGAAACCAACATATATGAATATAAAGCAACAACTAATCCCGATTCACACAAGGAACCAACATATATGAATATCAAGTAAACAAATAATCCCAGTTCACATAAGGAACCAACATATATGAATTCAAGTAAATAGATAAGCCCGATTAACACAAGAAACCAACATATATGAATATCAAGTAAACAGATAAGCCCAATTCACACAAGGAACCAACATATATGAATATCAAGTAAACAGATAAACCCGATTCACACAAGGAACTAACATATAGGAATATCAAGTAAACAGATAAGCCCGATTCACACAAGGAACTAACATATATGAATATCAAGTAAATATGTACGCACATGCTAAGGGTCTTATGGTCGCCCACTAGTCATGACCTGTAGGGGATGAGATTTTGTCCATGTACTATACCAGTATTTTGCCCAAGCCAACAAATGTATTATAGATACTGTACTAGTGTGGTATCCAATCCAACTAATATATAACATTAACCAATCCTGTGAAGATATCTAAGTAGCGATATATTCCACAATAATAACAGATATCACAACAATCACAACTACAATGAGAATAAGTAATCATACTTGCACAGTCAACAAGCCTTTAATATAACCTCATTGTATGTGATTAACACTTAGGATATCATTTAATAATTATCTTTCTTAATCATGCATTGAAACAATAGAAAACCACCCAAATACTTAGTCAACTCAAGTAATTCATACATAGGTCCATTCACTAAATTCATCCCCTTTTTATTTGCACCAAGATCGGGAATTTCTCTGTTATCTAGCAACCCTTACATTCGAGTCATTACTAGGCTCCAGACCCTGCCCCATTAGCCAATCACCCAAGGATGAAACACAATAGTGAAACAAATAAAATCAAGTATAATTTTAATATTACCACATAACATTAATTTCCCACCCCAATAATGGGGTTTTTATACATTTTATCCATCCAAACACCGTGCTTGAAGGCCTAAGTATGAAATCTCATATCAATCTACATCATGTACATGCCTTTTAACCTAGATCTAAACTAATCAGTTAAACCTAGCCTACTTGGATGCCAAGCAACTACTACAAATGTTTGAATGTGAACTTTGACTCCGTGAAGGCAAATCTTGGCGTAAAATCAGCATAAACTTTATGGGATTTACCCCATTAATGCAAAATCCCTCCTCTCTATCACTCCTAGGACATGAGGTACCCTAGAAGGATTTTTGGAGCAAGCCTCATACCTTTTGCAACTGAAAAGGAGAGAATAGAATTATAAAACCCATTTTGGGGTTACTGGTCCCATCATCCCGCTATAGCGGGATGATGTCAACTTGATTCAAAATTTTAAATTTTGAATTTTTTTATCGTGTCATCCCATATTAATTCAAAATAATATTTTCAAAAGTTCCCATAACCCATGCCCCTAACGAGGTACTATTTAATACCGATAAAATAGGTCATTACAACAGATACCAATTTACCCGTTATTCATCCCCAAATAATCACAATTAAAGAAGGATCGATATAGGCTCAAATTGAACCTTAACTACCTTACCATGACAACATAATTGTAAACATACGTGAACCACCAAAATTCCACTTTCCTCGGTGTACCCAAAAGCTCAAGATGAAATTTATTACTACTCTACCCCATCAAGGAATTTTCCTTCCTTTGAGTCATACGAGATTAATTAGAGCAATCCTTCCTCGAGCACCTAAGAAATCTGGGGCCTCGTCAATACATGAAATTGGAAGACTTCAAACCAAACGAAAAATATTTTTTTGTGCCACGGGGGTCTGGATCCCACTAAAGCTAGAATATTTCTATCATAGCGGTATCACTATAGCGATAGGAGGCCACTATAGCGGAAGCCAATAGTTTAACGGAGTGAGAAATGGGTTTCTCAACTATTTCTCCCTTTTTCACCAAAAAACTCACTTTTTCTCCCAGATCACTTTGCTCCGATCGTCAAAAATAAGGTAATTATTAGTAAAGTTTGCTCCCTTTACTTTATTACATGAAATTTTGCTTGTTCTATGCTTTAAACCATCGAATAGAATAGGTTGTGGGTTTGTTTTTGAAATTTCAAATTTGGGGTTGGTTTTGCCAAATCTTTGAAGCATGGATGCTTCCCTTATGTTTACAACACTTCTATCGCATTCTGGGCATAAGAATTATGGAGTTCATGGCTAAGATGGGATCAAAATTGTAGGGGCTGTGAAGGGTTATTCTTGTTTTGAAAATGATGATTTGGGCAGGTTTTAGGAGTTATCATGCCCAAATCTTTGCATAAACTAGTGTTAGGGTGCTTTGGGTACACTGGTCTGAAGTTGGAATGTTAAAAATGGGAAAATTTATCAAGAGGTACTATTGATGCACCTCTTGAATTTCTGGAATAATGAATGCCACTATAGAGGCCTTGTTATGCTATAGCGACCTTGCTATATTGGATAAATTCCCACTATAGTGATATCACTGTGGCGGGGTGCAGCTTGCTATAGCAGGAGGCTGCAAGCAGTAGCCTTCCAGACAGGCCAAGGCATTGGCCTTTTTTCAGAATTCTATTTCCTTAATACTTACGAGTTCTAATTCAATCCGTTTTTAATGATTTTGCAGATTTAACATCCCAATGGCTGCCAACCAAGAGAATGCTCCAGCTTATGAGAGGTTCCTTGATGATGCTAGTCAAGAGAGATTTCTAGACTACCGAAGGACTGGTATCTATTATGAGAGGGGTGGCAGAAAAGGCATGTGAATTCTACACTTGGCTCCAAGAGTTTGGCTGGGGTCTACTGGTGAAGGCTCCCCCTTTCAGAGTCTTGAGCTAGGTAAGGGAGTTTTATACCATACTCCCAACTGCGCTTTAGGACGAACCTAAACCCACTATTCGCATTCGAGGAGTATAGTTCCCAGTGGATGTCCAGACCAGAAATGAGCAACTGGGAGTGCCTCACATTTCAAATATGGGGTAAAAAGTCAAGGCTCGAGAGATGGACATGAAATGCTTGTGGGACACTCTGATTGAGGAGGAGTTCAGGGACCAAGTCTACTGACCCACTTTGAGGGCATCAGGAGCACTTATTTCTTAGTCGATGCTAGGAGGTGGCTGAACGTGGTGTCCCAGAAGATTCATATGCCGAGCAACCTTACCTACATGAACTACCCTTAGGCTCTAGTGGTGGCCTATTCTATGAAGGGTATATAGCTGAATATGGGGGCACAGATCGTGTCGGAATGGAGGTACTTCTACCGAGGTAGTAAGAAGAGCGTCTACCTTCCCGGTCTAGTATCTTTGTTGTGAAGGCGAGCTGAGGTTCCTGGGGAGAGGACCAACGTAGAGGTGGATATGGACATTCCCTTTCACCCTTTCTGGGTGAAGGTGATTGCATCCACGGGAAAGAAAAAAATAAAGGTGGGTGAGGCTAAGAGCAGTCGGGCTGCAGAGGGGACTGATGATGACGATGATGATGATGCCACCCCTCCCTCCCAGTCCCAGACCCCGATTTCTAGAAGTCGCCAAGAGGCGAACTTGACTTCGGTTAGGAGATATATGGAGCACGCCCCTCCCAGCGTCGCAGCCCTACCTCCCCCTTCCCAGGACTATGCAACACTCCACAAAAAGCATGATGAGGAGAAGATGAAGAGGCACTCCAGGGACTGCCTGCTCGCACGGATGTGGAAAATCCTGAAGGTCATGTTTAGTTGTGCATTCCCTGATCAGGAGCTTCCCCTGTTGAAGCTAGAGGATATGCGGGAGTTTTCCTTTCTAAGCGATACAAAGTCATAGCGACCCCGCCCCGACAACCCACGATAGTGACAGGGCATCCAGCTAGGGCCCTTGGTGCATATCAGCCCTGCTCCCCCTCTTTATACATTACTTTTATTTTTGATTGCCCCCGTTTGGGGCATGTACTAGACAATGTTTCTCCCCTTCCTTTCCCCTTTTATTTTATCGCACATGGATACTAATTTTTAACAATCTTTATGTTGAATGCATGCTTCACCTGTTTATAAGCGATTTCTATTATCTATGCAGTAGTTCACAACTCAACTGACGATTAAAACATATCGGGAATAAAAAGCAAAATAGGGGAAAATAGGACATGAATTCTACCCCGCTCATCCTGCTATATCGGCTTGCACTCAGCTACTATGACGCTGCTATAGTAGAAAATTTTCTTCCATAGCAGGATTACTGTAGTGAGTCAGTACTGCTATGGAGGCCCCACCAACAGCATCCCAAAATTTATCAATTTTTGTAAAATTTCCCTTATTTCCCTTCCCTATTTTCAACATCAACACATGAAAATGCATTATGACCTTTAACATAATCCCAAGATCAAACCCAGCAATGCATAAACAAGAACTTAGTATCATTTTACTCAAACTAGTTATGAATCACAACAAGAAACTCTTCATAACAATAATTACCGCTATTATGCAACAATAGCGCTTTTCCCAAAGTTCTCAACCAAATCCATACTGTCCTGAAACCAGAGTTTCCCCACAGTCGTAAGCCAGTTTTCTCCCTTTACCATTTTTACCAATGATAAGTTCATGCATAACAATTAGCACATAGTTTTAGCTAAGCCACATAGCAAATAATTTCCTTAACCCTCGAACACATAACCACGTTATGACCTTTCACTAACCATGAATTTCACAGTAATTCAAATAATCACATTTCGCATATTTGCAGTCGTTCAAGCAATACAAATACACATAAGCACCAATATCAAGTTTCATCACTGAACAAGCCTATTTTACTATCCTTTATTTGCCTCATGGATGACCGTTAACCAATTATCGATGCATTTACATAGCCTCTATGGACAGATACCAATTGGAACCTTTCCGGTTCCAACTTTCCTTGCTTATGTCATTTCAGTGGAGCTAACGACATCTATTTACCTTGTCGAGATACCAATTGGACTAATCCATACAAGCAAGCAACATACCACGCGAAAGGAGAAAAAAAGTTGAACAGTTTCCTAGAATACCTCATAGCTTCCCGAAGATTAGATGTGAACATCAACACACCGATCCGCAGGACTCTATTCGACATTTGCTCTTGTACTGGGAGACCGATAACCTAGGCTCTGATACCAAATTGTTATGAATCAACTACTCAAATCACGTGGGCACCTACTCTAATCCACCTAGATAGGAGAACCCTTACCATTATTTCAAAGGTCATGGGGAAGTATATAAAACCATAATAATACTTTATAAAAAATTACAACCAATTTAAAAACATTTGAATACAACTAAAACCTCCTCAAGGAATTAGTCTAAACATGTACAAGAGCTATTACAAGGGAGTTCAACATCAATACACACCTTCTACTGTAGGAACAAATCACAGACGCTGTTGGAGATCCTTACCGCGTCAAGTCTGAAACATCTACTGAATCCTTCAACTAGAATATACCCAAAAGGATATAGAAAGAGTAGTATCAGTACAAATAACATATACTGGTAAACATCATTGGTCGACCCAAATCAAACCACATAATATGACATAAATATCCAAAGGAAAACATACAACTAGAGGGTTATTTAGCCAAAGGTCTTTTATTTAATGATTTCTTAATACCTTGACCTACCACCAGTCTTATCCTTGGAGAGCAAACCTTCTTCATTATAATATCTGACCTCTTCCACTAAACTACAGGTGAGCTCTATGTACTCAATCCCCTAACTTTATTACGCTTGACCTCCCGCTAATTTGACCAATACAGAAATAAGCGTTGCTTTGCTAACCCAGTCATACCTTGATAACCTACCATCTTTAGGCTCACCCAAGTCTATCCACCATAATATTTTCAAAAGGTGACTCCTCCCACTCGTTGTTCCTGCTACCAAACTAGCACAGACATTGTCTCAAGTCGACACCACTCCCATAAGACCCTAAGTCAACAATCCTGACCATCAATCAGTATTCCAAGTCAACAACCATGACTCCACATGATAACTTACACCTTATACCAACCATACCAGTAATAGATAACATGGAATTAAGTCACATTGTACACTTGAACTGGACCTCCCAAGGATCCCTAAGACAACAACCATGGTAACTTACAAGCATCCCGTTGTACATAACGAACCCACTCTTAGAAGATAAGCACATAGTCAGGTAAATAGTCAAGTCCAGTTTACACTAGGAAATAACAATTGTGAAAATCAAGCAACAGCTAATCCCGATTCACACAAGGAACCAACATATATTAATATCAAGTAAACAGATAAGCCCGGTTCACACATGGAACCAACATATATGAATATCAAGTAAGAAGATAAGCCCGGTTCACATAAGGAACCAACATATATGAATATCAAGTAAATAAATAAGTGCGGTTCACACAAGGAACCAACATATAGAAATATTAAGTAAATATTAAGTAAAAGGAACCAACATATATGAATATAAAGTAAACGTGTACATACATGCTAAGGTTCTTATGGTCTCCCACTAGTCATAGCCTGCAGGTGACGAGCTCTTATCCATGTACTTTACCGGTGTGATACTCAAGCCAACTAATATATCATAGATACTGTATCGGCGTGGTACCCGAGCTAACTAATATATAACATCAACCAATCCCGTGAAGATATCCAAGTACCGGTACATCTCACAATGATAACAGATATCACAACAGTCACAACCACAATGAGAATAAGCAATCATACTTGTACAGTCAACAAGCCTTTAATATAACCTCATTATATGTGATAAACACTTACGATATCATTTAACAATTACCTTCCTTAATCATGCATTGAAACAATAGACAACGACACAAACACTTGGTTAACTCGAGTAATTCATACATAGGTCCATTCACTAAATTCATCCCCCTTTTTATTTGCACCAAGACCGAAAAAATTGATATTATCTAAAAACCCACATTCGAGTTATTACTAGGCTCTAGACCCTGCCCATTAGCCAATTACCCGAGGATAAACCACAATAGTGCAACACATAAAACCAAGTATAATTTCAATATTACCACATATCAGTAATTTTCCACCTCAATAATGGGGTTTTCATATATTTTATCCATACAAACACCGTGCCCGAAGGCCTAAGCATGAAATCTCCTGTCAATGTACATCATGTATATGCTTTTTAACCCAAGTCTAAACTACTCAGTTAAATCTTGCCTACATGGATGTCAAGCAGCTGCTACAGAGGTCTGAACGCGAACTTTGGCTCCGTGAAGGCGAATCCTAGGGTGAAATAAGCATAAACTTCATGGGTTTTACCCCCATTAGTGTGGAATCCCTCTTCTCCATTGCTCCCAGGCCATAAGGTACCCTAGAAGGGTTTTTGGAGCAAGCATTGTCTTTTTTGCAACTGAAGAGGAGAGAATAGAATTATAAAATCCATTTTGGAGTTACTGGTCTCATCGTCCAGCTATAGCGGTTCGTCAGCCGCTACCACGACGCTGCTATAGCGAGAAAATTTCCACTATAGCGGAATGACATCAGCCCGACTCAAAATTTCAAATTTTGAAATTTTTTGTCGTGTCATCTCATATTAATTCAAAATTATATTTTTAAAAGTTTTCGTAACCCGTGCCCATAATGAGATATTATTTAATAACGACAGAACAAGTCGTTACACATTAAGTTCATGAGAATTGTAGAGCTTCATACTTGTTTATATATGTGACAGTGAAAGTTGAACTTGGTTTATTTATTGTCTTATTTACCTTATATTTCTATTTATTTGAGCTCTTATTATTTTTAGGTTTGACTTACTTAACACGAGTGGTTAAGATAGGTGTCATCACAGTTTGAGATTTTTGAGTGGTGACACATTCGGTCCTAAATAATTACCTGCCTACCCAGCTGATGATTCTTGGCCTGTGTTAAACATTTGCCTAACTAATTTAATCACTTTATCATTTAGCTTTTATTTCTTTTTGTCATTTTTTTGTTTTATCTTTTTTTGTGTGTTTCAGCCGATAATTCTTGACTTATGGTAATTCATTATGCCTAATTAATTTAATTACTTTATCGTTTAGCTTTTTTATTTTTTATTTTCTCTTTTCTTTTATTATTTTTTCAAAGATAAAAAATAGCTCATTATTTTAAACTAATAAAAATATGGAAAATTAAATAATTTGACACAACAAGAAGTAATTAAGAAAAATGCTTCTTTATTGCTTTTGTCCTTTCATTAATTGTTTTAATTCTTTTTTCATTTATTATTTTTGTGTCTCCTTTTATTCTATATTAGAGATATCATTTTGTAAATTTTTTATTATTATTTTCTTCTTTATTATTTTGATTTCTTTTCTTTTTTGTACATTTTTTCTCTTAATTCTTTTTACTCTTTTTGTTAGTTTATATTCTTTTTAATTTTTTGACCCTTTCTTTAATTTTTCCTTTTAAAATAAAAAATAAAAAATTATGAACTATTTATTTTCATATTAATAATAAATAAATAAATAACTAGACTACAATAAGAAATATTTAATAAAAATACTAAAGTCATCTAGTTTATTTTAAAAAATCTAAATTAATTAAAAATATAATTTTATAATATTTTTGCTTTAGCAAATGAAAATAAAATTTATATCAAAATTAAAATTAACTTGTTGAAATTGATATGTCAAAATTAAGTGCAAATTTCATGATCCCTTGTAAGTATATGATATATACCATGTGAGTATCATAGAGGGCTGAGAAGTGTCTCATTAAAGGACTGAAACATACTTGAATGTTACCATGTTGGTATATAGATATATTTTGATGGTCTAATGGAGGATTGAAAAATGTATCACTGAAGGAATGAACCATATCTCAATGATACCATGCCAGTATATAGAAATATTGTGATGGTATCATGGAGAACTGAAGAGTCTCACTGAATTATTGAAGCAAACCTCAGTGATACCATGATAGTATATAAATATATTGTGATGGTATCATAGAGGACGGAGAAATCTCACTGAAGGACTGAAGCAGACCTTAATGATACCATCAGAGTATATATCATAGAGAACTTAGGAGTGTCTCACTGAAGGATTAAAGCAGATCTCAATGATACCATGACAATATACAGATATACTGTGATGATATCGTTTAGGACTAAATCAAACCTAAATGATACTATAACGGTATATAAATATAATATGATAGTATCATGAAAGTATGAAGAGTGTCTCATTGAATGACTGAAATAGTACTCCATGATACAATGCCAGTATATAAATATATTATGATGATATCATGTGTCACGATCCAATTTCTCAGGTCATGATGGCACCTACAATCCCCCAGTAGGTGAACCAATCCTCGTAGCCCAGAGCGGTTAGTAATGTGCTACTACCTAATCCAACACGCACAATATAAGCAGAAATAAGCGAAAGCAAATAAAGATAGAACAACGCAGAAACAAACAACCTGAACACATACAAAAGAAAACTACACCAATCCAAAGACCTAGTATCGAAAGTACATGAGCCTCTAATAGAATACAAGGTACTGAAGATAACAAAATAGTAAATACAACTGTCTCCGAATACACAAAGAGTAACAGTGCTAAAAGATGAGATATAGTCAAGCCCCGGTCGGCAGGAGCTCACCCTAGTCTCGAATATCCAAAAGTTGCACGATAATCCACGCGATCAACGGTGAAGGCTCACACTAGAATCTGCACCAAAAAGATGCAGAAGTGTAGTATGAACACCAATTACTAAGCAACGGGTACCCAGTAGGCATCATCGGCCGACTGAGCACATATAAGATATAAAGGCAGTAAATAGCAGATAGCAAAGAAGCTTTCACATAAGCAATAGGGAAAGCACATGAAAACTAGCACGGATAGAAGTCAACAAGAGTTACAAACATACTATGCTAGCCAAAGAAGATATATATAACACAGAACACAGGTGAAGGAAATAAAATGCACATGGAGTCCTTGCAACAATAATACATATAAAGAGAGAGTTTAAAAAGATGGAGGTATACCGATAACCTCAAGTAAAAGGGGAGAAAAGGGAAGCAATTAAACATACTCAAGCTAAAAGCAATATAGTTAATGAAATCATGTTAAAGACCCAACTTCAAGATAATACAATACAGAAATCAACCTCACAAGTACGACCCTAGGATGGAATAAGCTATGCCACAAAGAAACGAAAGCCACTAATCAGTATCACGATAAAGGATAGAATCTGCTAACCCATAACTGCTCAGAAGGCCAGATAACAGTGACACAACAATAAAGGACCCACTAATCCATCAATGATCAAAGTCCAAATAATCAGCCTTAACAGGATAGAAACCACTAATCCACCAATAACATAAGGCCATAACAAGCTCTACAATAAGATAGAAGTAATATAATCTACCTACAGTCCCAACGGGCGCTCATACACCTGAGGAACACGGTCAAGTGAAAACAAACCTTCTAGCATCCCATACTACCAGAGCATACACTGAACACACAACAAACAAGGGTGAAATCCGAATACAATATGTATGGTGATGTGTTATGATGGAACCAGTGTGATAGTAACTGTGTATGTACCTCATCCGGCACCTATAGGCCTAGTAGGTAGGATTCATAAAAGGACACTGCTCGTATATCTCAATTGCACTGTATACCCATCCTCCAGCACACTCGGCATGTAGCCCCTGTTCCTAGATCGACAGGGTCCATGGAGGTCCGTCACATACTAAAATGCAATATCTCAAAGTATAACTGACCGGAGTGTATCCGGGTCTAGATCAATAATCAAAATCTCATAGTACGTGACCAAAGTCAATCCGAGTCTAAATCAGTGGTAGTAATCTCAAAACCCTGTCAAAGGGTGCCCAGAGTGTATGCGAGTCTAAATCAGTGATCTCTAAACAACCCTTATAAAGGGTGCCTGGAGCGTATTCGGGTCTAAATCCGTAGTAAAATCATGCCTAGCACTACAGTACAGCCGAGTATAGTATTAGTGTGAAAACTGGATAAAATCATAATATCTCCCTTACTCCAAGAAGATCCATAAAATCAGTTTCAAATTCCTTTTATAACCATTTTATTGAAAATGTGCCCTCAGGGCCATGTAAGGTTTAGAAAATTAGTTATAGTAGGCCCGTAGCCAAAACAGTAGTAAAATATGCAAAAAATCCTTTGCATGAATGTTATGCTCACAAACAATAGATTATCCCAATGGCTCACAAAAAACCTCTCGGCCCTGCACATGCACAATTAGCTCTACAACATAGATATCCAGCCTAAAGTAACATCTCGATGTTCGAAACTCATGGAAATTCCTAATTTTCCTACCATCAATGGTCCAGAGGCATATACAAAGGCCACACAGGACTACAAGGGTGATATTACAATATTACAATGAGTATTACAAGCAATGTAAGAAATAAATCGGACAGAAGGGACGGACAAGGTCTGGGGTACCAACCTAGAATAACCAACCGAAGGATACTAATTAATGCAATTATAGCCTATATACGCAACGTCTAGTATGGAGAAGATCGTAACCTACCTGTCATCCGATGACTAGTTACTGGAATAGTGTCGTCCAAGATCAAACTGCTTCGAGAAGCCTTAATTTGCGAACAAACTATCAAAATAATATACTACTCGTCAAGATAAAGCCAACGGTACCCATAATGCTAAAAAAATAGTTGAGGAAAAATTCAAGTCACAAGTAGGCCCGTGGGCCCCTCAACCCAAAGCCAGAAATGAAAAACACCATGGTGTCCCAAATATTCCTCGGAGGACATGCTCCAAAAATGAGCACAAAACGAGAAGGGAGAAGGGGGAAAAACACCTACATTCAAGAACTAAGAGAGGGAAAATCAAAGGAAGATAACAGAATTTAGACGATGAAAACTACTCCCAAGTAAAGAACTGTTACAAATAATAAAATCCAAGGAATCGATCCCAGATCAAGAATCAACCACCCCAATGATCTGGACTCAGCCCTCAAGAATTTAGAGCTTGGAAGTTCATGAAAATGGCTGATATTCAATTTTGGAGAAGATGGAAAATGAGAGAGAAAAGAGGCTGGCCAGCTTTTAAATGCTGCCACTCCCAGGTGCTACAACGGCCATGCGGACGCAGGTGCACAAGCACCGAGGCACCCAGGCACGCATAGGAGCTCTTGCGCCGACGCGGCTGGCATAGCGCAGGGCCGCTGGCATGCAGAGGCGGGTGGGCAGGCAGGCGCAGTGCCCAGACACAGGCGCGCATGCACATGTACGACCCAGGTGCACGCCCTGGCGCCACACCAACAGCCAACAACAGCAGCAGCCTAAGCCAAGGTAAATTTTCACATGATGGACCCCGAGGAACGCATCTGGGGTCTCGCAAACACAAACAAGCTCAGCTATTCAACTAGAAACGGTATTACGGACTAA
This sequence comes from Jaltomata sinuosa, assembly GCA_003996215.1. Lineage (NCBI taxonomy): Eukaryota > Viridiplantae > Streptophyta > Magnoliopsida > Solanales > Solanaceae > Jaltomata > Jaltomata sinuosa. The sequence goes on along the minus strand of QJPP01001687.1, from coordinate 154,733 downwards.
ATAGAATCGACAAAAATCCTATCGGAGGTTGATTTAACAAAAAGTGGGCCCTGCGCCCAAAATCAACCTTTAGGCCAACTATTCTAAAACAAAACCTAAGGGCCGTAAACAAGTCCAGAAGCCTCGAGACCCAAACCAATGGTGCCTCTAGCCTAAACTCAACATTTTGGGGTTAACAGCACTGACGAAATTTCCATCCAAGGCCGTCTTCTCCAAATGTTGACCAAAGTCAACCATACAAGCCTAACTAGCCTAATAACACAGAACGAGAGGGAATTTCAAGCTGAAAAGCTCCCGGATCCCGACCAAAGGTCCAACTAGACCAAAGTCCACGCTCCGGAGCTAATGGAACTGTTGGAATTGGATTCCGAGCATGATTACCAAGAATGTTGACTGAAGTCAACGATTTCCTAAGTTAAAGCTCTAAAACAGGGAAATGGCCCTAAAGACCAAACAAATGGCCTGAGCAACAAACTATCGGTCTCAGTAAGACATTAATAACTTGGGGCTGCTACAGGCAAGTTTAACAGTACAAGGAAGGCAAAAATACAAGAATAACCGAAAGGGTCATTACATCATCCACTACTAAAAAAGACTTTCATTCGCGAAAGTCAAGAAAGAAGGAAATAGCAGAGACTCAACAACTGCAGATACAAATCCCGCACCATTCTCTCAGAAACTCAAGTAGCCTCCTCAACCGGATGTGATAAGATCTCAATTGGGGTTACCAAATGAAATCTTTCAAATACGCAAAAATTAAACATAGATGAGAAATAGGAGATGAGAAATGAAGAAATAAAGGATTAATTAAATCCACAACTAAACCAAGGGGGAAGAGAGCTTGAATTCTATAGAACTCAGTATCCCATATGAAACTACAAATGAGCTACTCATGTGAAAATCAAGGTGAAGGAGTTTTAGATTAACTATGGGAATCCACCCATCACTAATCCAAGCTACACTAAGCTAAACTATAGGGAATCCACCCTCTAACAAGCTACACTCAAAAGAGTTCTTCAATTCTCAATTTAACATAACCTAAGGAATGAAAATAACTAAGGCATCTATTTATAGTATGCCTCTTACAAACATAGCAACAAAGTGGCTATTTAAAATAAGGCCTAAAAGTGACCTTGGAAGACTACATGGTCGCACATCATGGTGCGAAGTGAGGTGTGATCCGCACCATCCATTGTGCTGGTCGCACATGGCTTCGCACAGCTCTGGCAGCAACCATCTTTGTGTTGTATTCTCCTTCTTCTTTCCAAGCAATCATCCAAATGTGGAATTTATTTATTGGATGCTCAATGAGACTCTCCCAAGCTCCTCTTTGTGCCTTCATGGCTTGTATAGTTTGGTTCCTCTTAGGTTGACCTTGAAGGATAGGTCTATCATGAATGGCACCGGGCGATATTGTAACATCTTCCCCTTCTTGAAAAGGATTCGTCCTCGAATCCAAATCCTGCAAAACATCAAAGATAATGAGTACAAGTCCTCTCCCAACCCAAACAAGGTAATCATCATAGGGTGCATGATAATACCTAAAGCAAGCATAGCATGTATTCAACACTCCAAATTGCTCACTCTTATGATATAACCAAGTATCAAAATGAATTAGAAAGAGCAAGTACTAAAACAATTTAAGAGATACTAGGAAACTCAAGCAACCTTGACAAAAGGGTAAATCAAGAGAACCAATATATTTAGGCAAACGAACACACAAGTTCACATTGGTTCTATACTTCAAGAAGTATATCTCTCCCCTTAAGTCAAGATACAAGGTATAACCCTCATAGCTAAGTGCAATGTCATAAACTAGGTCAAACCAAGTTATGACTCCCCCAAAAGCACTAGCCCATTTCAATAAGGGAATTAGCTCCACTTCGTCATCGGGGTAAAATACAAAGGTATCCCCCAAACAAATGGGCAAATATGTCATATTGAAGCCCATCAAGTTAAGTAATAACACTAAATTAGAATCACATGAAAGATTAGATGTGTCACTACTGTACTCATCACAAGAATATCTTACCTCCATGGCTTTAGAAAGTCCAAGAATAAGCATAATCCATGAGTACATACCATCCTTAGGCTTAGGCATTTGTAATGCACCAAACCGGATTTGTTGTCAAGGTGGTTTGCTCCAATGATTCTCCTCCTCCTCAAGACTCCTCCTTTGACAAGACTTCATAAACAAGTCAATCACATAATCAAGTCTATCAAGAGAGAGAGTTTTACCTTTAAGCTCATTGGTCCTACACCAAGCTTCATGTAGCATCTTCTTACCCTTTAGGTTAGAATCCTTGGCATAGTCCACATCAAGGGAATGCTCTTTTACCTTCATATTGCTCCCTTTCTTTGAAGAGCATTCTTCATTGTAGGAAATTTTTTCTCCACACAAATTTAGTCCATCAAGTGGATTAGGAATCCTCAAGAAAGACTTTTCATCATAGAGAAGGGTGCCCATATCTTGCTTGTCATCTTGACCAAGCTTTACCTCACAAGTAAGAGGTACCTAATCCCTCGAGAAGGAAGTTCCTTCATTGGGAAGGGTGTCATCATTCCATAGTGGATTACCAAACAACTTGTAGCCTCCAAGAGTAGTTACACTTTCAACATTACCAGAAATACCACTATGCACACTTGCAATAGTTACATCATCAAATAAGATATTATCCTTAAAAACACATTCCATCACAAGAGCTATTGGAGAGTAACAAGAAATGGAATCACTAATCAAGGAATCACTATCTATATACAAGGAATCTACATGACTATCCACATGATCAACAACATCAAGACCATCACTATATTGAGGTTCATTTAGCACATCACAAAATTCCTCATTTAGTAGGTCATCAACAAAACCAAGTCGACATCACAACAATTAACACTAGTTGGTAACATGTTAAGCTCACAAGAATCAAGCACATGATTATCACAATTAAGGCCAACTAGAATTTGATCTCTTTTTTCACATAATAATGTATTTTCATTCAAACCATAAGCATCATGGACACTTTTAGAAATGACATTATCAACACACAAGAAAGAGCCACTAGGCTCACCATATGGTAAAGGCTCATTAAGCTCACACAAAGATAAGCTATCACTCACACTCAATGGGCTACTAGCCACACAATGATCCTCCAAGTTCAAGAAAGGAGTGCAAGGATTAGCTTTGTTACCTTGTAGCTCATAAGAAGAATCACCTTTACCTTGGTTAACAACATTGGAGCACACTTGCTCCTTTGGGAAGCTTTCAATTACCTCAAGTTATTTCACATTTTGAGGTTCATCTTTAGGTTTTCTTCCAAGAATACCTGTACAATCATCAGCACAACTAAAGAGATAAAAAAAGTTACATGAATTAGGATTAGGTCGTGACAACCCTCTCACATCACTCCACACAACCTCTCCTTTTTCCACTCTAAATTTGTCACTTTTCACACCATTACTCCTCTCAACTTTTTCTCTCTCAATTTCATTGGAGTTGGGACAAGTGCCAAGTATCCCTTGAGAAGGGTTAGAAGGTCCCTTCAACTCAAGTTTACACTTTGGAGCACAAGGAGTAGACAATTTGACTTCTATGTTTGACTCCTTAGTGCCGACCTCACAAGGAGTAGCTTCCCTTGCTTCCAAAGGTAAATCTTTACGTTCATCTTCACAAGGAGTGGATTTCCTCATGATCTTTTGTAAATCCTCGGGCTTAATATTGGCAAACCATTGATGGAGCTATTCAAATTCACTTTGTACGAAAGCACATAATTCTTCAATTCTTAAGGTTTCACGATCCCTTACTGGAAGGAGCTCATCTGATTTCATTTCTCTAGGAGGTGTTGGTGGAAAGAGAAGTTCCCCATTGTAGTCCATGATATACTTGTACCAATCCTTCACATATATGATCCTATGAATTTTAAACCAAGCATGTCCCAAGCATATGTTACAAGTATCCATCAAGCCTATATCACATCAAACCTCTTCTTGGTAGCTCCCAAGTGAAATAGGTTAACCCAAAATCCTCTCTCATCAAGGATATGGCTTCAAGTTCGACAGAAAGGAAGCCTAAGATATTCTACCACCTCACAGGATATGACATTAACAAAACTTTGATCATCAAGCACAAGATCAAACCCCGTGACCCCATTTATATTTACTTTTGTTCCAAGAGTTTGCCTCTCCGGATCATGGCTATCTTGGAACCTTGAATTCACTCTACTTCCTCTAACACCATTCTCATATGTGTGTAAGACACATGGTATTAGGATAAGAATCGTACATCATTGTATTTTGGGAAGTAGGAAATGTACCTCTTCTATGGTCCACACGATGTCTTCGGATTTGTACTGACCATATATCCATACCTCCTCTCTTAGGATAGGAAGTTGCACAAGACGAGGAAGGATAGTCAACCTCACAACTTCCATTTTCATCAAGATTTTACTCAATGGATTCATAGGACCTAAGAAAGGAAGTATTATACTGCACATCGCCTTCATATTCATGGTGTGTAGTGTGAGAACCTTCACCATCATCATAGGACTTATAATAAGGTTTTTCTACTCCTTCATCTTCATCATAGGATCTATGAGCACTTGCTTCATATTCGCCTTTGGAGTATTAGTTCACAACACCATCTTCTTCATGGTCATATGGACCATCATAACCCTCATAGGCTTCACCATCATGTTCTAAGTCGTAGCCCTCGTTGGCTCCATCATAGCCTTCATAGGCCTTACCATTAGTATCATAGCCTCCATTTCTACAAGCATAGCTTTCCATGTCATCATCACAAGTATCTGAGGCTATGGATTACATTATACCTTATATCTCCTTTTCAACCTACCTGCAAAACTAGCAAACAATGTTAGTGGAAAAAATTCTCACGTCTCTCGTATTTAGACTCACAACTCACCTTCCTAGAGTGTCATTTCCAAAGTTGATAGAGAACTACCTTTGTCCAATCAATTCACAAGGTTACTTAACCTTTGTGGAAAAATAGATTCTTGTTACTTGAAAAATGGACGACTCAAATTCAAACGGAAGGATCCAAGAAATGATCAACGAGTTTGTAAAATGAGAAAAGCTAGAAAGAATTAGCACGAAATGAAATTCGGACTCAAGAACTAATCAACAACTAAGTAGATCAATTACTTGTTGATAATTATCTTTAAGAATCAAGAGAGGTGAATTAGAATCAAGGAAATGAAACTAGGAAGTTAGAACTTGAGATTCGTTGGAGAAAATTCAAGTTTGCAAAAATTCAACATGTGCTTGTGCGTTTCGCGCCTTCCGTTTTGCCCCTCGCACGTCATTTCGCACATGAAACCAGTAGTTCAGCACTTGAGGTGCAAAATCCATGTGCCAAACGCACCAGGCATTGTGCCAGTCACACAACACTTCGCACATCCCCGAAACAGACACCTGAAATTTCCGATTTTTGCACTTTTTTTTATTTTTCTTGTACTTTTTCTTCTAGTACTTGCCCTTTTTGGTAAATTCCCTTTTGTACTAACACAAGTTTCCTTTTCCCTTTGGATCAAACACACAATTTTGGGATTCTTCTTCTTCAAGAATTGAAGAACACCAAGAACAATATGAATTTCAAATTTTTGGAACTTCTTCAATTTACCTCAGATTGACCCCAAATTTGAAACGTAGCCTCTCCTCGATGTAGAGAACAAAGCCCAGTACAAATTAGAATTAATTACCACCAAAATAAAAGAGACCCATTTTCATGTTCTTCAAAAGCTTCAAACCAAAAAATGGTAGAAGCTTCAATTTAGCTCTTATTTCTTTCCAATTTGAGATTTGTGCTCCTTATGATAGGAAAAACAAACCCCAATACTTTTAAACCCTCAAATTAAACCCAAAATTTCCAGATCTTCAAACCCACTTGTTCTTCAAGGTTCTTCACCCAACAATGGTGAAAGCTTCAATTCTACTCCAAACAAGGTGAAATCTCAAATCTAGACTCAATAAACACTAGAGAACACAAATCTAGTGTCAGAAAAATAATCAAAACACAAAATCAAAATAATATTTTTTTAATTTTTTTTCAGATTTATGAACCTAGGATTAAGAATTATGGAAAAAATCCTTTAACTTAAGCTCTGATACCATATGATAAGATCCCAATCGGGGTTACCAATTGATATCTTTTAAATACGCAAAAATTAAAGATAGATGAGAAATAGGAAATGAGAAGTAAAGAAAGAAAGGATTAATTGAATCCACAACTAAACCAAGGAGGAAGAGAGATTGAATATTCATAGAAATGAGTAACCCAAATGAATTCACAAATGAGTAACTCAAGTGAAAATCAAGGTAAAAGAGTTTTACATCAACAATGGGAATCCACCCATCACTAACCTAAGCTATACTAAGCTAAACTATAGGGAATCCACCCTCTAACAAGCTACACTCAAAAGAGTTCTTCAATTCTCAATTCAACATAATCTAAGGAATGAAAATAGCTAAGGCATCTATTTATAGTATGCCTCTTACAAACATAGCCCAAAAGTGGCTATTTAAAATAAGGCCCAAAAATGACCTTGAAAGACTACATGGTCGCACATCATGGTGCGAAGTGAGGTGCGATTTGCACCATCCATTGTGATGGTCGCACATTGCTTCGCACAGCTCTGGAAGCAACCATCTTTGTGTTGTCTTCTCCTTCTTCCATCCAAGCAATCATCCAAATGTGGAATTGCTTTATTGGATGCTCAATGAGACTCTCCCAAGCTCCTCTTTGTGCCTTCATGGCTTGTATAGTTTTGTTCCTCTTGGGTTGACCTTGAAGGATAGGTCTATCACGAATGGCACCGGGCGATATCGTATTAGGACGGCACCCAACGGAGCTAAACCAAAGGAAAACTACCGCAAACTTCAACTTCTCACAAGCCAAACTCAACTCCAACCTCTAACTTCCAAAACTCCAAAGGTCTATCAACCAAACCAAACTTTTAAGGAAACTCAAGTGGGAGGCACCGACACTACACCAAAACCAAATGAACCAAGGCAATCACCACATAGAACTCGAATCCTCGATACCACAACCAAGTTCACCCAGAAAACCACCAACCAAACTTCTAACTCATGAATCCATTGGCCTGTAAAAACACTTCTATCTAACCTGAATCCTTTGCACCATGAACATAATGCTTCACACAAGTCGAACACTTGAGCCACCCTTGAGACATTAGCTAACCCATCGGAGATCCATAGTTCCCACTATACTCAACCTCAATCAAGGTCACCTTCACACTCAAACTCTATCCAAGCCAAGCCCTAGTCTACTAACCTCTGACATCTAAAATACCAACCCGAAGAACATCTTCAAAAACGGTAGTAATCTGACCCAACTGACCATCAACCAATGGACATATACATTTTCTAACATCAATCTCGATGTCTGAAACTAACTATCGGAGCTTAACTGAAACTTACACACCAGGGTTGGGAATGATATGTAAGAACACCCTGTGTTAATGGAGAAATTTCCCAACTGTCAAACAGAACCAGACTCGCTAAACTGTACCAAGTCTAAATTGACTGAAAGCGAATGAACCAGGGCAACCTACCCAAAAAGACCCCAAACATAAAACCAAATCTCTGCAAAGAGTGTGGTAAGCCTTACCACAAAAGTTCGTAGCCTGCCAACTAAGCTCCAAACTCTAAGAATACCATTGCCGTTCCAAACACTCAAACACCATTCGGATTTAAGACCACCTTACTAGTCTCACCTCAGAAAGAGTCCACCACGTCGCGAATATCAAGTCAAAACACTATAGGCAAAGGAAAGGATGTTTGAAGTCCAAGGTCGCCACCTAGATATTGAAAACTTCAACCTCTCAACTCATTACCCATTGGCTTGAAGTATCCACTCTACTGTACTAGTACACAAACCACCAGCTCCAAAAGCAATCAACATACCATAACTTCTAGCCTATATTGTTAGAACCTAATCAACGCTGAAATCCCACACAACAGACAATATCTCAGAGAGTCAACCAAATCACTCTTCCAACTCTCGGAATACAAAGGCAACCACTAATCCTCAAGTACCATTGAAACCTAAAGTAGCCCTGTCAGTTTCAACCCGCACAACTAGATCACATATAACACACCACCGTTGATCCTTGATCTGACATTGCTGAATCTGTCCAACCAAGGTAGAATGGACCTCGTACTGACATGAACACCACCAGGATATGGCAAGTCCAACCTAATCAAATGGTTAGCCAAGGACTGGATGGCCAAGGCCAACCGCCACTTTGAAACTAAAATAGAGAAGCTAAACTGTCCGCACTTACTGCCTTCCGGCACAAAGATGCTACAACCAAAGAGAACCTTCTATGAACCATCTGAAGTAACCTGCTAGCCCATGATTCTAAAACCCCATTCCAACTTCCAAACAATGCCTCTGTCGAACCCCTGAGTAGACTCATCTGCCACCGCTGAACACTATAGAAACTGGGGCCAACTAGGCTCTGAAGATATAATTTTCTCAACCCTTAGATGCTACTGAGACTTGGTTCATCCAAAGAATATAAAAAGGAAACCACAGTTAGTACAACAAGCTCCCAAAGGTAGTACTAGAAATGGTCACTACCTCGATCTTTTACTAGAAGGAAATCTAACCTCAAATTCATCTAAGGAAAATGTGTCTGCAATCTGTAGTCGGACGAATCAAGTCATCTACACACAAACCCAAGCAAACCCTCAGTCAGCTACTAGTAACACATACATACAAACAAGGAGTCATCTCTCTCCTTTTTTAAGCAACACGAAACCCTTTTCCAAAGATACTCTGAACCTGACAAACTCTTTCTCAAAAGATCCTGGAGCTATTCCCTTAGCTCCCACATCTTTTACTGGCAACACTCGATAAGGCAGGAAAATAATAGGTTGAATGCCCAACTCAACCACAATGTTACTGTCAAAACTCAACCCAACCGGAACTGGAGAAAATAAGGAAATCAACTCATACCAAACTACAAACTGAAGAAAACAATGAAAGGAACCCATATACCTGCCAACTTCTAAAACCAATCAAAATAATGAGGATTGAGTCTAACCCCTCAGGAAAATCAAAACCATCTAGTACCCACTAGCATAACCAATCACTATTCTCCTTAAGCCAAAACTACTTCCCTCGGTACAAAGCTATCGGCACCACACCACACAACAGAGAGACTTCTAGAAAACGCTAGATAATGGCCTAGGCAACAACCACCAAGATTGCTAGAAAAGAATGACTCAAACTCACTCTAAAACCACAGGGAACATAAGAAATGAGGCTAACAAGAGCTACCCATGAGTCAAAACTCTGGGTAGTCACCTCTCAAGGAAAAAACACCTCATCAACTACTAAAAAGAATTAATCTACGGAGAAATTGTATGCATAAATACTACAACTCAGGTAGTAATACAACCAAATAAGAAACAGGTAGGCATATAAGCATATACACAAAAAAGGGTAGATTCACAAAGCTAACAATGCCAACACTAGCTAATGGTAACAAAAGTCATACCTGAAGCAACGATATTGGGAACATCTATCTCTGGCCCACCAAGAGGGTTATCAGATTGTTAGGGTCTATCACTGGACTGAGTAGTCGATGTTGAAGGCTTAATCATCCCTCACCGAGGACAATCTCTAAAATAGTGACCAACCATCCCATAACTATAACAACCCAAGGAAGCCCTACTTTGACGCACGGTGCCTGTCGACTCTAGATGGATGCCTGAACCACCTGGATGAAAGCCACCTCTAACCATATGGGGACAACCCCTACTACTCTGCATAATACCTCTAGCTGCCTAGGGACCACCTCTACTACCCCGCACAACACCTCTAGACGACGGCACTAGAACCCTATAAGATAGAACCTGATAACCCTGCTGACTGGAAGGTGTGATCGTAGGGCAATCCTTTGCAAACTGCCCATGCTAACTGCACTGAAAACAAGTCTCACTAGATAAAGTTGGATGGGGAGATCTTTCTAAACCTGGTTGGCTACTATGGCCTACACGCCCTGAATGCGAACCTCGAAGAACCTAACCTGCATCGTGCCCACTCTGCTCAACATGCTCTGTACAACCACCCTTTGAAACCTATGGAGCCACTGAAATTAGCCTACTAGACAGAAAGCAATGGAACCGATCTCTAGCAGAGAATCCCCTACGTTGAGTTTGAGAACCTCGCAAACTTCCCTGACAACAACGCCTCTTAGAACTACCTCCATAAGCCTCACGGCATAACCCATCAATAGCCCAAGCATAATCAACTACCGGAAGGAAGGTAGGCCCAACTGTCACCAAGTGCTCGGTCACTAAATCGAGTGGTGAAATCAATCCTCCAATAAAACCCTGAACTCTCTCAAACTCTGAAGGCACAGTCCTAGCAGTACATTGAATTACCTCGTGAAACCCTACCTCATACTCCAAAAATGACATACAACCCTGCTGGAGAACTGAAACCTCAAACCTACCTGAAGCATTGCTTGAAAATTGGGTACTGCCCCAACCTGGGGTACTTATACACCCTCCAGAAAACTCTAAGTCCTAGTCATGATGTCCTAAAGAACTAGGGTAGCCATAAATCATATCGGAGGTTGGCTGGCCCCAAACCCCCTAGCTGATACGATATGCTCTCACGCTGAAATCCTGGCACTAAAGAAAGCACTGAAGCAACAGGCACAAAATCCTCGATATCACCCACTGTCGTACTCATCCTAGGCATCTGAGAAGGTATGGATCAAATGAGGTTTAGAAGCCGATAGAGCCAAGAACGCACGATAAGGAGCCAAGAATAGGGAACTTCTCCTAGTAATGCCTTATAGCATCCCGCAGATAGGATACATACATCATTGTACTAATCCGCGAGACTCTACTTAGACACTTGATCTTGTACCAACAACAGTGGTGAACCTAGGCTATGATACCAAGCTTTCACGATCCAATTTCTCAGGTCATGATGGCACCTACAACCCCTCAATAGGTGAACCAATCCCTGTAGCCCAAAATGGTTAGTAATGGATTACTACCTAATCCAACACTCACAATATAAGCAGAAATAAGTATAAGAAAATATAGATAGAACAACATGGAAGTAAACAACCTAAGCATATACAAAAGAAAACTACACCAACCTAAAGACCTGGTATCGAAAGTATATGAGCCTCTAATAGAATACAAGGTACTGAAGATAACAAAATAGTAAATACAATTATCTTTGAATACACAAAAAGCAACAGTGCCAAAAGATGAGATATGGTCAACCCCGGTCGGTAGGAGCTCATCCTAGTCTCAAATATCCAAAAGCTGCACTAGAATCCACATGATCAATGGTGAAGGCTCACACTAGAATCTGCACTAGAAAGATACAAAAGTGTAGTATGAGCACCAATTGCTAAACAATGGGTACCCAATAGGCATCATCGATCGACTGAGAGCATATAAGATATAAAGGCAGTAAATAGCAGATAATAAAGAACCAATCACAGAAGCAATAGGGAAAGCACATGGAAACTAGCACGGATAGAAGTCAACAAGAGTTATAAATATACTATGCTAGCCAAAGAAGATATATATAACGCAGAACATAGTTGAAAGAAAGAAAATGCACATGGAGTCCTTGCAACAACAATATATATAAAGAAAGAGTTTAGAAAGATGGCGGTGCACCGGTAACCTCGAGTAAAAAGGTAGAGAAGGGAAGCAATTAAACATACTCAAGTTAGAAGCAATATACTTAATGAAATACTGCTAAAAACCCAACTTCAAGATAATACAAGACATAAATCAACCTCACTAGTATAACCCTAGGATGGAATAAGCTATTCCACAAAGAAACAAAAGGCCTAATCAGTACCACGATAAAGGATAGAATCCGCTAACCCACAACTGCTCAGAAGGCCACATTATAGTGCCACAACAATAAAGGACCCACTAATCCATCAATGATCAAAGTCTAAATAATCAGAATCTCAACAGGCTAGAAAACACTAATCCACCAATAACTGAAGGCCATAAAAAGCTCTACAATAAGATAGAAGTAATATAATCTACCTACAGTCCGAATGGGCGCCCACATACCCGAGGAACACAATCAAGTGAAAACAAATCCTCCTATATCTTATACTACCGGAGCGTACACTGAGCACATAACAATCAAAGGTGGAATCCAAATACAATATGCATGATGATGTGATATGATCAAACCACTGTGGTAGTAACTCTGTATGTACCTCCTCCGGTGCCTATAGGCCTAGTAGGTAGGATCCATGGAAGGACATTTCCCATATACCTCAACTGCACAGTATAACCCTCCTCATGCACACTTGGCACGTAACCCCTGGTCCTAGATCGGCAGGGCCCATAGAGGTGCGTGACCACATACTAAAATGCAATATCTTAAAGTATAACCTCTCAAAGTGTATATGGGTATAGATCAATAATCAAAATATCATAGTACGTGCCCAGAGTCAATCTGGGTCTAAATTAGTGGTAGTAATCTCAAAACCCCGTCAAAGGGTGCTCGGAGTGTATCCGGGTCTAAATCAGTGATCAAAGTCTCAACAACCCTTATAAATGGTGATTGAAGTGTATTCGGGTCCAAATCCATAGTAAAATAATGTCTAGTGCTACAGCACGGCCTAGTCTAGTATCAGTGTGAAAACTAGTGATAAAATCATAATATCTCCCTTATTCCAAGAAGATCCACAAAATCAGTTTCAAATTCTTTTTATAACCATTTTACCAAAAATGGGCCCTCGGGGCCATACAAAGTTTAGAAAATCAATTATAGTAAGTCTGTAGCCATACCAATAGTAAAATATGCAGAAAAATCCTTTGCATGAATGATATGCTCACAAACAATAGATTAGCACAACGTCTCACAAATAACCTATTGGCCCTGCACAGGCACAATTAGCTCTACAACATAGATATCCAGTCTAAAGTAACATCTTGATGTCCAGGACTCATAGACATTCCCAATTATCCCACCGTCTATAGTCCAGAGACATATACAAAGTCCACACAGGGCCACAAGGGTGATATTACAATATTACAATGAGTACTACAAGCAACATAAGAAATATATCGGACAAAAGGGATGGACAAGGTATCGGGTACCAACCTAGAATAACCAACCCAAGGATACTAATTAATGCAATTATAGTGTAAATACACAAAGTCTAGTATGGAGAATACCGTAACCTACCTGTCGTCCAACAACTAACTGCTGGAGTGGCGTCATCCAAGCTCGAACTGCTCCGAGAGACCCCAATTTGCGAACAAACTATCACAATAATATACTACTTATTAAGATGAAGCCAACAGTACTCATAATGCTATAAACATAGTCGGGTCAAAATCTGGGTCATAAGCGGGACCGTGGGACCCACAATCCAACGCCAGAAATGAAAAACACCATGGTATCCCAAATATTCCCAGGAGGACATGCTCCAAAAATGAGCATAAAATGAGAAGGGAGAAGGGGAAAACAGCCCCTACGTTTAAGAATTAAGAGAGGGGAAATCAAAGAAAGATAACAGAATTTAGACGATAAAAATTTACCAATAAAAGCCGAGGAATCGATCCAGGACAAAGAATTAACCACCCCAATGATCTGGACTCAGCCCTCAAGAATTTAGAGCTTGGAAGCTCATGAAAATGGCTGAAATTCGTTTTTGGAGAAGATGGAAAATGAGAGAGAAAAGAGGTTGGCCAGCTTTTAAATTTTGCCATGCCCAGGCGCTACAGCGGCCATGCAAATGCAGGTGCGCTGGCGCTGAGGCGGCTAGCACAACGCAGGGGTGCTGGCACCCTGATGCGGGCGAGCACGGAGGTGTGGTGCCCAGGCACAAGTGCTCGCGCGCAGATGCAGCCTAGGGACACGCCCTGGCGCCACACCAGCAGCCAGCAACAACAACAGCCTAAGCCAAGCCAGATTTTCACACGATGGGCCCCCGGGAACGTATCTGGTGTCCAGCGAACACAAACGAGCTGATCTATTCAACTAAAAACGTCATTTTAGACTTAATAGAATTGATGAAAATCCCATCGGAGGTCAATTTAATGAAAAGTGGGCCCTGCGTCCAAAATTAACCTTTAGGCCAACTATTTCAAAAATGGAACCTAAGGGCCGAAAACAAGTCCGGAAGCCTCAAGACCCGAACCAACAGTCCCTCTAGCCTAAACTCAATATTTCGGAGCTAACAACACTCATGGAATTTCCATTCGAAGCCGTCTTCTCTAAATATTGATCAAAGTCAACCATACAAGCCCAACTTGCCTGAAAACACAAAACGAGAGAGAATTCAAAGCTGAAAAGCTCCCAGATCCTGATCAAAGGTCCAACTAGACCAAAGTCCATGCTCCAGAGCTAACAAAATTGTCAGAATTCAATTCCAAGCACGATTACCAATAATATTGACTGAAGTCAACGATTTCCTAAGTTAAAGCGCTAAAACAGGGAAACAACCATAAAGACCAAACAAATGGTCCAAGCACTGAACTACCGATCTCAGCAAGCCATAAATGAATTGAGGCCACTACATGCAAGATCTAATAGTACAAGGAAGGCAAAAATATGAGAATGACCGAAAGGATCATTACATCGTGGAACACTGGAGAGTGTCTCACTGAAGGACTGAAGCAGTCCTTTATGATACCATGTCATTATATAAATATATTTTATTGGTATCATTGAGAATCGAGGAGTGTATCACTGAAGGACTGAAGCAGAACTCAATGAAAATCACCAGATATTAAAAAAGAAGAATACAGAAAAAGAACAAAGAAAGTGAATAAAATTATATTATAGAGACAAAAATAAAAGAAAAACAATATAAAATAAAATTAGAAAAAACAAAAAATAAATTAATTAAAACAGAAAGAAAACATAAATAAAGAGCCAAAATTGAGAACGAAATTTGATTATGAGAGAAAAAAAAAAGCAAGTGCACAAATGTCTACGATATGTGTTATCTTCTTTTTGTTATATATAAAAAAGCATAAACAAAAAAGCAAAAAATATAATATTAGAACATAACACGAGTTTGTTAGCCTCGACTTTTTCTTATGGGATTTTTTAAGGTTATCAATTTTGACTTTTCTGATTTTCAGGGAATATGAAATACTTCTTTCACCCTCGAAATTGAAAATTTCATTTAATAAATTATGTACCCTAAAAGTAACAGAAAAAGCAGGAGAAAAATATTCTCATAGTTTAAGAAATCATACCTTGATTAACACGTTGATTGATGATGTTGAGATGTCCTAAACTTCTTAACTAATATATAAATCTTGCTTCACGTTAATCTTTGTCATAACTAAGCCAATTGTACATAAATTTTACTACTCAAACTTAATAGAGTAATTTAAGCACAAACACCTCTACAAAAAATATAATTGAATAAAGTAATTTTTTTACGCGGAGCATATAAAATTAAGATATCTAAAAAGGAAAAAGGAAGAAAATTTTCTGGACAATAATGTTAAACTTTTGAGGGAATTTTCTTGGATGCAACAGCTGAGACCCGACTGTTAGCAATTTTTTATTTAAGTGGACTCACATATTTAATATAATTGTATATAGGTATGCTATCACTTAATGAGCCTATATTAATGATCTAATAGAAATATTATTTACATGGGCTGTAGAAATATTAAGATATAAGCATGGGCTCTATTTATGCATAGAGACATATTTAATATTCAGTTATAATTGAAAAGATACCTCCTCTAAAGTGGAATAATTGAAGTGTTGCCTTTTAGAAGAGATATTAAGAATATAAAGTTGTGGTCCCTAAGTCTGTACGTAAAAAAAAATTCTCTACCTGTTACAACTCAAAATTTCACGGGTTGTGATGACACCTACCCCAATCCATCTGTGGTAGGTAAGCCTAACTCAACAAATATTAGCACTTCAAGTAAAGATAATAAAGTGAAATTCATACAAATAATTAATAATAATATCTCAAAAAATCATCAATGATACTGAACAAGACCATAGACATTGTTGGATATCTTAGACTATGTTGACTTAGAGTTTTGGATGATGACTTTTAATTTCTGGAGATATGTTTAGATGAATGTTTTTCGCACATTCCTTTATTATTTATATAGACCTTGATTTATTTATGACTTAAGTGAAATTTTATCTATCTTCTTTTAAATTGGTCAAGTCTGAGAGTTGGGTTGGATTATTTGATTCTCTCACCGGAGGGTTAACGTGAGTGTCAATCACGGCCCCGTATGGGTCGTGAAAAAGCAGTTTGTATTTGGCTAAATCATTTAAAAAATATTGTTGAATACTTTTGATAAGTAGATTGTGTTTGGCTAATCTTTTTTAAAAGTACATTTAAGAGTCAAAGAACAAAAAAAGACAGATATTATTGCATTTTCACGATAAAAATTATTTTATATAGAAAAAATATTTAAATATTTATTATGAAAATTAAATTAAAAAGTACAAATTATAAATTTTCAATCAATATAATACATAGATCAGTCAAAGAAAATATTAAATATCAATATAATATTGACAAGATGATTTAAATATACTGAAAACATCGAAAAAAATAATTGTGCTATAAAGGAAGAATAGAATTCTTAAATGGAACGTAACAAAACTTATGAGATATATTAATTAATTAATGCAAGATACATTGGTAAATATATATAAATAGTAGGGATATGTCTTGAAAAAATTATTTTTCTGCTTTTTTAAAGAAGAAGAAATTTTTAGCTTCTTCCCAACTGCAGAAAAACTGCTTCTGCTTCTGCTTCTATTTAAAAGTTATTTTACTGATTGGCCAAATACCTTAGTTTTCCAAAAAGGTATTTTTTTCTCAAAAAAAAAAATACTTTTGACCTCCTAAGCACAAGGCCAAACAAGCTTTAAGTAACAGTGCATCATTATATAATAGGAGTAAAAATGCAGTGCAACTCATATTGCATTTTGAAACACAAAAGAATCAATAAGTCCCCTATTCATTGGAGCGGAGATGGCACAACAAGAAGAAGAGGATGACCCTGTATGCATAATGAAAAAGCGCTCATATCACTGGGCATTGAGAAATTTTAGTGTATGGTGATGTGCCATGAAGGTCTTGCTTTTATTGCAGAAGCATTCGAGACTATGATTCTCTCTTTTATAGGATCTGCTTTATGGTCTCAATGGGCATTTTCTTCTACTCAAGAAAGCCTTATCACAACTGTTATTTTTGCTGACATGCTTATCAAATCTATTTTTTGGGTGCTTCATCTTAGACACTTGCAGAAGAATGCAAGAATTTATTCAAAATGAACTTCTTTTTAGATCGAGGAACTAAGAAAGGAATTGATTTCTCGAATAGTCACTCAATTAATAGTTATCAGAAAATTTCTTTCTTTTTTATTTCAATTTTCTTCAACATAGAAAGTGACTTCTGATATTATAACTACTAGTGAAGTGATTATATGAGAAATCAACTCAGTTAGAAATAATCATTTTGATATAATTTCATTGTCTGTTTACCGCGAAGGATATTCTAAGTATGGCAATAGTGACTGTAGTATCTGCGGCACTCAATATCTTTTCTCCTAATTATAATTTGTTTCTTGATGTGTGTATGATGGTTGAATTTAGAGCATGTGAATCTTGGTTTCTTGAATTTGTGCCTTCACAAAATAAGGGTATGTGGACCATTATTTTTACTGATCTTTGGACAAATACAACAATACTTAAGGCTTTATTAGCATCGGTATATTACATCCTTTTCTTTTTCTTATTTGGCTTGTAATTTATCTTAAATCTTCACTTACCTTTCTTTCTAGAATAACTGGTGCGACCTGCAGTGAATGAATTAGCAGCATTTGAAATTATCTTCTAGCCTTTTTTAGTTGTGTCAATTAGCTTTTCGTGATGTCTTCTTACTTGTTGATCTTCCATTATATCATTCCTCCAAATAACATCATTTTCATTTATGTGATAATCTTTTATTTCCACATCAAAAAAATAGAAACAGATGGAGGAATGAAACTCTTTAGTAGTTCTTCTCCTGCAAGCATGTAGGACTAGTGAATTATCTTAGCCAACACAATTTATTATTCATTTTTCAAGTATTAAGCACTTTTCTTCATTCTAACCTTTAAGGACCATGTGATCTCAAGAGACGCCTGTGATATTTTAAAGAAAATAGTTATTATCAATAAGACAAAACTTCCCCCTGAAAAGCTTGTCTCTTCTCAACTGACTGGGGAAATTTTTTCGCTCAGAAAAAACAAAATCTCAAGTATTAAATTAGGTTTCTCATCCTTACTAGTACTTTTTCCCCCACATTACACTTCTCGCAAGGGTGGTTTATATTTAAAATTCCTTATCATATTATGGCATTACATTGTTGACCACTCAGTTTAGCAGTGGAAAATATCAATACTTGTCAATTGCTTTGCAGACGAACAATGGTTAAAGCCTTTATAACTGTAATAATCGGGTCCGTTGTTATGGATAAACCTTTCATGCCAAGTTTTGGGTTAGAAAACTTCTGAGTTTGGGAGTTAAAAATTTTGGGCTAGGCTAGTCTCAGACGGTTTTTGAGCGAGATATGATCTAGGGAAATCCAGGTGAGGATTAGGTAAGGTATCTTGTATTGATCTAGTATATCCATTAGCTAAGACGTTTAGGAGTCCAAGGGACTTTTCAGAAATAAATTCGGGTAAGTAGAACTTCCGATATTAAAGTTTATATGAAGGGGTTATTTTAAAATTTTAGGATTTAAGATGTGTTGTAAAATGGTCACTTTTGTGGGATTTTTTGAGATTCTGTCCTGATAGCGGTTGACACTGCGGTACCGCGGCCTTCACTATAACGAAAAAATTCCTGCTATAACGGAAGTCAATGACGGTTAGCACCGCCATAGCTGTTAGCAAAGCGGTGCCGCTATAGTGGTGTATGGACCTCTATAGCGGAGTAAGTCAGGTTTAATGAAGAAACTTCCCCAAAACATTCAATTTTTTCTCAAGAATGTTTTTGAGAAGGGAAAGGTCGATTTGGATGATTTCAACTCCATTTTTCACCATTTATCATCCCAAAGGTAAGAATTTTGCTTCCCTAACTTAGTACTATATTTCCAACGCAGTAAAATAGTTAACTGTGGGTTTGGGGGAAGGTTTGGGTTAACCTAAGAGTGTAGAATCTGGGGAAAAGGGGGGATTCTAGGGTGTTAAGTTCTTCGATCCTGAATATTATTGTTGGGTTATGATCTGTACGCCATAATTTGCTAAATGTAATCGTAAAAATAGTAGTTTAGGTTGAATTAGTAGTGGGAAATCCCGAAAATGGGTGGAAGGGTTATAGTTTTGGCCTGGGGATTAGGATTTTTTTATAATAATCCAGGTATTTTAGTTCAGTAAATTGATTATCATTGCTTGTAATTGTGTTTAGACCAAGAGCAAGCTAAATCTATAGGAAACGAGAAGGCTCTGGTCCAGTAAAGTTTCCAAAAGCAATTCAAGGTAGGTGATGGTTAATATTTGCCAAATACAATGTATATACATGTAACTATAACTTAGTATTGTATGTGCTTTTGTGCTTAGGAAAGGAAGATTGAATATCCAAGTATTTGGGGTGTCAATTATGTGAAATGAACTTGATTATTGCTTGTTGGTTTACAAGGGTGTTTTCTATTCATTTTAGTATTGATTGTTGGTTTTTGTGTGATATTAGCGGTTGTCTCGGGTACCACGCCTGGTATGAGATACTAATGGTTGTCTTGGATACCACGCCTGGTACAGGATAATAATGGTTAGCTCAGGTACCACGCCTAGTACAGGTTATATATATCGATTAGCTTGGGTACCACGTCTGGTACGGGTTTAATCTGCATTGTTGATAGTATTTTCAATGGTTCCATGAGAGGAATGGGTTGATTTGCTGAATTTGTGATTTATTATGTTGGTCCTTGAGACGTCGGGTTGTTACACTTAAATGTAAGGTTGGTCCTGGGGTAGACCGGGCATTGCATGTTAACACTAGGTGTTGGTCTATGGATCCGTAGTTGGTCTGGGAATGCAATAAAGGTAAATGTCTTGATTGTTGTTCATGGTTAAATGATTGTTGAACTTGTTTTTATGTGGTTGATAAGTTAGAAGGTAAGTTGAGAGCCTGGAATCATGTTGTTGGTTGTTACTACATGTTGGTGCTACTTTACTCAGTTTTGGTTTATTGTACTTATATTGTTTATTGGAGCTGGCTGATGATCCTACCAGTACACGATGGTTGTGTATTAATTCTGCACTTATTTTCCTTTTATGAGTACAGAACATCTTCCGGCAGCTCTTATGCGACCTCATATATAGTCCCAACGATTTCAGTTTCCAAGGGTGAGCTTCTTCTTCTAGGATACCATGGTTTCTCTAGTATATTTTCTAGTCCATTGTTGGGATTAGACTCTGTTATTTTTGGGGCTGCATCCCTATATTCTAGACAGTAGGAGATATTTTGGTACGGTGACTTTCAGTTCTAGGAGTATTTCCACAAGATCTTGTCTTATTAGTATTTGATAGTGAATGTTAGTTTAATTTACTGCAAATTGGTTTTGAGCAGCTAGACTTTACTAAGTGTTGGGTTGATATTGGTTCGCTCATCTGGATATTTTGGGTGGGTGCCACTCACGGCGGGTTGGGTCGTGACAAAGATGGTATCATATCCCTAGGTTTGTTCATCTCGTCATACCAAAATGGGTCTAGTAGAGTCTTGTGGAATGGTACGAAAACATCTGTACTTTTCTTTGAGAGGCTATAGGACTTTAGGAAACCATCACTCCTTTCCTCCTTCGCGCTATAACTCGATTCCAATTGGTAGCTGGCGATACAAATTGGTATCTAACCTGTTTCACTCTTTTGTCCGCAGATGGTGAATACCAGGAATAACGGAGCAAGGGTGGGGGTTTCGGTAGAGGGACCAACGGTCAGAGAAAGGGGTAGGGGTAGAGGGAGAGCAGCACCCGCCAGGAGTGGATCTCAGGCAGCTGCAGGAGTGAGATCGGTGACCCCTCCCCCACCCCAGGGTCTTGTTGATGAGAAAGTGGAGGTTGTTGTTAAGAAGGGCGCGGAACAGGCAGAGGCGGCACCGGCTGGATGTGTAGGCCTTCCCCCTATATCGCCTTCCCCCTATATCGCCTGAGGCATTTCAGCAGGTATGGACTTTTCTGAGTGGGCTGGTGGGTGCTGGAGCTACTCCCACAGGTATTGTGGATCAAGTTCTGGGAATTCAGTTGGCTGTTACAATGTATCCTAGGCGGCATCGGGTACTGATGACTTCTTTCGACCGATGGTCTGATTATGACTGGGAATGAGCATGAGATGCTGACCAAGTTTTTGAAACTGAAACCTCCTACATTTCAGGGTACTGAGAAAGAGGATGCCTATGAATTTATCCTGGATTGTTATGAGAGGTTGCATAAGCTGGGAATTTTACAATAGCATGGGTGTAACGACTGGGTCCATCGTTATAGGAAAACCATTCATACCAATTTTTAGAGTTAGAAAACTCCGGGTTTGGGAGTTTGAAATTCTGGGCTAGGCTAGTCTCGGCCGATTTTGGTGTATGGTCTAGGGCAATCCGGGTAAGGATTGGGTTACGTGTTTTAAATTGAGCTAGTTTTCCATTTATCTAAGACATAAAGGAGTCTAGGGGACTTTTCAAAATCAAATTCAAGTAAGTAGAACTCCAAGAATCGAGGTTGATATGAAGGGGTTATTCCGGGACGTCAGGAAAATAAGTGTGTTGTAAAATGGGATAATTTGAGGGACTTTATAACTTTCTGTCCTGTGTCAACCACCATAGCGGTTGACAAACCGCCATAGCGACCTCTATTGTAGCATAGAAAATATTGCTACAGCGGAAGTCAACATTGGTCAGCCTCCGCCATAGCGGTCGACTCTGCTATGGCAGTACTGCTATAGGAGCATGATGGGATTTAATGCAGAAACTTCACCAAAATAGTCAGTTTTCAACAAAGATATTTTGGGAGAAGAAGAGGGCAATTTTGGGAGATTTCCATCAGTTTTAACCGTTTTCCATCATAAAGGTAAGGTTTCTACTCCCCAACCTTCGTACTATCTTTCCTACGCTTTAGAATTGCTAGGGGTGGACTTGGGGGAAGGTTTGGAATGACCTAGGAATGGAAGAATCTAGGGAAAAGGGGGATTCTAGGGTGCTAGAGTTCTTGGGTCTTGATTATTGATGATGGGTGATGATCACTTAGCCATAATTCTCTAAAAAGGTATCCGTAAAAATGATGAATTTAGGTGAATTAATGGTGGGAAAGCCTGGGAATGGGTGGAATGATCATTGGTTGGCCTGGGGATTAAGATTTTGTATAATTCGAGTACTTTTGGGTTAGAAATTGATTATGGTTCTTGCATATTTATTTCTAGACCAAGAACAAGCAAGGAATCCTGAAAAGGAGAAAACTCCGGTTCAATAGAGCTTGAAATATTTTGAGGTAGGTGATGGTTATTGATTTCTATATGCATTGTATGTTTCTGTACTTTTGTCTAAGTGGTGTATGAGTTGCATGCTTAGGGAATGATTTAGGAATGTCTAAGGGTCATATTATCAGTCTTGTGAAATGAACTAGGTGTTGTTGCTTGTTGGTTTACAAGTTTGATTGTTCATTGTTTGTGTGTGGATTCGGTATGACATTCGGTTGGCTTGGGTACCACGCTTGGTATGGAATACTAACGGTTGGCTCGGGTACCACGCCTGGTATGAGATAACAAATGGTTGGCTTGGGTACCACGCCTGGTATGGGATACTAACTGGTTGGATCGGGTACCACGCCTGGTATGGGTTTACTTATTTGCATTGTGCATTTGATTTTGGTTCCATGAGTGAACCGGGCTGTGTTTATGATTTGTGATATTGTATATGATCCTTGAGAGGCCGGGTTGTGATTATTGGTCTGTGAGTTTGGTCTTGGTGTAGACCGAGTTGCATGTTTAACACTTAGGTGTTATTTAGGGGGATCCCAGGGTGGGTCCGGGATACGTAAAATGGTATAATTATTGATTAGTATTGATGGTTGATCATGGTTATAAGGGTAGGTTACATGTGGGAACAAGCTAGGAAGAGACTTGTAGTACAGGGATATTTGTTGGCTTGTTTACATGTTTCTTATAATTCTACTTGGCTATTGTACTGTTCATATATTGTTATTTGGAACTGGCTGATGATCCTACCATTACACGGTGGTTGTGTACTGATTCTGCACTTGTGTTTCTTTTGTGAGTATAGGCAATCTTCCGGCGATTGACGCACGACCTCATCTGTAGGCTTAACGCATCAAGACATCAAGGGTGAGCTATTTCAATCAAGCAGCCTTGGTTTCTTTCGCACTAGTTGTAGCACACTTATTTCGGGCTTAAACTCTGCTTATTTACATTAGGGTTGCATCCCCGTATTCTAGATTTTTGGTAGTGTTTTGGTATGATGACTTTCAGGTTCTAGGGAGGGATTTTCGCAGGTTATTTATAATAGTGTTGGCTTTGGCTATTTACTGCTAGTTTACTTATTTGCACACTGGTTTTGAGCTGTTAGAATGATTAAGTTTGGGGTCGTTGATGTTCGCTCACTCGGGGGTTGGGTGGGTGTCACTCACGGCGGTCTGGGTCATGACAAAAATAATATCAGAGCCCTAGGTTTATTGATCTCGTCGTACCAAACAGGTCTAGTAGAGTCTTGCAGAACGGTGCGGAGATGTCCATACTTTTCTTCGAGAGGCTATAGGACTTTAGGAAAACTATCTCTTCATTCTTCCTTTGTGATATAACTTGATTCCAATTGGTATCTGGCGATACAAATTGGTATCTAACTCTTTCACTCTTATGTCCGTAGATGGTTAACACAAGGAACAACGGAGCAAGACCAGCAGTCCCAGCCGCGGGTCTGGTCGTTAGAGGCAGAGGCAAGGGTAGGGGCAGAGGTCGGGGCAAAGCCACACCCGCCAGGGGTGTAGCTCAAGCGGAGGCAGGAGAGTGAGAAGTAACCCCTCCCCCACCTCAGGAACAGGTTGTCAAAGAAGTGGAAATTGTTGTTAAGGACGGAGGGGCGCAGAAGGAGGCAGAACCGACTGGAGGTGCAGGCCTTCCCCCTATGACACCCGAAGCATTTCAGAAGGTTTGGAACTTCCTGAGTGGTTTGGTTGGTATGGGAGCCACCCCCGCGGGTGTTGCAGATCAGGCTCTGGGCACTCAGCCAGCAATTACTATGGTTTCCTAGGATGGATGCAGCTTCAGGCACCGGTGACTTCTTCAAGCCAATGTTAGGCCCGGTAATGACAGGAAATGAACATGAGATGCTGACTAAGTTCCTCAAACTGAAACCTCCTACGTTTTAAGGTACTGATAAGGAAGATGCTTATGAGTTCATCTTGGATTGCTATGAAAGGTTGCACAAGCTGGGTATCGTGCGACAGTATGGGGTTGAGTTAGTCACATTTCAGCTGCAAAGTGATGCTAAAAAATGGTGGAGGTCTTATGTGGAATGTCGACCATCGACCTTGCCTCCATTGACTTGGGAGGAGTTTCATGCTCTCTTCTTAGAGAAGTACGTACCCCGTACTTTGAGGGATATAAAAAAGGAAGAGTTCTTGAATCTGGAACAGGGTAGCATGTTGGTCTTTTCATTTGAGGTAAAGTTTCATGCATTGTCTTATTTTGCTATGCAGTTGTTAGGGTCTGACGAGGAGAGGATCTAAATGTTTGTGAAAGGCTTGAACACCAATTTGCAAGTATTATCTGTGCACATGACTTCAACAGGGAAGGGCTTCAATGAGGTAACGGATTATGTTAAGAAGTTAGAAGGGGTCAAGCAAATGAGGCAGGCTAAAGTGTTAGCCAAGAAGCCCCGGAATGATGGAAACTTCAGTGGCTCATACCCCAAGGGCCATAATCAGCAGGTATACTCAGCCCGTCCTATTCAGTCAGCTCTTCCAGCTGCTACAGGTGGTCGTCTGGGAGCTAATCAGCAGTTTTCAGCTATTAGAGGCCAGGGAGCTTCTTACACATCTGCCAGCAGGCCTACACTTGATCTTGGTTGTTTACATTGTGGTGATCTGGGCCACTTTAAGAGGGAGTGCCCTCACAAGCAGACTGGTAATCAGGTTCAGTAGCAATCTAAGGTCGTGGTCCCGGTAGGTAGAGGTGGTTA
Organism: Jaltomata sinuosa; assembly: GCA_003996215.1. Classification (NCBI taxonomy): domain Eukaryota; kingdom Viridiplantae; phylum Streptophyta; class Magnoliopsida; order Solanales; family Solanaceae; genus Jaltomata; species Jaltomata sinuosa. Next base: position 129,523 of record QJPP01001687.1, on the reverse strand, counting down.
TGCTAGAGGTCATCCACAGAGTGAGGGAGGTAACTTTCAGGGAGGCCGGGGAGACAGAGGGAACGGTGGAGCGGGAAAGGGTGTGGCATAGCTAGCCAAGGAAGTAGCTTGGATTGATTACCGAGCTCAGTGTTATGCATTTCCAGGAAGGTCCGAGGCTGAGGCACCATTCTAGTCTGTGATAAGATGGCTTCCGTGCTTTTTCACCCAGGTTCTACATATTCATATGTGTCTGTAAATTTTTCTTTGGGTCTGGATTTGATTTTTGATATCCTTGATTCCCCTATCCATGTTTCCACCCCGGTTGGAGATTCCGTGATTGTGACTCATGTTTATCATAATTGTTCTGTTGTATTTGTGGGGTTGCATACTTGGGTAGACTTGGTAATTCTGGATATGGTAGACTTTGATGTCATTTTGGGCATGACCTTGTTATCTCCTTATCATGTCGTGTTGAATTGTAATACCAAGACTGTGGCTTTAGAGATTTCGGGTAAGGATAGGCTAGAATGGGAAGGTGTATATAGGCCTAAGCCAGCCAAGATAATATCATTTGTTTGGGCTAGGAAGCTAGAGGGGAGAGGGTGTCTAGCCTTTTTGTCTCATCTCCGGGATGACAGTGTGGAGTCCCCATCTATTGAGTCAGTTCCAGTTGTTTCAGAGTTTCGAAAGGTGTTCCCAATGGATATGTCTGGTATGCCTTCGGAAAAGAATATCGATTTTTGTATTGACTTGGAGCAGGGCACTCACCCAATTTCCATCCCTCCATATTGTATGGCTCCGGTAGAGTTAAGGGAACTTAAGACTAAGCTTCAGGAACTCCTAGATAAGGGATTTATCCATTCCAGTACTTCGCTTTGGGGTGCGCCGGTCTTGTTTGTGAAGAAAAAGGATGGTAGTATACGGATGTGCATAGATTACAGGCAGTTGAATAAGGTGACCATCCAAAATAAGTACCCTTTACCCCGTATAGACGATTCTTTTGACCAGTTACAGGGTGCATCTGTGTTCTCAAAAATCGACTTGAGGTCAGGATATCATCAGTTGAAGATTAGGCCCGAAGACATTCCTAAGACTGCTTTTTGAACTCGGTATGGGCATTATGAGTTCTTAGTGATGTCGTTTGGGTTGACTAATGCGCCGACAACATTCATAAGTTTGACGAATGGGGTGTTTAAAGCTTATTTGGATTCGTTCATCATCATTTTTATTGACAATATTTTGATCTACTCCAAGAGTATGGAGGAGCATGCCGGACATCTCCGTATTGTGTTAGAATTGTTGAGGCACCAGAAACTTTATGCGAAGTTCTCCAAGTGTGAATTTTGGTTGACTTCGGTCACATTCTTAGGGCATGTGGTGTCAGAAAAAAGGGTGATGGTGGATCCCCAGAAGATTGAGGCAGTCAAGAGTTGGGTCCGTCCTAGCTCAGTGACCGAGCTAAGGAGTTTTGTTGGGCTCGCAGGCTACTATCATAGGTTTGTCAAGGACTTTGCATCTATTTCTACTCACTTGATGAGTCTTACTCAGAAAGAGGTATCATTTGTGTGGTCCGACAAGTGCGGGGAGAGCTTCCAAAAGCTCAAGACACTTCTGACCACGACTCTTATTTTGTCTTTGTTGGTTGAAGGTAAGGACTTTATTTTTTATTTTGATGCTTCACATTTGGGTTTGGGTGTTGTGTTAATGCAAGACATAAATGTGATAGCCTATGCATCCAAGCAATTAAAAGTTCATGAGAGGAATTACCCAACCCACGATTTAAAGTTGGCAGTGGTGGTGTTTGCACTCAAGATTTGGAGACACTATCTCTATGGTGTCAAGTGTGAAGTGTTCACTGATCATCGTAGTTTTCAGCATGTTTTCACTTAGAAGGACTTGAATCTGAGGTAGAGAAGGTGGATGGAGTTTTTAAAGGACTATGATATGACCATTCAGTACCATCTGGGTAAGGCTAATGTAGTGGCAGACGCATTGAGCCAGAAGGCAATTAGCATGGGCAGTTTGGCTTGTTTAGAAGTGTCCAAGCGACCACTGGGAAGGGAGATTCAGGCCTTAGAATCTAGTTTCATACACTTGGGTATCTCAGAAAAGGGTGGATTATTGGCCGATATTGAGGTCAAATCCACATTCATAAAAGATATAAAGACCAAATAGTTTCAAGATTCACAGTTGAGCAGGCTTCGGAGCAAGAAAATATCCGGAGAGCCCGGGGATGCCACATTGGATTCTGCCAGCGTTTTAAATTTCAAAGGAAGGATTTGTGTTCCTCGAGTTGATGAAATCATTCAGAAAGTGTTAGCAGAGGCTCATGGCTCATGATATTTGATTCATCCGGGTGTAACCAAGATGTACAGAGATTTAAGGCAATTTTACTAGTTGCCCAGGATTAAAAGGGACATAGGTGAGTTTGTGTCCAAATGTCAAAAGTGCCAGCAGGAAAAATATGAGCACCAAATACCTGCAGGACTACTACAGAGGATGCCCATTCTAGAGTGGATGTGAGAAAGGATAGCCATGGACTTCGTAGTGGGTCTTCCCAAGACTTTGAGAAAGTATGACTCTATTTGGGTCATTGTCGACAGGCTGACCAAGTAAGCTCATTTCATCTCGGTCAGGGTGGATTCAATTCTCAGCAATTGGCTAAGATTTTTGTGAAAGAGATCGTGAGATTGCATGGGGTACCACTTTCCATCATTTCAGACAGGGGTACGCAGTTTACCTCTAAGTTTTGGGGTAAGTTACATGAAGAGTTGGGTACACAGCTCACTTTTAGTACAACATTTCATCCTCAGACTGATGGTCAGTCGAAGAGGACGATTCAGGTATTGGAGGACATGCTGAGAGCATGTGTGATTGACTTCAGGGGTCATTGGGACCAGTTTCTACCATTGTGCGAGTCCTTGTACAATAAAAGCTACCCCTATATGGGAGGGGTTATAGATCACCTATAGGGTGGTTTGAGGAAGGCGATGTAAAGCCTTTGGGCATGGACTTTTCAAACCAAGTTGCTAGCGGCCCAAAGCAGACAGAAAGAATATGCAGATTGCAAGGTAAGGGACATGGATTTCCAGGTTGGTGAACAGGTATTACTGAAAGTGTCGCCAATGAAGGGGGTTATGCATTTCGTCAAGAAGGGCAAGCTCAGCCCTCGGTTCATCAGACCGTTCAAAGTTCTTAAGATTGTAGGGCCAGTGGCTTAAAGATTTGCACTACCGCCCAGTTTTTTGGGTGTCCATCTGGTATTCCATGTTTCCATGCTAAAGCGATACTATAGGGATGGGGACTATATCATCAAGTGGGATGAGGTGTTATTTGATAAGGATCCTCGCTATGAAGAGGAACCAGTTTTGATTCTTGATTGGGATATCCAAAAATTGAGGACAAAGGTGATCAGTATGGTAAAGGTTCAATGGAAGCATCATTCGGTTGAGGAATCTACTTGGGAAATCGAGAAGGACATGCGGGACAAGTACCCTCACTTGTTTTAGGATACAGGTACTACTCTTTTTGCTCTTTACATTTCATATTTTCAGGTTTGATTGTTCGGGGATAAACAATGGCTAAATTGATATCTGTTGTAACGACCGGGTCCGTCGTCATGGGTAAACCATTCATGCTATTTTTTAGAGTTAGAAAACTTCGGGTTTGGGAGTTTGAAATTCTGGGCTAGGCTAGTCTCGACTAATTTTGGAGCGAGGTATGGTGTAGGGCAATCCAGGTAAGGATTGAGTTACGTGTTTTAAATTGAGCTATTTTTCCATTTAGCTAAGACAAAAAAAAGTCTGGGAGACTTTTCAAAATCAAATTCGGGTAAGTAGAAATCCCGGTATCAAGGTTGATGTGAAGAGGTTATTTCGATATGTCGAGAAAATAAATATGTTGTAAAATGGGATAATTTGAGAGACTTTATGACTTCCTATCCCATGTCAATTGCCGCAGTGGTTGACACACCTCCATAGCAACCTCACTGTAGCAGAGAAAATACCACTACAGTAGAACTCAACGTCGGTCAACCTCCGCCATAGCGTCGACTCAGCTACGACGGTACCACTATAGAGGAGTGGACCTCTATAGCGGAGCATGATGGGATTTAATACAGAAACTTACACAAAATAGTCAGTGATATTTTGGGAGAAGATGAGGGTGATTTTGGGCGATATCCATAGTTTTACACCATTTTCCGTCAAAAAGGTAAGGTTTCTACTCCCCAACCATCGTACTATCTTTCCTACACTTTAGGATTGCTAGGGGTGGACTTGGAGGAAGGTTTGGAATGACCTAGGAATGGAAGAATCTAGGGAAAAGGGGGATTCTAGGGTACTAGAGTTCTTGGGTCTTGATTATTGATGATGGGTGATGATCACTTAGCCATAATTCTCTTAAGGTATCCGTAAAAATGATGAATCTAGGTGAATTAATGGTGGGAAAGCCTGGGAATGGGTGTAAGGATCATAGGTTGGCCCGGGGATTGGGATTTTGTATAATCCGGGTACTTTTGGATCAAACATTGATTATGGTTCATGCATATTTATTTCTAGACCAAGAACAAGCAAGGGATCCTGAAAAAGGGGAAAGCTTCGGTTCAATAGAACTTGGAATATTTTGAGGTAGGTGATGGTTATTGATTCATGTATGCATTGTATGTTTGTGTACTTTTTTCTAAGTGTTGTATGTGTTTCATGCTTAGGGAATGATTTAGGAATGTCTAAGGGTCCTGTTATCAGTCTTGTGAAATGAACTAGGTGTTGTTGTTTGTTGGTTTACAAGTTTGATTGTTCATTTTTTGTGACTGTGAATTCTGTCTGACATTCGGTTGGCTCGGGTACCACTCCTGGTACGGAATACTAATAGTTTGCTAGGGTACCACGCCTGATACGAGATAACAAATGGTTGGCTCGGGTAACACTCCTGGTATAGGATACTAACTGGTTGGCTCGGGTACCATGCCTGGTACGGGTTTACTTATTTGCATTGTGCATTTGATTTTGGTTCCATGAGTGAACTGGGTTGTGTTTATGATTTGTGATATTGCATATGGTCCTTGAGAGATCGGGTTATGATTATTGGTCTGTGAGTTTAGTCTTGGTGTAGACCAGATTGTATGTTTAACACTTAGATGTTATTTAGGGGGTCCTAGGGTGGGTCCGGGATACGTAAAATGGTATAATTATTGATTAGTATTATTGGTTGATCGTGGTTATAAGGGTGGGTTATATGTGGGAACAAGCTAGGAAGAGACTTGTAGTCTAGGGATATATGTTGGCTTGTTTACATGTTTCCTATACTTTTACTTGGCTATTGTACTATTCATATATTGCTTATTTGGAACTGGCTGATGATCCTACCAGTACATGGTGGTTGTGTACTAATTCTGCACTTGCATTTTTTTTGTGAGTACAGGAAATCTTTCGGCGGTTAGAGACAATCAATCCAATGATCCCCATCTTCTGAAAAAAGAAATGGCAATCCCCACCTTCTCTTTAGCCCTCTGAACCTACGCACGACCTCACCTGTAGGCCTAACGCATCAAGACATTAAGGGTGAGTTGTTTTGACCGAGCAGCCTTGGTTTCTTTTGCACTAGCTGTAGCCCACTTGTTTCGTGCTTAAACTCTGCTTATTTCCATTGGGGTTGCATCCTCGTATTCTAGATTTTTTATAGTGTTTTGGTACGATGACTTTCAGTTTCTAGGGAGGGATTTTCGCAGGTTATTTATAATAATGTTGGCTTTGGTTATTTATTGCTAGTTTACTTATTTGCACACTGGTTTTGAGTTGTTAGAATGATTAAGTTTGGGGTCGTTGATGGTTCACTCACCAGAGGGTTGTGTGGTTGCCACTCACAGTGGTCTGGGTCATGACAATGGGGTAGAGTTCATCACTTTCTAGCTTCAGGGTGATGCCAAGCAGTGGTGGAGGTCTCATGTGGAGTGTCGGCCATCAGCTTTGCCTCCACTGACTTGGGCGGAGTTTCATGCTATTTTCTTAGAGAAGTATGTGCTCCACACTTTGAGGGACCGTAAAAAGGATGAGTTTCTATCCCTTGAGCAGGGTAACATATCAATGAGGCCAAATTCCATGCATTGTCCCATTTTGCTACTCAGCTTCTGGGTATAGAAGAGGAGAGGAATCATCTATTTGTGAAGGGCCTGAATACTGAGTTGAAAGTGTTGTCTGTGCATATGACTTCAGTGGGAAAGAGTTTTAATGAGGTAACGGATTATGTGAATAAACTAGAGGGGGGTTAAGCAGGTTGGGCAGGCTAAGGTGTTAGCCAAGAAGTCCTGAAATGATGGAAATTTCAGTGGTTCATACTCCAGGGGTCACAACCAACAAGTGTATTCTGCTCGTCCTATTCAGTCAGCCTTTCCAGCTTCTACAGGTGGTCATCCGGGAGCCATATAGTTCTCAGCTCCTAGAAGCCAGGGGGCTTCTTATACTTCTACTAGAAGGGCTACTCTTGACCGCGGATGCTTTCATTGTGGTGATCCGGGTCACTTCAAGAGGGAGTTCCCTCCCAGGCAGGCGGGTAATCCGACTCAACATCAGTCTAAGGATGTGGTTCCAGCATCTAGAGGTGGTTAGGTTAGGGGTCATCCACAGGGTGGGGGATGTAACTTTCAGGGAGGCAGGAGAGACAGAGGGAATAGCGGTGCGGGCAGGGGTGTGGCGCAGCCAGCCAGGGAAATTACTCAGATTGATGACTGGGCTCACTGTTATGCTTTTCCAGGGAAGTCTAAAACTGAGGCATCAGACGCAGTGATCGTAGGTACAATTCTAGTCTGTGATAGGATGGTTTTGTACTATTTTACCCAAGTTCTACTTATTCATATGTGTCTGTGAATTTTGCTTTGAGTCTGGATTTGGTTTGTGATGGCCTTGATTCCCATATTAATGTTTCTACCCCGATTGGAGAGTCTGTGATAGTGACCCATGTTTATCGTACTTGTCTTATGGTGTTTGTAGGGTTGCCGACTTGGGTAGATTTGGTTATTCGGGACATGTTAGATTTTGATATTATTTTGGGTATGACCTAGTTGTCTCTATGTCATGCGGTGTTGAATTATAATACTAAGACTGTAACTCTAGAGATTCTGGATAAGGATAGACTAGAGTGGGAAGGTTTGTATAAGCCTAAGCCGGCTAAGATCATATCATTTATTCGGGCTAGGAAGTTAGTGGGGAGAGGTTTTTTGGCCTTCTTGGCTCATCTCCGAGATGAAACTGTGGAGTCCCCATTGATTGAGTCAGCTCTGATAGTTGCAGAGTTTTAGGATATTTTCTGGTGGATTTTCCTGGCATGCCTCCAGATAGAGACATTGACTTTTGTATAGACTTTGAGCCGGGCACTTATCCAATTTATATTTCTCCTTATCGCATGGCTCCGAAGAATTAAGGGAACTTAAGACTCAGCTTCAGGAACTCCTAGATAAAGGTTTTATTCGTGCCAGTGCTTCGCCTTTGGGTGCTCCAGTTATTTGTCAAAATGAAATATGGTAGTATGAGGATGTGCATAGACTACAGGAAATAGAACAAGGTCATCATCCAAAACAAGTATCCTTTACCCCACATAGATGACCTCTTTGACCAGTTGCAGGGTGCGTTTGTATTTTTGAAAATTAACTTAAGGTCAGGGTACCATCAGCTAAAAATTAGGCCCAAGGACATCCCTAAGATGGCATTTCAGACTTGATATGGGCATTACGAGTTCCTGGTGATGTCATTTGGGTTGACCAATGTGTCGGTGGCATTCATGAGTTTGATGAATGGGGTGTTCAAATCATATCTGGATTCGTTCGTCATCGTGTTTATAGATGACATTCTGATTTACTCCAAGAGTAGGGAGGATCATGCTGAGCTTTTTCAAATTATTTTGGACATCTTGAAGCACTAGAAATTATATGCCAAGGTTTCCAAGTGTAAATTCTGGTTGACTTCAATCGCTTTCTTAGGGCATGTGGTGTCAGAAAAGGGGGTGATGGTGGATCCCCAAAAGATTGAGGCAGTTAAGAGTTGGGTCCGGCCTAGCTTTGTGACTGAGATTAGGAGCTTTGTGGGGCTTGCAGGCTACTACCACAGATTTTTCAAGGACTTTGCGTCCATCGCTAGTCACTTGACAAGGTTGGATCAGAAGGAGGTACCGTTTGTATAGACCGATAAGTGTGAGGAGAGCTTCCAAAAGCTCAAGACACTTCTTACTACAGCTCTTATTCTTTCACTGCCGGTTGATGGTAAGGATTTTATTGTGTATTATGATGCTTCACATTCGGGTTTGGGTTCTGTGCTAATGCAGGACAGGAATGTTATTGTTTATGCTTTAAGCAGTTAAAGCCCCATGAGAAGAATTACCCAACTCACGACTTAGAGTTGGTTGCGGTGGTCTTTACACTCAAGATTTGGAGGCACTACCTCTATGGTGTCAAGTGTGAAGTGTTCACGGACCATCGCAGCCTTCAGTATGTGTTTACTCAGAAGGACTTGAATTTTTGGCAGAAGAGATGGATGGAGTTGTTGAAAGATTATGATGTGACCATCCAGTATAATCCGGGCAAGGCTAATGTAGTGGCAGATGCATTGAGCCGAAAGACGATTAGCATGGGTAGTCAGGCTTGTTTGGGGGTGTCCAAATGACCATTGGCTAAGGAGATTCAAGCTCTAGAATCTAAGTTCATGCAATTGGGAATCTCAGAACAAGGTAGGGTATTGGCTAGTATTGAGGTCAAATCCACATTCATAAAAGAAATAAAGGCCAAGTCAAGATGCACAGTTGAACAAGCTTTGGAGCAAGGTAGTATCCGGAGAGTCTGGGGATTCCACGTTGGGCGCTGATGGGGTGATGAGCTTCAGGGGGAGGATTTGTGTTCCTCAGATTGATAACATAATTTAGAAAGTGTTGGCAGAGGCTCATGGTTTGCGGTATTTGATTCATCCAGGCATAACCAAAATGTATCGGGACTTGAGGCAACTTTATTGGTGTCCTGGGATGAAAAAGGACATAGTTGATTATGTGTCTAAGTGTCAAAACTATTAACAGGTCAATTATGAGCACCAAAGCCAGCAGGACTGCTTCCGTGAATGCCCATTCCCGAGTGTAGTAGGAAAGGATAGCCATGGATTTCGTAGTGGGTCTTCCTAAGACCTTGGGAAAGTATGACTCTATCTGGGTCATTATGGAAAGGCTGACCAAGTCAGCTCATTTCATTCCAGTCAGGATGAGCTATAATTCATAGCAATTGGCTAAGATCTATGTTAAGGAGCTTGTGAGACTGCACGGGGTGCCACTGTCAATCATTTTAGACAGGGGTACTCAGTTTACCTCCAAGTTCTAGGGTAAGTCGCACGAAGAGTTGGGCACTCAACTTACTTTCAGCATGGCATTTCATTCTCAGACGAACGATCAGTCAGAGAGGACAATCCAGATTAGAGGACATGCTGAGAGCATGTGTAATCGACTTTGGGGTTCATTGGGACCAGTTTCTAGTATTGTGTGAGTTCTCATACAACAACAGCTACCACTCTAGTATCGACATGGCACCATTTGAGGCTCTACACGAAAGGGGATGTAGATCACCCATAGAGTGGTTTGAGGCAGGCAATGTGAAACCTTTAGGCGTGGACTTGGTAAGGGAAGTTAAAGAAAAAGTAAGGGGAATTCAAACCAAGTTGCTAGCAGCCTAAAGCAGGCAGAAAGAGTACGCAAATCGCAAGGTAAGAGACATGGATTTTCAGGTAGGTGAGCAGGTGTTATTAAAAGTGTCACCAATGAAGGGGGGTTATGCGATTTGGCAATAAGGTCAAGCTCAGCCCTTGATATATCGATCCATTCAAGGTTCTCGAGATTGTAGGGCTAGTGGCTTACAGGTTAGCTCTGCCACCCAGTTTATCCGGAGTCCATCTATTCTTCTATATATCCATGTTGAAGAGATACCATGGGGATAGAGAATACATCATTAAGTGGTATTAATTTTTCTAGACAAGGATCTTTGATATGAAGAGGAAACGATTGTGATTCTTGATTGAGATATCTGAAATTTAACGACAAAGGAGATCAAATTGGTGAAGGTTCAGTGGAAGCATCGCCTGGCTGAGGAAGCCACTTGGGAAATTGAGAAGGACATGTGGGACAAGTACCTCACTTGTTCGAGGATTCAGGTACTACACTTTCCCTCTTTTATTTCATCTTTTCGGGTTTGATCATTCAGGAATGAATGATGGGTAAATTAGTATTTGTTGTAATGATCAGGTCTGTCGTTATGGGTAAACCTTTTTTTCCAAGTTTCGGGTAAGAAAACTTCTGAGTTTGGGAGTTGGAAATTTGGGTTAGGCTAGTCTCAGACGGTTTCTGGACGAGGTATGGTCTAGGGCAATTCGTGTGAGGAATAGTTAAGATATCTTGTATTAAGCTATTTTTTCAATTACCTAAGACGTTAAGGATTCCGAAAGACTTTTCAAAAATAAATTCGAATAAGTAGAACTCTTGGTATTTAAGGTTGACGGGAAGGGGTTGTTCCAAAACATCAGGATTTAAGATGTGTGGTAAAATGATCACTTTTATGGAAATTTCCAAGATTATGTCCCATGTCAACTATTCTAGTGATTGAAACTGTGCAACCGCAGCCTCTACTATAGCGAAGAAATTCCCGCTATAGTGGATGTCAACGATGGTTAGCACCGCTATAGCGGTCGATTCCGTTATGGTGGCACCACTATAGCAGTGTATGGACTGTTATAGCGTAATAAGTCGGGTTTAATACAGAAACTTCCCCAAAACATTTAGTTTTTCCTCAAGAACATTTTGGAGAAGGGCGATTTGGGCGATGTCAACTTTATTTTTCACCATTTTTCATCCAAAAGGTAAGGATTTTCCTTCCCTAACTTAGTACTACGTTTACTATGCAGTAGAATAGTTTACTGCGGGTTTGGGGAAAGGTTTGAGTTAACCTAAGAATGCTGAATTCGGGGAAAAGAATTCATGACCCCTGGAATCTTCCACGAGTCGTGAACCCAACTCATGGAATCTATTCCAGTAGCTCAATTTTCAGGATCAGGAACTACGACAGGGTTCCACGAGCCGTGGAAGTTTCCACGAGCCGTAGAACCCATCCGTGGAACCTGAGTCGCGAATTTCAGTAGTTTTTTTTTAAATTTTCCAAGGGCATTCCAGACTTCTCCCACATCTTTTAATGCCTAAGCTATAACGTTTTGAATACCCTAAGCCTACTTTATTAGTCAAAGACTACTTAAAACATCTATTCTCCTAAGATCATCGGACTTAGAAAGAAAAGAAACAAAAGAGGCAACAGTTTTCTCTCAAGAGCAAGCAGAGGTCTTCTTCAAGTTCAGCCTAAAAATCCAAAGGGATTTATCCATAGTTTCTTCACTAGGTATATGGGATTTTGCTAGTGCGTTCCTTTCACCCATTAGATCCCTAGAATTCAATCAGTTTCTTCAGATTTTCCATGCTATATTCAGACCTAGCGTTCCTAAATCTTAGGGATTTATTATAATTTAACTGTTATAGTTTTCATGGTATTAATTACATGTTTCTTAGAGAATTAGTATAGTTTCATGTATAGAACTCAGAAACTCTAGCTTGTGTCAATTTCAGTATTTCATAACTTATGCTTGCTAGGCAGCTTAGATAGACAATCATGCTTCAAAATTCAAATGCCATATATTTCAGTATTTGTATATTGCATTCTCATACGATTATCAGTATTTGAGCTATCCAGCATCTCAGCTTGCATTTTTATTGCTTATATTCAGTTGGGAGTAGACTTAGTACCAAGTGGAAGAGGGGATGAAGGCTTAGCTGTCAGATTAGGCTAAGACCTTTAGTAGAAGTCCACAAGTCCCAGAACTACGATGCCATCGTAGGTCAGAAATGGGTCAGCTATCAGATTAGGCTAGTCACCTTTATCCCTTGTGGACATCAGTTTAGTGGATCCACGTCAGACTTGTTTGTACCCTTGGTAATGTATGAACACCCTTACATCCAGGGTTACAGGTTTTCCCCATAGTTAGCTCAACATAGGGTATGTCGGTTAATAGTATCTCCCACAGTCAGATTCATATTGCATTGACCATGTACTCAGTATCTCTTTCAGTATTCAGTTCAGCATATAATATGCATGTTAGCACTTGGTCATTATAACTAGCTTAGCTTTAAGTTTATGCTTCATTATATATATATTTCCATGCCCAGTAATTATGTTGTTCAGTTTAGCCTATATCCCACATGCTCAGTACATTCAAAGTACTGACGCATACTTTTGTGCTACATCATTTTATGATGTAGGTCCAGGTGCTCAGCATCCAGACCGCACTTAGTTTGACTTTCAATTCGTACTCAGCAGCTTCATTTGTGAGTCCTCATAGTTCGAGGATGATAGACATGCTTTACCTTTCAGTATTTACTTCTTAGTTTCATATTATTAGAGTTAGTTGGGGGCATGTCCTAGCAACTCATATCAGTTAGAGGCTTTCAGACATAGACTAGATTCAGCTTGAGTTGTTAGTGTTGTTTTCAGTCATCACTATACTCTTTATATACTTTATACTCAGACATGTTTTGGGCTCTTCCCACTTCAGATATTAAACTGTTTTTTAGCTTTCGCACCGTATATGCTTTTAACTTGAAACTTTATAGATATTCCATGTCATGGGTTAGCTTGGGGTCACTTGTGACACTGAGCACCATATTGCTTCTAGGGGATAGCCTCGGGGTATGACAAACTTGGTATCAGAGCATCAGGTTTAAGTGTCCTAGGGTATCTAAAAGTCGCGTCAAGTATAGCCTTCTTCATGGGTGTGAAGTGCACCACACTTATGGGGGAGGAGCTATGAGACGTTATTAGGAAAAAAAACTTCCCTTCGTTCTTTTCCAGCTCGTGCTATAGAGTGTAAACTCTATTTAATCTCCTTCTAACTCTTGTTCTTCGCGTTTCACAAAATCCTCCCAGAAGAGCTAATGTCAGGAATCATCCAGCAACTCCAGTAGACCAATTGAATGAGCAAGTCATGCATACTGAATTCAGGGTTGCCTTCGAAGTTCTTGCTCGGGCCATAACCGCCAGGTCAATCAACAGGCTACGGCACCAGCTCCACTTTAGACTAACATTGTTGCATCAAGGATCCAGGATTTCACTTGGATGAACCCTCTGGAATTTCATGGGTCTAAGTCAGAAGAGGATCCACAGGAGTTTCTAGATGATATCCAAAAGGTAACAAGTATTATGGGTGTCACTCCAGTCGAGAGTGCATATGTAGCTGCCTATCAATTAAAGGGAGTGGCTTACACTTGGTACCAGCAGTGGAAGGAGTCTTGAGGTACCAATCCAGGTCCAGTGGGTTAGAATATTTTCAAGACTGCTTTTCTAGACTGGTTTTTCCCACTTGTGCTCAGAGAAGCCAAGGTCCAGGAATTTATTAACTTGAAGCAGAATGACATGAGTGTGAAGGATTATGCTCTCAAGTTCACACAACTAACCAATTATGCTCCAGCAATAGTAGCTGACTCTAGAGCTCGTATGAGCAAGTTCGTATCTGTTGTATCCAATGATGTAGTCAAGGAATGCAAGACGGCCATACTTATTAAGGAAATGGACATCTCCAAGTTGGTTACTTATGCTCAACAGATTGAGGAGCAGAAGATCAAGGAAAGGGGATGAGATAGTAAGAAGGATAGGACAGGTAACTTTAGCTACTCTCAGCAGAGGCCAAAAAGTGGTAACCGCTCTCAGTTCTGCCAAAAAACTTCAACTCCAGCTCCATCTTCTACCAGTGCCCTAGTACCTAAATTCAACAAGGATTGATGGGATAGAGTGTCTAGCTCTAAGTCCCAAGGTACAGTTACTAGCAGGCGCACCCATCCAGTATGTAAGAAGTGTGGTAGGAACCACCTGTGAGTGCATGGCAGGTAATGGGAATTGCTTTGGGTGTGGTAAGCCAGGCCACATGATAAGAAATTGTCCAACAGTTTCTCAAAAGGGCAAGGATGTACGCCCACAGAAGCAGGCCAGCTCTGCAGCAGCTCAAGTAGGTTGCCCCACTGAGTAGGGTGCCTCGTCTGGTACAGGTGGTGGTCAGTGCTAGAACAGGTTGTATGCTCTTTAGGCTCGACAGGTTCAAGAGGATTCTCCCGATGTGGTCATGGGTACGTTGCAAGTATTCCATTTGAATGTTTATACATTGTTAGATCCAGGGGCTATGCTTTCTTTTGTAACTCCATATATAGCAGTAAATTTTAGGGTCAGTCTAAAATTCTCCCAGAAACCCTTCTCAGTCTCTACTCCAGTTGGTGACCCAGTTATGGCTAGACGGGTATACAGAAATTGCCCTGTCACAGTCTCCCAAAAAGTCAGCTCAGCAGATCTTATAGAGTTATAAATTATTGATTTTGATATCATTCTAGGCATAGATTGGTTGCATTCCTATTATGCCTCAGTAGATTGTAGAACTAGGATCGTTCGGTTTCAGTTTCCAAATGAGCCAGCCTTAGAATGAAAGGGTAGTATCTCAATTCCTGTAGCTCGATTCATCTCTTACCTTAAGTCCAGAAAAATGATTTTCAAAGGGTATATCTATCATCTTATTTGGGTTAAGGATTCAATCTCCAAAACCCTAACTCTTTAGTCAGTCCCAGTGGTGAATGAGTTTCCAGAAGTGTTCCCAGAAGATCTTCCCGGAGTTCCTCCTAAACGGTAAATCGACTTCAGAATAGATCTCCTTCCAGATACCCAGCCTATCTGGATTCCTCATTACAGAATGGCTCCAGCTAAGCTTAAGGAATTAAAAGAACAATTGAAAGACCTTCTAGATAAGGGCTTTATCAGACCCAGCATCTCTTCATGGGGTGCTCCAGTGCTCTTTGTGCATAAGAAAGATGGCTCTCTTAGGATGTGCATTGACTACCATAAGTTGAACAAAGTCACAATCAAGAATAAATATCCCATCCCCAGGATTGATGACTTGTTCGACCACCTTCAGGGTGCTAGTTGTTTTTCTAAGATACAACTCAGATTCGGCTATCATCAGCTCAGAGTCAGAGATAGTGACATCCCAAAGATAGCCTTCAGTACTCGGTATGGTCACTATGAATTTGTAGTTATGTCTTTTGGACTAACCAATGCTCCTGCAGCTTTCATGGACTTAATAAACAGGGTGTTCAAACAGTATTTGGACTTGTTCATAATTGTCTTTATTGATAATATCCTTGTTTATTCTCAGAATGAGGAATAGCATGAGACTCATCTGAAAGTTGTTCTACAAACTCTCAAAGATCGCCAGCTATTCGCTAAGTTCAGCAAATGTGAATTCTGGTTATAGTCTGTCACTTTCCTTGGTCATGTGGAATTCAGCGAAGGGATCTGAGTGGATTCTCAGAAAATTGAGGCAGTAAAGCACTGGCCCAGACCCACCTCTCTGAATAATATCATAAATTTAGGAGGTTTGTTGAAGAATTTCATCCATAGTTGTCCTATTGACCAAGTTGACTCAGAAAAAGGTCAAGTTTCATCGTCAAATGAGTGTGAGAAAAACTTCTTAGAACTGAAGATTAGTTTGACTACAGCTCCCGTTTTGACTCTACTAGAGGGTTCAGATGGCTATGTGGTTTATTGCAATACATCTAGGGTCGGCCTAGGTTGTATCTAGATACAGTAGGGTAAGGTCTAGCTTATGCTTCCAGACAAGTTAAGGTCCATGAGAAAAACTACCCGACTCATGACCTCGATCTTGCAGCTGTTGTGTTTGCCCTAAAGATTTGGAGACACTACTTGTATGGCATTCATGTTGATGTGTTCACAGATCATAAGAGCCTCTAGTGTGTGTTCACACAGAAAGAGTTAAATCTTTATCAGAGGATATGGCTTGAGTTCCTCAAAGACTATGAATGTGCTCTACCATCCAGGTAAGGCCAATATAGTGGCTAATTTCCTCAACAGACTGTCCATGGGTAGTGTGTCACATGTTAAGGAAGGGACGAAAGAATTATCCAGGGATGTTCATAGGCTTGCTCACTTAGGAGTTTGCCTCATGGACACCACAGATGGTGGTGTGATAGTCTAGAATGGGTCAGAATCTTCATTGGTAGCAGAGGTTAAAGAAAAACAAGAAAGTGATCCCATATTACTTCAGTTGAAAAGTGCAGTTCATCAGCAGAGAGTAGAGGTTTTCTCCCAAGGGGGGATGGCGTGCTTCGCTACCAGGGTCATTTATGTGTTCCTAATATAGGTGAGTTGAGATAGCAGATCCTTACAGAAGCCCATAATTCTAGATATTCCATTCATTCGGGTGCCACTAAGATGTATCATGATCTATGGGAAGTCTATTGGTCGAACAGCATGAAGAAGGACATCGCATATTTTGTGGTTAAGTATCCCAATTATCAGTAGGTTAAAGTAAAACATAAGAAACCAGGAGGTGTGACTCTGGAGATTAGCATTCCTACTTGGAAGTGGCAAGTGGTCAACATGGATTTCATTACTGGTTTACCTCATACTCGCAGACAGCATGACTCCATTTGGGTGATAATGGACAGAGTCACTAAGTCAGCTCACTTCTAAGCTGTTAAGACTACAGATTCAACGGAGGACTATGCCAGACTCTACATCAGCGAGATAGTCAGGTTACATGGAGTCCCCTTGTCTATCATCTCAGATAGAGGTCCTCAATTTACCTCTCATTTCAGGAGATCATTTCAGAAAGATCTTGGTACTCAGGTGAATCTCAGTACAGCATTTCATCCACAGACGAATGGTCAGGCAAAGCGTACCATTTAGACCTTAGAGGACATGTTGAGAGCTTGCGTGATCAATTTTAAGGGTAGTTGGGATGATCACCTACCCCTCATAGAGTTCGCCTATAATAACAGTTTCCACTCCAGTATTCAAATGGCCCCATATGAGGCACTCTATGGGCGTAGATGCAGGTCTCTGGTTGGTTGGTTCGAAGTAGGTGAAGAAGCCTTGATTGGGCCAGATTCAGTTCATGAGGCTATGGAAAAAGTTCAGCTCATCAGAGATAGACCAAAGACAGCTCAGAGTCATCAAAATTCCTATGCAGATGTGAGGAGAAGGGACTTAAAGTTTGAAATCGATGATTGTATTTTCCTGAAGGTGTCACCCATGAAGGGGGTGATGAGACTTGGCAAGTAGGGGAAGCTCAGTCTCAGGTATGTAAGCCCTTATAGAATCCTGAAAAGGGTCGGTAATGTATGAGTTAGAGTTAGCAGAAGAATTAGCAACGGTTCATCCGGTCTTTCACAATCCTTTGTTGAAGAAGTGTGTGGGTGATCCGGCATCGATAGTACCTTTAGAGAGTATGGTTGTGAAGGATAGCCTCACCTATGAGGAGGTCCCGGTTGAGATTCTTGACCGTCAGGTTTGTAGGTTGAGAAATAAGGAAGTCGCTTCAGTGAAGGTCTTGTAGAGGAATCAATCTGTAGAGGGAGCTACTTGGGAAGCAGAAGCAACCATGATGGCCAAGTATCCTCACCTCTTTCCTTCCGATTCAGCTTCAGCTTGAGGTAATAGTTCCTCTTCGGTCTCTCAATTTACTCTTGTTTAATTCAGTCTCAGTAGCTTATTCCATCAGTTATCCTTGCATTTCAATGTATTTGAATGTTCATGGAACTCAGTTCAGTTAGATATCAATTTTTAGTACTCAGTTGGTAGGGATTGCAGCTCTTTCCCTCAAAACTCAGCTTGTTTAGTCTTCGTTTGAGGATGAATGATCCCAAGGGGGAGATATTGTAACACCCCTGAACTCTCTAGCCTAGACTCAGCTCCAAAAAATAGAAAGAATTTAAAATTTCAACTGTTAACCAATTCACGAGTTGGATCCATGACCCATGGAAGTTTCCACGAGTCATGGACAGTGCTCATGGAATCAGACCAGAGGACTGACATTTCCTCTGAGAACCACGATTGGGTTCTACGACCCGTGGGAGGATCCACGAGTCATGAACCCAATTCGTGGAACCAATTTCCAGTAGCCCAGTGTTAAGTCCCCAGGGTTCACGAGGGGGATCCATGACCCATGGAAGTTTCCACAAGTCATGAACCAAACTCGTGGAACCCATCTTCAGAGACCCAGAGATTTCAGCCCAGAAACCACGAGTAGGATCCATGACCCATGGAAACTTCCATGAGTTGTGAACCCAACTCATGAAATCCATTCCAGTAGCTCAATTTTCAGGACCAGGAACCACGATAGGGTTCCACGAGCCATAGAACCCATCCGTGGAACCTGAGTCGCGAATTTCAGCAGTTTTTCTTTAAATTTTCTAGGGGAATTCCAGACTTTTACCACCTCTTTTAATGCCTAAGTTGCAACGTTTTGAATACCCTAAGCCTAGTTTATTAGTCAAAGACTACCTAAAACATATATTCTCCTAAGATCATAGGACTTAAAAATAAAAGAAACAAAAGAGGCGACAATTTTCTCTCAAGAGCAAGCAGAGGTCTTCTTCAAGTTCAGCCCCAAAATCCAAAGGGATTTCTCTGTAGTTTCTTCAACAGGTATGTGGGATTTTACTAGTGGGTTCCTTTCACCCATTAGGTCCCTAGAATTCAATCAGTTTCTTCAGATTTTCCATGCTATATTCAGACCTATCATTCCTAAATCTTAGGGATTTATTATAATTTAACTGTTATAGTTTTCATGGTATTAATTACATGTTTCTTAGAGAATTAGTATAGTTTCATGTATAGAACTCAGAAACTCTAGCTTGTGTCAATTTCAGTATTTCATAACTTATGCTTGCTAGGCATCTTAGATAGACAATCATGCTTTAGAATTCTAATGCCATATCTTTCAGTATTTGTATATTGCATTCTCAGACGATTATCAGTATTTGAGCTATGTAGCATCTCAGCTTGTATTTTTATTTCTTATATTTAGTTAGGAGTAGACTTAGTACCGAGTGGACGAGAGGATGAAGGATTAGCTGTCAGATTAGGCTAATACCTTTAGTAGCAGTCCCCAAGTCCCAGAACTACGGTACCACTGTAGGTCAGAAAGGGGTCATCTGTCAGATTAGGTTGGTCACCTTTGTCCCTTGTGGATATCAGTTTAGTGGATCCACGTCAGACTTGTTTGTACCCTTGGCAAGGTATGAACACCCTTCTATCCAAGGTTACAGGTTGTCCCCATAGTTAGTTCAGCTTGGGGTATGTCAGTTAATAGTATCTCCCACAGTCAGATTCATATTGCATTGACCATGTACTCAGTATCTCTTTCAGTATTCAGTTCAGCATATTATATGCATGTTAGCACTTGGTCATTGTAACCAGCTTAGCTTTCAGGTTATTCTTCTGTATATATATATATATATATATTTCCATGTTCAGTTATTATGTTGTTCAGTTTAGCTCATATCCCGCATGCTCAGTACATTCAAAGTACTGACGCATACTTTTGTGCTACATCATTTTATAATATAGGTCCAGGCGTTCAGTATCCAGACCGTGCTTAGTTCGACTTCTAGTTCGCACTCAGCAACTTTATTGGTGAGTCTTCATAGTTCGAGGACGATAGACATGCTTTACTTTTCAGTCTTTACTTTTCAGTTTTAGATTATTAGAGTTAGTTTGGGGCATGTCCCAGCAACTCGTATCAGTTAGAGGCTTTCAGACATAGACTAGATTTAGCTTGAGTTGTTAGTGTTCTTGTCAGTCATCACTATACACTTTATATACTTTATATTCAGACATATTTTGGGTTTTTCCCACTTCAGATATTAAATTGTTTTTCAGCTTCTGCCCAGTATATACTTTTAACTTGAAATTGTATAGATATTCCATGACATGGATTAGCTTGGGGTCATTCGTGACACTAAGCACCATGTTGCATCTAGGGGGTATCCTCAGGGTGTGACAAGTTGGTTATCTCCGCACCATGTTATTCTGGACTGTTATGCTAAGACATTGACTATAGTTATGCTTGGATGGATAGACTCGAGTGGGAGGGTAATTATAGTCCTACTCCTATCAATTTTGTGTCTGTCCTTCATGCTCAGAGTCTGATAGGAAGGGGTGTTTGGCTTTCCTAGCTCATCTTTGGGACACTAGTTCAGAAGTCCCAGCTATTGAGTCAGTTTGCTCGTATGTTAGTTCCAAGAGGTTTTTCCTACGAATCTTCCTGGCATGCCACCTGATCAAGATATTGACTTCTGTATTGATTTAAAGGCAAATATGCATCATGTCTCTATTTCTCCTTATAGGATGGCACTAGCTAAGTTGAGGGAGATTAAGGCTCAGTTACAGGAGTTACTAAGTAAAGTATTCATTCATTTGAGTGCCTCCCCTTGGGGTGCTCAAGTTTTGTTTGTTAGAAAGAAAGATGGTAGTCTACATATATGCATAGACTATTGGCAGCTGAATAAGGTTACTATTTATAACCAATACCTCTCTCTCACATCGATGATCTATTTGACCAGTTACAGGGGGCTTCAATATTTATTTAAGGTCTGGTTACCATCAGTTAAAAATCTGGCCTTCTGATATCCTTAAGACTACATTTCAAACCCGGTATGGGCACTACAAATTTCTTGTAATGTCATTTGGTCTGACTAATGCACCAACTGCTTTTATGGAATTGATAAATGGAATATTCAAGCCCTATCTTGACTCATTTATCATAGTTTTCATTGATGATATCCTGGAATACTCTAAGAGTGATGAAGAGCATCGGAATCACCTTAGGATTGTGTTGGGATTATTGAAAGAGAAGGAATTGTATGCAAAATTCTCAAAGTGTGAGTGTTGGTTGTCTTATGTGTCCTTCTTGGGGAATGTAGTTTTGCAAGAAGGGGTGATGGTAGACACACAGAAAATAGAGGCACTTATGAATTGCGTTAGACTCACTTTGGTGACCGAGGTTCATAGCTTTGTGAGATTGGCTAGTTACTATCGCTAGTTCATTAAAGATTTTGCATCCATTGCTACTCATCTGAATTGCCTAACCTAGAAGGAGGTACCAGTTTTTTAGCCAGATGAATGTGAGGAGAGCTTCCAAAGGCTCAAGACTTTGTTGACCACATCCCTTATTATTGCCTTGTCGGTTGAAGATAAGGATTTTATTGTCTATTGTGATGCCTCACGGTCTAGTTTAGGTGTTGTATTGATTCGGGAATGGAATGTCATTGTTTATACTTCAAGGCAACTTAAGGTGCATGAGGAGAACTATTCTGCTCATGACTTGGAGTTGGTTGTTGTGGTGTTTGCTCTCAAGATTTAGAGACACTATTTATATGGGTTGCGTTTGAAGTGTTCACAGACCATCATTGATTGCAGCATGTCTTCACTCAAAAAGGCTTGAACTTGAGGCAGCGAAGGTGGATGGAGTTACTTAAGGATTATGACGTCACCATCTTATACTATCCAGGTAAAGCTAATGTGGTAGCTGATGACTGAGCAGGAAGACTGAGAGTATGGGTAGCTTAGCCTACCTGAAAGCTACTAGACGTCCATTTGCTAGGGACATTCAGGCTCTGGCTAACACTTTCATGAGGTTGGAAGTATCTGAAGGGGGGATTATTAGCATGTATGGAGGTGAGGTCCTCTTTTCTTGATTAAATTAAAGGCAAACAATTTGATAATGTGAAATTAAGCAGGATTCATGATAAAGTGTTGTGGGGAAAGGCCATTATTAATGATCAAGGTGTCCTTTAGATTAGAGGGTGAGTTTGTGTGCCCCGTGTTGATAACTTTATCCCTACCATCTTAGAAAAGGCTCACTATTCCAAGCATTTTATACACCCTGTGTGACCAAGATGTTTCGAGATTTGAAGTAACATTATTAGTGGGGTGGAATGAATAGAGATATAGTCGACTTTGTGGCTAAGTGTCAAAACTGCCAGCAAGTGAAATATGAACATCAGAAACCTGGTGGTACACTTCAGAGGATGCCCATTCCTGAACAAAAGTGGTAGAGAATAGCCATGGATTTCGTGGTTGGCCTTCCCAAGCTTTGGGAAAATATGATTCAATATGGGTCATTATTGACAGATTGACGAAGTCTGTGCACTTCATCTCGGTTCAAGTGACTTATAATGCAGCTAAGTTAGCCAAGATATATCTCAAGGAAACTGTTCAGTTGCATGGGATCCTATCTCCATTATTTATGATAGGGGCACCCAGTTCACCTCTAACTTTTGGCAGAAGTTGCATAAAGAGTTGGGTACTAGGTTAGACCTGAGTACAGTTTTTCATCCTCAGACTGATGGACAGTATGAGCGCATGATTTAGGTATTAGAAGACATGCTTCATGCATGCGTGATGGATTTTAGAGATCATTGGGACCAGTATTTGTTATTGGCTAAGTTTGCTTACAACAATAGTTATCACTCGAGTATAGACATGGCTTCGTTTGAAGCATTATATGGGAGGAGGTATAGATCTCCCATTGGATGGTTTGACTTCTTCAAAGTAAGGCTATGGGGAACAGACTTTCTGTGAGACTTTATGGAAAGAGTGAAGTTCATTCATGGAAAGCTCCTAGTAGCCTAAAGCCGGCAAATGGAGTATGCGGACATGAAGGTAAGAGATATGCCCTTTATGGAAGGTGAGCAAGTTTTTCTCAAGGTTTCACCTATGAAGGGTGTTATGTGATTTGGGAAGCATGGCAAATTGAGTCCAAGGTATATTGGGCCCTTTGAGATTCTTCATAGTGAGCGTCCGGTGGCTTATAAGTTGGTTTTGCCTCCTAATTTATCAGGATTTCATCCTATATTTCATGTATCCATGTTTAAGAAGTATCACGGAGATGGTGACTATATTATTCACTGGGATTCGGTCCTGTTGGACGAAAACCTCTCTTATGAAGAGGAGGATGTTGCTATTCTTGATTGAGATTTCTAAAAACTGAGGACTAAAGAGATTGGATCTGTAAATATCTAGTCGAAGAACCGTCCTATTGAGAATACCACTTGGGAGACTGAGGTAGACATGCGGAGCAAGTATTTTCACTTGTTTACTAATTTAGGTAATTCTCATTTTCTCCTGTTTTCTTCTTATTTTCATTTGGGGATGAACGATTGTTTAATTGGTATCTAATGTAATGACCTGTTCCATCGCTATAAAAAAAGTAAGGCATAAGTACCCCGCTAGAAAATTCCCTAAGTTGAGAGTTGATAAAATCTCAGGCTAGGGTGAGCTTAGATGAAAATATAGTGTGTTGTGCCTTAGAGATGATTTGTGATTCCTGTGTTGTCATATGATAGAGTGGTATTCATTATTGGGTAGCCGACTACCGTAGGATCTAGTAGGAAGTTTCAGGATGGGAATCAGATTCATAGAACTTTGGATATGATAGCTGTCGTGTTGGGAATAATTTATGATGTCTATAAAATAAGGTGTGTTGGGAATAGTTTATGATGTCTATAAAATAAGGTGTGTTGTGAAAAGAGGCTTGAGGCAAGAAATTGACGTTCTAGAATTTGACGTTCGTCGTAACAAGGAGATGTTTCATCACGATGGCTCCAATTCTCACCATGATGACTCATCACGATGAGAAACTGTCCGTATATTTAAGGCTAATGGGGAACCTTGGGTTCCATAAAGGTGAAACTTGGGGAAGAAGCCTATTGGTAGGTGTAACTTCACCTAGAATTGATCCTAGGATATATATTTTTGACTCTTAGCATAAATTAATTGCTTTTAACATAATTAAGGCTAATGGGGAACCTTGGGTTCCATAAAGATGAAACTTTTAGGCATAAAAATGGCTAAAAGGGGTAAACTTAGTTAGAAACCCCTTGGGTAATGATTCTTTCAACGCTATGAGCCTAATGGTTGGTTAATTAACCCTTGGGGAATGCAACAAACCTTGTTTAAAGGTAGAATTGATTGGTTAAATTTCCAAGACCTGAAATGAAGAGTAAATGATTAATTACTCTTATATAATTATTGTTTATTGACCTTGAGCATTCCAAAGAGTTAAGAAAAGGCAAGGCAGTGGTGAGTTAGCTTGCGGATGGTAATGTTTCACTCGAGGTAAGTTATGGTTTAAATTTGTGTTAAGACTCATTTTATTACATGCTATGTGGCAGAACTATATAACTTGTGATTGGTTTTTGGACATGATTAAATTCTATATGTTTTCCGGTTAAGCTTGAATGAATAGGTTAAATGAAAAGGAAGTAATAAGTGAGCTGAAATGGCTAAGTGTAATTGTGCCTTGGGCATTGTGTATATTCATGAGGAATAGGTCTTAGAGCCTGGTTATATAGATACTGATGTTGATACATTTATTGATTAGATACCACGCTGGTATGGTACATGGACACCTAGGGTCCTTATGGCTAGTTAGGCAGAAATAAGTCTATTTAGCATGTGTCTACCTCTTTTGCTTAGCATTGCATTATTGTATGTTAATTCATAATGAGTTGATGTTATGAGCTGATTGAGACTAAAGAGACTAGACATATTGATGAGAGATGGATAGGTGAAAGTTCCATGTGATATGACTTGAGAGTGAATCCCTATATTTCGTGATGATACTTAATAAATTCTATGAACTTGATATTGTTGTTGAACTGGATTTGAGATGATTATGTGTTGATTGATTTAAGTGCTAAGTTTTAAGGTGCCTTTTACTTGTTATATAATTTTACTATATTCATGTTTTAGTTTGAGTCGGCCTATAATACCTACCAGTACATAGTATTTTGTACTGATACTACCCTATGCTCTTCTTTTGTTGAGTACATACCTGTTACAGAGGCTGAGACACGATCTCAGCTAAAGTATAGGAGTTAACTTCATATCCAAGGGTGAGCACTACTTCTCAGGCTTCCATGGATCCTCTGCGAGTTATTGTCCTTCTTTCAAACAATGGAACTCTTATTTATTTACTGCTTTTAGTACCTTTTAGATATCTTAGATAATGATTTAGTTTAGAGTTCTTGTACGATTACTTTCAGTTCTCGGGAATGTTAAACTGCTACCGTATTTTATTATTCATTTATATTAGAGTTGATTTCTTTCTGACTTAAGTAAATGGTTGATTTACTTTATCTATCCTAAAATTGGCTAAGTTAAAGGTAATGGGTCTTTGGATTAGTTGGTTCTCCTAATGGGGGTTAGCCGGGTGCCGCTCACGGCCCAGTTGGGTCGTGATATATCATCAAAGTTACAACTCAAGAACTCGACCTTGAAAAGTTACTCTTTAGAAGCAGGGGCATAGTCCTATGGCTCTACATCCAACATGTCAATCTTTCAATTAGAGAGCAAGCGTTGGTGATTTCTTTGCTAATGTCGAGGGATCCGTATCTCACTGCCTCTAAGGTTTAGAGTCGCATCAGATGAGTGTCTTGAACTCGCTCAATAATATTTGCCTCCAAAACTTGAATCTTTTCTTCTAGAATGGGTTCTCTCTTCACACCATACTCAATAATATTTGCTTGCTGGACATTCTCTCGGAATAATGGAGGGACAAGGTTTTAGCATCTGGCTGTGGGTTTTGTTTGGTATTTAGAGCCTCTTGAAATTGCTCACATTTGATTTCCAAAGCGCTTTTCTACCACAAAACCATAGTAGTGCTTCCGCAGCTACTACAATGATCTAAAGAATGGAGGAAACAAATCGCAGAGCTAAAAATAGGATGGATCCGCCAAATAAAAAAATAAAATAAATGAACAAAATAAAGTGAGAGATGTATACCCTAGAACTAGCATGCGCCCAGTCATTCAAAAGGCATGTAGTAGAAACAACTTTCATCCTTATTCGATCCTCATAGAAAACCATTGACTTTAGAAAATTGGCTACGACTACGGGGAGAGACAAAAAAGGAACCTCATCGGGGATCAATAGTATGTCATACCGCACCCAAAATGGATCACAGAAAGGGGTCGAGAAGGTCTCGACTAATGAAAAGGGCTTAGAAGATTCAACGTCCGGAGCCTCGGAGTACCCAGAGGCATGTGAGTGAGGAACATATTGAGAGTTAAGCTATCTGGACACAAGGTTTTCTTCATTAAGTTTGAGTCCCTCTTAGAAAGAGTGGAGCATCATTTTAGCATGATTGACGAATATTTGGAGCTTTTGGGAGTACCAGTTTCATCCAACACCTTCAGAGAAGAGAGGATGGCATGAGGATTTATTGGGACAAAGGCAGCATAAGAACGCGCCCCAGGGGCTCAAGGGTGTCCGGGTATGTGAGTTGGCCCATAGGCGTGCTCCTACTCATAAAATAGGAGTCCAGTTTCACCCAAGATAATATTTTGACCAGTAATTTTCCTTTCTCCCCTCTAGGGAGATCAGTCTCCAGAGCTTTTATCTCCATTATTATATTCAGATGACAGAGTGATAACTTTAGTTGACCCGGTAAACAGACCCATCGTTCTTTCCACAGAAGTGGCAGGGAGATTCAGATTACCTCTTCTTCTCTTAAAAGACTGGGACTCGATCCTTGGTGCTAACTTAGCTCCTATGATCAGCAAGACAGGGGATTGGCCGAGAGATATACGACTTGACCCCTGATGAATTTGGCAAGAGAGACAGCAAGTGTCACATGAGACAAAAGACATGGGCCTCCCATGAGACCTGTACGAAACTAAGGGATCATGAGATATATACAAGAAAGAAGTGACGATGGAATAAAACCAAGGAAATGGCTTACCATGGTTTTTGGATATCAATCATCAAGTGTTGTCTATTTTCCTCTATGTCTAATCATTAGCCCCAGTAGAACTCAAGATCTTGCTAACCTATTCTCGGATAACCTAGATCTATTTAAGAGGAGAAATTCTAGATTCTAGACGCCACTTGGGTGATGAGTAATTGTCACGATCCAAGCCTAGGCCGTAGATGTAACAGACACCCGAAACTGTTACTAGCCTGAGAGAACCACTTAGCTTACATCATAAGCATCCATCCATAAATGCGGAAGAAATATTTTTAAATCGTGAGTAATAGATTGAAGAAAACTCCATTTGTTTCATGAACTGAGAAAAATTCTTAAAACCATAATTATGGAGATTTCAAAACATATGAATAAAACTGAACACAGCTGAATCTGACATCTACTACTGTCTACGAAGCCTCTAAACACATGAATCAATGTCTATCGGGACAAGGCCCTAATATACCTCAAAACATAAGGCTAGTCCAACTAAATATAAGTTATGCCTCCCGGAGAGGGGGAGAGCTCACCAACAGCTGATACGGATGAACCTAGAGCTGCACGAAATCACGACATACATCCTGAGGCCTGCATCATGAAATGATGTAGCATCCAAGATGGTCAATACATGGAATGTATTAATATGTAAAATCACACTAGAAAAATAGTAAAGCATGAAAATACAAATATAATAGGTACAGTCCAAGAAATAATAAGCTAGAGGAATAATAGCACAACCTGCAAGTCATATTTGGTAACGTAAAGTGAATTAATCCACTTAGTTATTTATGGGAGAAAGTGGTGAACCGATATAAACTACCATGTGAGCGCATGGAGTCTAATCTCGGCCTAATCAGCTAGGCCATCATATACCTTGCCGGGCATAGGACATGACATGACATGATTTGCTAGCAAGGATCTATATATAATTATCCCTTTTTAGGACACATGAAAAAGAGTTATCCGACTTGTGAAATAATCTCTATCCTATATCGGCAAATGTAGTTTCAGGCATTTGTCATTTAGACCTATGCCTTCTCGGTCAACCAACCAATTCCCTTAAGCTCATAATTGTAACGCCTCGAGTCTAGACCCTAGACATAACATGAGACCTAAGATCACAAGTGACCCTAAGCTAACCCTGAAACTGGCATATCACAAGCATACTCGATATTATTCTAAGCAAATGGAAGCATATTGAATAAATCATAACTGAAAGGAATAATGATTCTAAAAATATCAAAAATGATAGTTTGTCTGAAAATCAACTGAACTACATAAGCTGAAGTCTAAATCTATGTCTGAAAGCCTCTGATACTGATGAGCTGCTGGGACAATACCCCAGCTAACTCCAAGTACTGAAAATAAGGACAAACTAAATAACTCAAAAAGCATGTAAAAGATATGTCCTCGGATGATGAGGACTCACCACTGATTGTCGTTGATATGGCACCGGGCGATCGAATCACGAGGCTAAAGCTGAGAACCTGAAATTGCATTATGAAAGGATGCAGCACATAGAGTATGCGTCAGTACTTTGAATGTACTAAGCATGAGGGATATGCAAGGCTGACTGAAATGTAAATATGCTAAAATACTGAAAAGCTATAAACTAAACTAAACTGTAGTACATAGGCCCAAAGTATAATCATGCATAAACAGCTAATGCAAGAGTAATCTGAAAACATGCTGAAAGCTGAAAGTAAACATAACTAAGGGCCTAATGCACTTCACTGAAACTAACACTGTGGGAGAGTCTATTAACCGACATAAACTACGTAAGTTAAACGTGGAGTCGAATGTATACACCCCCATCGAAAGGACCCGATATACCTTGCCAGGGTATAAAGGCATGGCTGATGTGATCACTATGTTTGAGGCCCAACTGAGGGGCTAAATAACCTACAGTGGATCCTAGTTCTGGGACTTTAAGGGTACGTTGAACCCTGGTCCAACTCAATGCTAAAAACTACTCCCAAACTGAATACTAATAGCTCGTTTTAAAACTAAAATCCTGAGTTTCTGAGTCAGGACTAGACAAGTTTGAAATCACTACTTTTTTGAAATGTTGTAGTAGGCTGAAAATTGGCTAAATTCTGATTTTCAAAACTCATACTGATAATCTAGGTTGAATTTTGAAGAAATCTAGCACTTTAGCAATCCTATAATTTAGGACTAATTTCTTGATTTCTTAAGTCATGGTGAAAACTCATGCAAACCATTAAAACATATTGTAATCCATATAAACAAGATATAAATCATGTGAGAATCATAAGAACTAAATTCTAGAAGGATTTGCATAATTGGGTAGGAACCCTAGTTCTTAAATCATGAATATTTGAAGAAAGACTAAAACTTTCGGCATAAGGGTGAACTGTACCCTTACTAATTACCCACATACCTGGTACAGGAGATTCTTCAAGAAAATCTAAAGTTGAAGCTTGGAGGAGAAAGCCCTGGGTTTGAAGCTTTGGAGAAGAATGCTCTTTCCTGACTTGAGAGAAAGAATGAGGAGAACTGATATGTTTTAAAGGTTTAGACTTAATAAAATAAGCCTAAGACTATTTATAGTCGGAGCTAATTTAAGAAGAAAAGGTCTAAAATACCCCTGAAAAATTATATTAAAAACTGCTGGAAAAATTTGCGACTCGGCTCCACGGACATGTTCCACGGTTCGTGGAAGCTTCCACGACTCGTGAAACCCTATCATGGTTCATGGGCTTTTATCCTTGACTGTGGGTCTAATAACCACGAGTTAGGTTCATGCTCGTGGAACCATCCACGGCTCATGGAACCTGCTCGTGGTTCCTGAGGGATTTGATGACCCTCAGGTTTGAGTTCCACGAGGCCATTCCATGACCCGTGGTCCTGTTCACAGTTCGTGGACTTGGTTCATGGTTTGGGTTTTGAGGGACTGGTCTGCAAGACTGATTCCATAGATGAGAACCACGGTCCGTGGATTGTTCCACGACCCGTGGAATCGGTCTATAGTTCCTAATCTGGCTTGGACAGTTTAGAATTTTAAGTTTTCTAGGCTAGTTCTAGACTCAATATTTCTAGGGTGTTATAATAATGTTATCTTACTGATTTATATTCAAAGTGTTAGCCTTGTTAGGCTCATGATCATAGTTTAGTCTTCTTAGGCTCATGGTCATGAATTTGCCACTTTAGGGCTCATGCGGGAGAATCAACCATATTGGGTTCATACATCATGAATTAATATTAGTTCTTAACATTCTTGGAGAGTCTTGATAAGTTATGCCCATATTTCATGTCATAGCTTTCATAGCATTTAAAAGAACTAAAGAGCAATTTGAAGTGTTCTTGTT
Organism: Jaltomata sinuosa; assembly: GCA_003996215.1. NCBI lineage: Eukaryota > Viridiplantae > Streptophyta > Magnoliopsida > Solanales > Solanaceae > Jaltomata > Jaltomata sinuosa. The sequence continues at coordinate 99,567 of QJPP01001687.1, read as the reverse complement.
GAGGATCATAGTTCATTTCTAAAAGTGAGGGGGGATTTCAAATTATGATGTTATAGCAAAACAATTAAGCTTCACATCTTTTAGTTGTAAGAAAACAAAAGGGGTTCATGTTAAATATTACAAAATAAAAATCCATCATTTAACAAGTTCTCAAGTTGGGAAAAATCCAATAGAATTTATAAAGTTCATGTTGTAATTCAAACCATTAAATGAATAACTAGAAGGTTCATGGATATCCATAAGTTTAGTGAGTTTCATAATTGTTAAAATTCATAAATATTGCAACAAATCATAGGGTTAATGTAATTCACATAATTTATTAAGTATTCATGAATTAGAGAGATTTCCCAGGAACTTATAAAAGGGACTCAGTTAATTTATAAAGATGTGGAAATTCCTTCAACCCTAAATATCTTGAGAGTAATTTAAATTGGGGAAGAATAAAACTTAAAGGAATATGTGAAAGTAGTAGTCTTACATACCTTGTAGAAGAAGAAAAAGAAGCAAATCTTGAAAAGAGAATTGAGGAAGGACCTTGCTTGAAAATCTGATGATTTTTCTCTTTGAAGTTTTGGGGAAGGAGAGAGGAGAAGAATATTATGTAAAATGGTGAAATCTGAGTGTATTTGACTATAGGGAAGGTTAAGGGTCATGGTTTTAAGTTATGGGTTAAGGAAAATATGAAAACACCCCTCCTACCAAGTTTTTCTTGTGTGCAGTCACGGAGCTGGTCGTGCAGCCTGTGCAATGTCCAGTAAAATGGGTATAACTTTTTGCAAAAAATTCAAATTGACAAATGGTTGGTGGATTTGGAAAGAAGACTCAAAAATCTTTAAATTGGTAGGTGGTGGGTCATATAACTCTTTGTATTCTAAGAGAAATCTTTGTTTGAAATTGACCATAGTAAAGCTCAAATGAAAACTTAGTCGGTAGAAAAGCTTTCAACTCAACTTTGTGTCCAGAGGTTTCTTATGACCTTAATTCACATCCAATACACTTCCTACACCTAAGTATTGAACTTAACACCTAGGTACTAATAAAATTCATTGAGTTTGGATCTAACTACGTATGTAGAACGGTTCAAATCTTGGTTCAAAAGTTGGAGGTATTACAATATCTCCCCCTTGGGATCATTCACCCTCGAATGATGGTCATGACTGGAATGGATACACGTGAACTATATCATAGTCTAGTCTTTCTTGAAATACTACTTACCAACATGAACTTCATTAACAAGAGGAGTTGCATAACAGGCAATGAAGGGAACATATAAGTACAAGTCATGGAATACATGAGTTTTGATATAGACATGACATAGGATATGGTTTCATGGGACGTGAACATAACAGCGTAAGACATGGATTCATATAAATCATAGGCACGAGTCATGGGGGATATCTTAGATATATAGCTTCCACATAATCTGAGTATCTTAGTCATTTGACCAAGATTCATAGAACACAGATGACATGATAAATACTTGGACATAAGTCTCATTCAATCTGAAGTTACATGGTATCAAACATGAGTGTTCTGGTCATAGGAATAGGAGTATTTTCACCTCAAATAATACGACTGGTAGTCTTACACCCCAAATAATATGACCGGTAATCTGAGAGCTTAGCAACACCTTCCGAAACTACCCTTCCCCCTTTAACTACCACACTTTAACATTTCCAACTTACCATTCTCACACGTGCACATACAGATACTAAAATCTGAGTCTAACTGCATTCCCTTGCCATGTTCAAGCCTAACTCGAAAGCACCAAGTTCCATATCTACTGCGATCATGCTAGTCTAAAATTTTGGGGTCTTATCTTCTATTTCCCCAAGAATATTACTTCTTCTTATCTTCTAAATCAACAAACCTTGAGCTTTGACACGTGGTCACTAGTCACATAATGCAATCGTCCATATGTACTTCAACACGATAATCAAGCCTACTACTATAATCACTCCATGGCTTATTGGTAGCAAAAATTATCCAAGGATATCTCTGAGCATCCCTAAAGTTTATAACTTCACATACTTCTACAAGGAGACACACTATATATTCCCATCTAACTATCCCACATAACTTAACCTTACCTTATAATCCATCCACACTTAACAACTTAGGTCACAGAAGCACACCGTAGCCACCACTAAATGAGTATCCACTCCTTCTCCACCTTATCTTTTACCTATCTTCTTCTACATTTGCAACTTAAGAATACTAAACTAGGCACAAATAATATTTCGAAGCCTAGAATCTTATCTATAATTTTTTTGCTTTTTTCTAGAGCATAAGTCCTCCCCTATAATTCTTAAAGTTTCCTCTTCATCAAAGCCTTAGCCCTCATTCACCTATTCATTTAGAGCCCACATATATCACACTTACATTTTCACACTTTCCATAAGTTAGGGACAGAAGATCATGCACACTATATCCAGCCTACTAGATTCTATTTCAAAATTAACATTATCGCCCTCATACTGCCCTCTTTTTTATCACGGTGATCATCTACAGTTCAAGATTAGGGTCTAGTACTAAATATGGATGGCAACACTTATACGTTCATACTAATAAGAGTTATAACTACTAAAGTGAACTCAAGAAACACTAGTCCACTGGGAGCTCATGACAAAATAATCATCTTAATCACACCATTTGTCTTATTGCAGCCTACAAGCACATTCTCCTTCCCATCATTACTACTTCTCTCTACTAATTCATTATATATTTTTTGCCTAAACTGGATTCATAACCTTGTGAATGTCATGAGTCTGCTCTTCAAATTCACAAAGTATAGTCTAGCTCTGCCAACTTTAACTATTTTATCCTTCCGATCATAACCTATACTTGATCTTTGCTACCATAATGTCATGTCATCATAAACCTCTTCCCTAGTTCAAGCATACTCTAGTTCATCTTAACCAGCAACTCTTTCCTTACATACTAGGATGAAATTTTTACAAGAGTTGCTACACCTTAGTCAACACCAAAGGTCATACCACCCTATTACTCACGTATTAGATACATGACTCTATCTACATACTTCAATCAATCACTAGCCCCACTTTTGGTTTCTACACTTTTGACTTCTTATTTCTGGCTCTGGAATCATTCTAGTACTTATGGCTTACCACATAACATCCCAAATAATAATATCTCCCGGGTGGCAACAATACCCAAGAATCTAGATACACACTTCCCCCTTAAAGGTGTCATCTGAAATAAATTTCTGGAAGGGGTCTAGGAGCACATCTTACTATGGCTCAAAAGCATAATTTATATGAATAGAGTGTACGCTCTTGATTTGGTAGACTCAAATATACTAATGGACTTCTCATAAGCCCTTGTGCGGTCTCTTAGATTTTTGTTGGCTCTATCTGAGAGCAACTCATCGATAAGGGTCTGAGCTTTACAACTTCTACCACCTTGAAGATGAGGTGTAGTTGGAGGATATTGAGCAACGCATGAATCTGAACAAGTTTCGTACAGTATAGCTCTATTGCACGATCTAGAGTATCAAAAATGGGAAATATTTCCTAAATGTCCTTTAGCCTCATGATTATAAGTGTGGTGCACAACACACCCATAAGCAAGACTCTACTAGATACGGCTTCATAAATACCTTAGGACACTTGAACTTTGTACTCTGATACCAAGTTTTTCATGACCAGGGCCTAGGCCATGGATGTAACAGGCACCCAAAACCATTATTGGTCCGAGAAAACCACTTAGCTTACATTATAAGCATCCATCCATAAGTGTGGAAGAAATATTTTTAAATCATGAGTAATAGATGGAAGAAAAATCCATTTGTTTCATGAAATGCTTAAAACCATAATTATGGAAATTTCAAAATATATGAATATTACTGAACACAACTGAATCTGACATCTACTACTTTCTACGAAGCCTCTAAATACATGAATCAATGTCTACTGAGACAAGGCCCCAACATACCTCAAAACATAAGACTAGTCCAATAAAATATAAATTATGTCTCCCGGAGAGAGGGAGAGCTCACCAACAACTGATACGAATGGACCTAGAGCTGCATGAAATCACGACATACATCCCGAGGCCTGCATCATAAAATGATGCAGCATCCAAAAAGGTCAATATATGGAATGTATTGGTATGTAAAATCATACTAGAAAAATAGTAAAGCATGAAAATACAAATGTAATAGGTATAGTTCAAGAAATAATAAGTTGGAGGAACAATAGCACAACCTGCAAGTCATATTTGGTAACGTAAAGTGAATTAATTCTCTTAGTTATTTATGGGATAAAGTGGTGAACCGATATAAACTACCATGTGAGCGCATGGAGTCTGATCTCGGCTCGATCAGCTAAACTATCATATACCTTGCCAAGAATAGGACATAACGTGACATGATTTGCTAGCAAGGATTCATATATAATAAGCCCTTTTTAGGACACATGAAAATGAATTATTCGATTTGCGAAATAATCTCTATCCTACGTCGACAAACATAGTTTTGGGCATTTGTTATAGACTTATGCCTTCTCGGTCAACCAACCAATTCCCTTAAGCTCATAATGTAATCTTACTGATTTATGTTCAAAGTGTTAGCCTTGTTAGGCTCATGCTCATAGTTTAGCCTTTTTAGGATCATGGTCATGAATTTGCCACTTTAGGGATCATGCTGGAGAATCAACTATATTTGGTTCATACATTATGAATTATTATTAGTTCTTAATATTTTTGGAGAGTCTTGATAAGTTATGCCCATAATTCATGTCATAGCTTCCATAGCATTTAAAAGAACAAAAGAGCAATTTGAAGTGTTCTTGTTGAGGATCATAGTTCATTTCTAAAAGTGAGGGGAGTTTCAAGTTATGATGTTATAGCAAAATAATTAAGATTTACATCTTTTAGTTGTAAGAAAACAAAAGGGGTTCATGTTAAATATTACAAAACAAAAATCCACCATTTAACAAGTTCTCAAGTTGGGAAAAATCCAATAGAATTTATAAAGTTCATGCTATAATTCAAACCATTAAATGAATAACTAGAAGGTTCATGGATTTCCATAAGTTTAGTGAGTTTCATAATTCATTGAATTCATAAATCTTGCAACAACTTATAGGATTAATGTAATTCACATAATTTATAAAGTATTCATGAATTAGAGAGATTTCCCAGGAACTTACAAAAGGGACTCGATTAATTTATAAAGATGTGGAAATTCCTTCAACCCTAAATATCTTGAGAGTAATTTGAATTGGAGAAGAATAAAACTTAAAGGAATATGTGAAAGAACTAGTCTTACATACCTTGTAGAAGAAGAAAAAGAAGCAAATCTTGAAAAGAGAATTGAGGAAGGACCTTGCTTGAAAATCTGATGATTTTTCTCTTTGAAGTTTTGGGGTAGGAGAGAGGAGAGGAATATTATGTAAAATGGTGAAATCTGAGTGTATTTGGCTATAGGGGAGGTTAAGGGTCCTGGTTTTGGGTTATGGGTTAAGGAAAAGATGAAAACACCCCTCCTAGCACATTTTTCTTGTGTGCAATCGCGGAGCTGGTTGCGCAGCCTGCGCAATGCCCAGTAAAATAGGTATAACTTTTTGCACAAATTTTGGTTTGACAAACGGCCGATGGTATTGGAAAGAAGACTCAAAAAAAATTAAAGTGGTGGGTGGTGGGTCACATAACTCTTCATATTCTAAGAGAAATATTTGTTTGAAATTGACCATAGTAAAGCTCATATGAAAACTTAGTCGGTAGAATAGCTTTCAACTCAACTTGTGTCCAGAGGTTTCTTATGACCTTAATTCACATCCAATACACTTCCTACACCTAAGGATTGAACCTAACACCTAGGTACTAATAAAATTCATTGGGTTTGGATCTAACTATGTATATAGAACGGTTCAAATCTTGGTTCAAAAGTTTGAGGTGTTACAGTAATACACTTAAGAATAAGGCGACGGTAAGAACCAAGAAGAAGTTGGAAAAGCCAAATGAGAATGAGGGCACTTATAAGTTATGTTCCATAGTTCTGGAAGAGGCGAGTCATAAAGACCCCGGGTAGCTACAATAACAAACCTATTGATCCAACCCTGGTCGTGGGTATCATCCATATTCTTCAAAATAGAGTTCCGTCCTTGAAGCACTAGTTTCACCATTCCACCTCGAATGATTCTGGGGGAATAAAGAAGTAGAAGTTAGGTCAAGGTGAAGGATATCCTAGTCCCTTGGGCTAGTGCTCTAAGGCATGCTACGATTCTTCAAACCCCCGATCTAAGTCGCCCTAAGCACAGCCTGAATATTGTGCAGAAGGAAACAATGACCTTATCAATAGGTTTGCCAAAGTCCATGGTGAAAGGATAGTTGTGAACAAACTAGTAACCAAGCTTAGGGCAAGTGATGCTTTCCGAACACGTAGGATCCATCACTTGGTATTTTCCTTCAGGCCAATTGCAATCCCTCGGGTGATGGGGATATTTTTTTTCCTCACAAGAGAACCAAAATCCCTTATGGCCTTATTCCTGGGTTGGGATGAATTGAACGGAGAGATCGTGAAATCGTAATCAAAGCAGAAATCACCAGGGACAATGTTGTCAATGGTCGGCTCAGGGAAGGCGACATCATTTTTCCTACCTCTTCTCCTTATTAATCTGCCCCCAGACGAAGAAACTCCAGTGAAGCTTGAAGACAAATAAGACGTGGCACAAGAAGAAAGAAGGTTGAGAAGAAATTGAATATCTGTGAAATTAAAAAAGGATGGGAGTTTCAAGAATAACTACAGAGAAAGTGTGAAGAAACCAGAAGTTCATACATCTCAATCTTATAGGGAAAGGATTTTGAAATTTCTTAGGGAGATACGACACGGATTGCCTAAACACGTGGCAAAAAAAGTTATGGAAGACAGGCAACAAATGTTGGCGACTTGTTCTTATCTTTTCGTATCTCACCTATATTTGGCAACATAGCCAAAATACGGAAGAACTATTTGTATAGAATGAGAATTGATTGAATATATGTGGCACTAGAGGAAAGAACAGGGAGGTCCCAGGAAAGCCAGTCCTCCGAAAAGGTACTCTCGAGAAAGGGAAAACAAAAAAATATATATGAAGTTAAGGAATGTTCGGACGACCGATGAAATGGACAGAGAGACAAAAATGGAAAGGTATCATAAGGGCCAGGTGCGCGAATGAGCTTGTACGGACTTGAATATTGAAGGAATACCAGCTGGCACCACCAACAGCATTTTCACGTGGTCTCCTGTCATTGGTTTCGGTATTTTAGGACTCAAATGGAGCTTTCCTATTGGCTAGTAGCTCACTATTGTAGCCTATAAATAATATGTACATATCTTTTGTAAAGACATTCTGATTTCCAGCAATACAACGGCAATACTTTATTTTCTTAGGCATTAAGTTTTGTTCTTGGATTTCTTTCATTTAATTAATCTAACAGATTTGTGAGCGAGTACCACTCGGAGCTGAGGCTTATCCTCTGTTCTGTTCAAAAACCTCGTCCGAGAACTTGTATAGAGAAGAATTTCCTGCGGCGCAGCAGTTCACTAATAAATAAGGGGAAGGCCCAACGAGACGCATCCATACGCTCAAAAGCACTTGGATTCATGTTCTTGTTCTTTATTTAGTTTATCTTCTCATCATAACATCTTATAATTGTCAGTCCTATACTTACTTTTCTTTAGCTTGCTTTATTAACTTAGCTTATTACTCAATCTATATTCAAATTACTGGTAAATGGACTTAAAAATAAAGTGTCGAATTAAGATGTGTGCTCTTGATCTCATATAAATTCAACTGTATCATTTTTCAGGGTAAACAATAATTCAACTTTTTTTTTTGGAATGCAGGTCATTAATGCAGAAGTTTTGAGCTCCAGCAATCGCCACATGTATAGGGCAGAATAGAGTGGAAGATTTGATGGCCAAGGAAGGGGCAAGGCTAATAGCCTGTTTGGATTGGCTTATTTTAAGTATTTTTAAAGTGTTTGGGTAAATCAAAAAAGTACTTATAAGCACTTGATTTTAAGCTTAATTGGTAAAAATAAGTCAAAAACCATAAGTTAGGATTTCTAACTTATGGCTTTTGGCTTATAAGTCAGAAGCCAAAAGCCAATCCAAACGGGCTCTATAGCTTTTTGACAAAACTATGAATTTTGGTTGTTCCTCCGATGTTTGCAACAAAAGCAGTTTGGATAGACATTTTAGGAACTACTTTCACTATAAGAATTTCGGATCAGGGAAGGCAATAAGGCGGGACGGGACAATTGCGGAGCGAGTTTAGCCTTAATCCACGAAGACTTCAACCCGCACCGCGCTACTCCGCCTAGGAAAAAATCTCCTTTCCAACTCGCACCCGCTTCAGTTTCTTACTCGTTAAATGAGTATTCTTCTTAGTTAGCATTTAGTTGGTATCATTTTTGCTCCTTTATACTGCTGAGTAACATTTCTTTATGAATGATATATTCTTTTTAGATAGGAGTACTGATTTGAACAATATAAAATCTATCATTAACGTTCAATATCATACTATACTAAAAGTGGGAAGCTCTTAAATTTAAAGTTGAAATACAAAAATACCCTTAAAAATGGATATAATTAGTAGTTGGGAATCTGCCTATATGGGAAGCTCTTGAATCTAAAATTGAAATACAAAAATACCCCTAAAACGGATATAATTAGTAGTTGGGAATCTGCCTATATTTTAATATGTATAATAAATGTCAAAAAATTGTTAATCCAAAATTCTTCATATGACTAATGAAACTGCACCTAACATAATTACAGGGTATGAATAATGAATTGATCATATTCCTATTTAATACTTTACCGTTTTATGTGGTAAAAGGCACCTATATTCATGACTTGAATTTTCTCCTATTCACCACTAATGGCCATTAAATATTTTTATTTATGATGAAAAGATTAAGAGATCATTATAACTTTGGGATTCCACCATGAGTGAGCAAGCAAAAAATGTAAATGAATGTATTTTCTTGGACTCTTTCCCATGCGTTCCTTTTTTCTCTTTGCACGCGTACTTTAGGATTGCTTGATATTTCTTCTTTACAAGCTCAAGTTTTTTTTTGTCGACTAACTTCAGTTTATAGTTTTGTTGAGCATATGTGTGTGTTCATGGCTCAATCTGAAAGCCTAGATTATTACTACCAACCATTTGTATTCTGTTATTAATGCAAAAAATTATTTTTTTCGATCACTATAAAATGTGAATAGTTAAACAGCATTGCTTATCAACTTTTTCAAGTCCATAATATCATTACCTTGTTTATTGCTGAGGAGGATATTATATACCACAAGATGAAATCTCACACCACCCGAAAATGAAAGTTTGAATCCACAGTCACAAGATTGAAGGATTAGATACAGAGTTGTTATTGCCATCAAATAGTGAAAATAAAAGGTTGATGCCTCAAAATGGTAGGTTGAAATTCATTATCAATGTGTGTTTGTGCTTATCTGATTTTTTTTACGTGCAAGTTCATTATAATTCGTGATATTTATATCATCAGATGTTCTATGATCTAATTATGCAGGAAGTATTGTTCACAGATGAAACAATAATTATAACCTTTGAAGTAGTGAAATCAAAGCCTGCGAAGAGAATCACTGCATCTTCCTCCCCTGCATTGACCATTGATGCCATCATTAGCCTTATATAACGAATCTTTCTAATTATTGGAGCAAAGCCCCAAAACTTCTTATCTCTTTGTCTATGTAAAAGGTTTTCGACGATTTGAAGACTCAAAAGCTCATCTTTAATTCATTGCATAAGTCATTCTAAGTTCTATGAAAATATTAGCAATATGACAGACAACAATAAGTGACAAGATAATCTATAAGATTTGAGTTTTGAGAAATCAAAAAATTTATAAAAATTTATTCATGTATGGTATAGAGGAGGTCTAATCTCCCCTTCCCATAGTTGTTTACATATTTGATGGTTAAAATTTTCTTACCGTGATATTTGACCCTTTTTTTTCTTTTTTGTAAATTTATAATCCCTCATTTTGAAAGTTCATGTTTATCATTTGTTTCTTGCAATTTTGCCTTACTTTTCTCCATCAACCCAAGCATCTCAATTCATTGAAGGGAAAAGAAGATTAAAGAAAATTGATAGTATATAATTTATTTAAATTATTACATTAGGGGTAATTATAATGGTGATTGTGATCACATATATAATTAATTAAATATATTACTCAAAAGAACCGACACAATAAACCTAATCAATTAGAATTGAAAAAAATCTGTATTAAAATGATATAGAAATATGGGTTCAAAATGGATACTTTTAGTATGAAAATCCTATAAACTATTTATACATTGTATTCTACATCAATGCACTTAAAAAATTATGATTGATAACTAATATACAAATCTTTCAAACATATCATTTTACCAATACTATTATGTTTGCAATGATAATAAATATCATCGAATAGATTAAACATTCACCTGCAGTTTGATCTTGCTATTTTTTTCCTTCAAATTCACGAAACTCATTCTATTATAAGATTATTTATACGGTTTAGTATATTTATATTAATTAGCTTGGAATACACGTGCAATGCACGTGTTTAAAAAGTAGTATTAATAATAAATATAATTATTAAATATTATAAATCATAACGTAAATATCAACTTTCATTAGTTTCTAAAGAAAAGTGATAGAATGATACGTACTACTTATCATTTTTTTTAATCAACAGACGCTATTTTTTGGTATGCACGGATAAATTTATTTATGTGCAATAGTTTATAAACCACGCAAAAGATATAAATCGCACTAGGCAAATTCAATGCAACAAGCTCGACTGAGAAAATATTGGTAATATATTCTTTTGAAATTTAGTTTTATAACAGAAAATTATGTCAAAATTAACTTTTATTTTTATGATTCATGACAAATCTAGGACACTAAGGGTGTGTTCGGTATGGAGGAAAATATTTTTCTCATGTTCGTTTGGCTACAAATTTTGGAAAATATTTTCCCTGGGAAAAAAAGTTCCTTCAAAATAAGGAAAATGACTTCATTAATCAATGTAGGGAGAACAAGTTGCAATTTTCAGACCACTCTTAAAATCACACACCCCCACAAATTCAAATCAACAATTTTGAGGAAAGTACCGAGCTTTGATGCAATTCAAATTGACAAGCAGTAGTGGCAGCATAATAAATGTCCGGAGGACAGAACAAAAGTAAATATGTCAATCTTGATCTCACCTAACTCAGTGTACTCTTGAGCCTTTCACAACCTCCCCCTCTATGCCTTGTGGTAATGATTTTTCTCAAGTGCCGGTGAAAACCTCAATTTTTAGCGATATGAGGGTTTTTCAACTAAGCCGACCCCCACCTCCCTACCCCTCCCCCCAAAAAAAAAAATTATTTTTTTGAAAAAAATTTAATTTTTTTCTTACCCCACCCCCTACCCCGACCCACCTCCTACCAGCACCCCCTCCCTCCCTCCTCCAAAAAAATTAATTTTTTAAATTTATTTAAAAAAAAAAATTAAATTTCTTTTCTTACCCCCACCCGAACCCCCTACCAGGGCCACCCCCCCTCCCCCACCCCCCCCCCCCCCCCCCCCCCCCCCCCCCCCCCCCAAAAAAAATTTTTTTTTTTTAATTTATTCTTAAAAAAAATTCAAATTTCTTTTCTTACCCTTATTCCCACCCCCTACTAGCTAACCAACCGCCCCCCCTCCCCCCAAAAAAAATTATTTTTTTACAAAATTTTAAATTTATTTACTTACCCCAACTCCTAACCCCCCCCCCCCCAAAAAAAAAATTAATTTTTTAAATTTCTTTTCTTACCCCACCCCCTACCAGCCAACCTTCCCCCTTCCCCCAAAAAAAAATTAATTTTTTAAATTTATTTTTAAAAAAAAAAAAAATCTTTTCTTACCCCCTCCCCCTACCCCCCAAAAAAAATATTAAATTTTTTTAATTTGTTTTTAAAAAAAATTAAATTTTTTTTAACCCCACTCTCTACCCCCACCCTTCCAAGAAAAAAAAATTTAAAAATTATTTTAAATTTGTTTTTTTTAAAAAAATTATAATTTTTTCTTACCCCATCCTCCCTTACCCTATTCGTTCTTATTGTTTTGTGTTAAATATATACAAATATTTTTTTAAAAAAAAATTCTACTTGTGTACCGAACACAAGAAAATAATTAAGAAACAACTTATTTTCCTAGAAAATATTTTCCTTGAAAAATATTTTCCTCCGTATCGAACACACCCTAAGGGTTCGGTATCATTCAATATATTAATAATAAATGTAATTGTTAAATTTTATAAATCATACCGTAAATACCAACTTTCATTAGTTTCCAAAGAAAAGTGATAGAATGATACGTGCTACTTATCATTTTTTTAACCAACAGACGCTATTTTTTTGGTATGCACGGATAAATTTATGTATTTGCAATAGTTTGTAAACCACGCTGCACTACGCAAATTCAATGCAACGAGCTCGACTGAGAAGATGTTGATAATGTATTCTTTTGAAATTTGGTTTTATAACAGAAAATTATGTCAAAATTAACTCTCTTTTTTTATGATTCATGACAAATCTAGGACACTAAGTGAAACTTTTTAAGTCCGTTTAATCAGAATTATGAACCGTAAACTTTTCTCGCCTTAGCCCTTAGGTATAGTATTGACCGCATAGTGCGGGTGCGGGGCGGGTTAAACTGATTGTTTTTAAATACTAGTACTATCTCCGGCAGAAGAGAACTACATGAGGCAAATAATGCCTACTATTTCCACTTTATTTTATATCCTTTTGTTTCCAATTTATTTCCACTCTTTTCAGGAAGGAGAACGAAAGCATTAGCAGTAAGCCTATAGCCTCCCCACACACACACGGCCAATAATAGATGAATCAAATTATGGGACTTTATATTTAACTGGGGTCTAAGTCTCATAAAAAGTTTAATCAAAGTTAAAAAGATAATTCCCTGTTGTGCTTCTTTTTTGCAAGTTGCAAAAGGTGCTGGTCATGTAATAGTAACCCATCTCTTGTCATTTACCAAAGTTGAGTAGTCTACATTGAACCATCATTGTAATGGACATCCATCAGAATCATTGAACATTTTCCTGGATACGAATCTCCCCAACTTGTGGAGCTATACTCACTTTTATAACATGGAATTCGCAAGGGACCTTAACTGAAAGGAAACATTAATTAGTGAGATGCCTCTTATAAGTAAAGAAAGATATTAATCATGTTGTCTAGTAATTAAATACAAATCTAACATACATTGAAGGTTAATTCTACTGAAATTCATTTACATGAATAGAGTTGTCAATGAGCTCTAAGGGTTAATACGGAAACTTTACCCATTGCTCTGTTGACTATTATTGATATTTTTAGTTGCTCAAAATGTATAAAAGTTGAGCGTGTTAGGTTATGGTTCATTGTTTAGTGGGTGATTTGCATAAATAAGATCTTCATGTGTCATCTTATAAAAGCAATAACCATTTCATCGGAATTTGGAGCAAAATCCTGACAGGTTACCGAAATATCTTATTTGATATTGGTATAAGACTTGCTTTAACAACAAATTATGATAATCGTCAGGATTTTGGTCATAAATCTTGATAAATTCCAGAATTTCAGTCACAAAATTTGCCTCAAGAACAAGTTTATGGTGATCGCAAGGATTTTGTCTACAAATCTTGACAGGTCACCAGAATCTTTTTAGTAGTGGCAATTTGACAAGATTTGTACTCAATATCCTGACGATCACCATAATTTGTGTAGAAATTTTAGCCACACGTTTTATTTCAAAATAGAACCGAAGTGTTCAAAATCAACTCTAAATTTGAGATGCAGTCTTCTAACGACAATTTTCAATTGCTAAATTCAAGTCAAACCTTCAAAAATCAATAAACCGTTCTGCCTTCCTTTGTTACAAACAAGCTCAATAAATTAAATTTAACATCATAAACACCGGTCTTTCAAATAGGAAATTAAAACCAATGACCTTAGAAGGTGATTTGAAACTTTTAACTCGCTTTTCTCATAGACAAATCTTCAAGGTCAAAAGTCAAAGTTTTGTACATGGAGCAGGTGGGGTTCAAAAGTTCAATATCACACACCTCCAAGATTATTCTTGTACATCACCCCTTTCAAAAGGCCGCACAGTGAAAACTCCTCGTGTTTAGTTTATCTTGATCAGCCTAGTTATTAATTCAGCACATCTTGACCTCCACATTTGTCACCTCTAATTGTTACCTGGGAATACTCTAGCCCCGTAATCTGCTTTGACTACATTAACTGCACAAAGACTTCACTGTCTAAGAAATATTTTACCTTATCAATCCATTTTCTTCCAAAAATACAAGCACACCATTTGGCACTAAAAATATGATACTAATACACTAGAAAATTCTTCGTTTACTATTTCATCACTCTCTTAATACTTAATAGGAAATTTAGCGTAAGAATAATAGCAGACGAAATCACGCGGTAATAGTAAAACACTTGCGTGGAACCTAATGTGAACAAAACATGACGATTCTAAAGGGAAAAAAAGGGATGATTCTGAAATTAGTGGAAATTAAAGCAGCAGCCTGCAAAAGTGACATGCAGGATCAAACTGAGTCAACTTGGCCAAATTGCATTTCTTATGTACATTTCTTTTCTTTTTTTTTGGGAAATCCGCCGTCGTTATCTTTCGGATGCGCACTGGGTAAACCTGTTTCTATGCAATAGCTCACAAATCACACATGAGACTAAACTGCACTAAACAAACCCCATATGACGAATTCGACTCGGAAAGGGACAAAGTGGGGGATATCCCCCTAGCATCCCTTTTTGGCATACCATACTCATTGCACCAACCTCAGCCTACTGAGAGAGGATCAAGTGAAATTCGATCTGTGGTCTCCGTTATGGGATACCCCTGCTACACCAACTCAGCCACCCTTTCGGGTTCTTTTATTACTTATATTTATAGTGCAAAAACTATTAGTTATTTTGACATGTTGTATCAGGTAATTTTTCAGATTACTAATCTCACTTTTCATATATCTATAGTTACCTTAAAAGTGGCATGATAGTATGACAATTCTTTTACACGACCTATGTATAACAGTTAAACTGAATAAAGGAAGGAGCATCCTGATCTCCAGTTTCAATCAGATCCTCTGGAATATCATATTGTGCAAAGTGAAATTAAAGATAGGGTGAATGATTTGGACTGGCATCTGCTTCCAGTGACATGCCTTGTTGCCTAATGTTTTAAGAAATGGGGGAAAAAGGGGCAGGGTCTTTCTATGCACAACACAGGTCAAGAGGTCCCATTTTGCCTTTAGTTTTAAGAAAATAAACAAAAAACAAAAGTTTCTGCACTAGTCTAAAAGTGGTAGTATTATTAGCTAGTGGAAAACCTCGAGCCGAAGTAATCGTCAGACAGTTTCAATATGGAAGAATTCTATGGAAATTTTTGGGGAAAAAAGAAACAAAACTTTTTATTACACTTTTGTGTTTGGTCAGGAAAAGAAACAAAAATCGTATCAACAACCAAAATATTATACTGATTTCTTTCATAGTTCCATTATTCATCAATCAAAAGAAAAAAAAAATATTCCCTATACAAAATGAGAGTAACAAAACAATATTTGCAAGCTTTAAAGTTTCAATTTTGAAATGAACCATGAGAAGTGTATTTTATCTTCGAGTAGTTTTCTAAAACGAAACGTAAGTTTATGAGATATGTTATATTGCTAGAGGCGAATTTGGGACTTAAATATAACGGGTTCAAAATTATGAATTCTTTGAAAACACGGATTCAAAACATATACTCCATTTGTACATCTTTTCGGGGCTGCTCACAGATGTATCTATAGACTATAGTAGATAATGAAAATAATGGATTCAATTGAACTCACCCTTAATCCTAGATCCGCTTTGACTAGTGTTCGATCAGTACTCTGGTAAAATGTGCAACGCAAGCAGACGAGACAAACTTATATGTTTACATGATCAAACGAAAAAAGGTTGAAACCGATGGGGAGACTTGGTCGAAGATTTTCATTTGAAGAAATCTGAAAGAGTGACACACAAATTAGACCACGTATACCAAACTAAACTTGAATTACATTAATTAATAATTTAATAACAAGATCACAAATGAAAACAGAATCCTAGATAAGACATTTTTCAACCCTGCCACTGATCAATCCCATATCTGATATCTTGTTGATTGGAACTGGAGCTGCGAATTACCATTAATAGTAATATCGTCAGCTCCATGTTCATCCCAAGACTGTGAAGCAATCTCATAGGGGTACGCGACAAACGACGAACTTCCATAAGATGATCCAAAATCCATCAGATCTTCATGATTACTTGATAAGCTAGCACTCCAGCAGTTCACTATATCTGTTGTGTTTGTGAATTTCTGGAAAGAGGAGCAGCTGGTTGCATAAAACTTTTCTTTAGACAAAGAATTGATGTTGTATACTAGGTTGTTTTGGGACGCGGCGTCGGCGGTGAAATGGACAGTGGTAATGTCATGAATACTAGGCCTCCTCTTATCTTTGCCTCCTGAAAGCTGTCTCTGGTAGTATTTCTGAGCATGACTAGCCACTTGAGTTGGTGTTCTTGAAATTACCATTTTCTTCGATATGTTCCTCCAGTCCCCTTTTCCATACTTCTCAAGTCCCATCAGGAATCTCCTATACCAAATTAAAAAAATTAAGTAAAATTCTACTAACATCACAAGCAACAAATTTAAGAAAAAAATAACAGAGTTAAGAGGAAACAACTACTCCCTCCGTCCCAGAAAAAGAGTGTCTTGGGTCAAACTAACTAATGTTTAGTGTGAATTCGGACATAAAATCTTTTGACTGTCCAAATACAATCTCTTTTGGGACGGAGGAGTATGAAGATCAAGGATGCACCTGTGTTCTTCCTCTGTCCATGGTACACCTTTCTTTCTTTCTTGATCAGAAGATCTGCTGCTTCTCTTTCTAAATGTTTGTAATCCACAATGATCAACCAATTCTAACGTAATCGAAGAGGCAAAATAACCAGGATTTGGAACCAATCCAGCTTCGATGTCATAAACATCTGCAACAAGTTCTTTGTATTGATTTATTACATCAACAACTGTCTTTCCAGGGATCAGGGCTGCCACCTTAAACCACCTATTAGGAGTATTTTCATCAAATATTGCAATAGCACTTTCAAACTGCTTGTTCTCTTCTTTAGTCCACTCTCTGCTCAACGAACTAGGAAATAAAGTTTCCATTTCCACAACTTCCAAATAATTGGTGATCAAGCTAGTATATATATGTCTAGAGCTAGGATGAGATTTATATGATTCCCAAAAGGTAGTTATAATTAATTCAGAATCATATACTGGGAATAAGAATACCCTTTTTTGAAGAGCATCTTTGGATTAGAGAAAGACCCTACTTTTCAGAATCAAAATTAGAATCTTGGAAAAATACAAGTCTACAAAGAAGTGAAGAAAGCGTAAAAGCTAGTATAAAATGAAAGAAGAAGAAAACAGCAAAATGAGTGTGAGGAAGTTGATCGATGGAAATTAGTATGGCCAGTGACAGTGGCACCGGATTTGTGATGTATCAGTGAATCGTGCTTTGTATTATATGAAATGAAATGATCAGTGGAACAAAACTTTGCAAATAAAAAGGAGACATTGATAGGGGTCCACCAGTCATAAGATTAGAGATATGTGTAATACTACATGCTACACGTTTCTATTTCCTCCTCATAAATATCACCGAGCATGTGGATCGTTTAAGAATAGTACCGAATAGAATGTATTAATAATAATGTAATTGGTTATGTTAATTTTATTTTTTAGATAAAAGTTATCAAAACATTTTTAAATTTGTCTGATAAATTTAAATTTTACTGGCATTTATTTACCCCCTTAACAACTTTAAAGTGAATTTAATACATCCTCTAACAAGAAAAGTATTTTCAGAAAAATGGATAAAAAGTTGACCAGATCCCAATTTTATTTATTTATTAATCTTTTTTTTTCTCTTTCCACCTTCTTCTTCTTCTTCACAACCACTGTAGGCCACCCACAAGCCACCTCCTCTGTTCTTCTTTCTCCGTCACAATCCCCATACCCAGCTCTTCCATCCACCCGAATGAAGAACAAAAAAATACACTCTATTTTTCTTGGCATAGAACAAAGAGCTTGTCGGAGATGGCTATTGCGATTGTTAAAGGCTCCGAGGAGGGTGTTCAAATCGCCTCCACACACACCACCATCCATCCATTTCTCACCACCATTTCAATCTCCTGCCATTTTCTTTACTTTCATAATAAATTTATTTTTGTGTGATTCTTGTGGTCAAATTTTTGATTGACATTGTTAGTGTTGTTGATAGGTGTTGTGAAATTAACAGCAATTGCGAAGTATTTTGAAGTTGATATCAGTAGCGATGATGGAAATTGTGGAATTGATGATGGTGGAGATGATGTTGGTGGTAGTGAGTGTTGCTATTAGTGATGGGTATTGTGGAGTTAATGACTATGGTGATGATGTTAGTAATGACGGTAAGCTTGTGAATTTGACAATGACGATAGTGAAAAGGATGAGGAATAGAGTAAGGAGTAGTTGGCGGTGGATTTGCAAATCACCGGTGGCGAATTGTGAAGGACGAAGGTTTATATATATATATATATATATACACACACACACACACACATATATATATATATATATATATATATATATATATATATATCACTACTAAAAAAGGCTAAAAAGAGACGGCCAAAAGGGACGCTGGCCGTCGCTTTTTTGGCCAAAAGCAACGGAAAAGCGACGGTGTCACTTCCGTGGGAAAATGGTCTGTCGCTTTTCCAAAAGCGACGGACAGCGTCGCTTTTTCTGAGAATTTTTTTAAAAAAAAATCAGAAAAGCGACGGACAAAAGAGACGTTGTCCGTCGCTTTTCTGCATTTTTTCCAGCTGCAAAAATCTGCATTTTCAATATGCACCACCTGCCATTTACAAAATTAATTCAAATACAGCCCAAATAAGCACTAATTGTTGCCACAACATTCATAAAGCGACTACAACATCAACAAGAAACTAAATATGAAGTAAAACATTCATTAAATACATAAAAGATCCACCTAAAGAACCTACAAAGTGTTTCAAAATATAAAAGAAGTACAAAATTATAAATAAAGTGTCAAAAAACTAATGCAAACTAAAAGAAAGTCAATCTAAGAGGCTCGACAGTCTAGCACATATCTCTATCTTTCTCCCTTTGTTGTCTCTCAAAATCTGCCAAGGCATAAGTTGTGCAATCTGTCGTCACCTGATGACATTTGTATGCAAATTTACATTAAAATATATAAAGAAAATTATAAGTATTAAAGAAAATCATAATCATAAGTATTACAGAAATTAAAATCATAATCATAAGTATAAAAAAAATTACATACTAGTCTATAAGTATTAAAAAAAATCATAATCATGAGTATTAAAGAAATTAAAATCATAATCATAACTATAAAAAAAATTACAAACTAGTCTATATTCTCCCAATCTTCGTCCTCACTTGATTCATTTTCATCAGTCTCCCATTCTTCCTCATCACTTATTTCATATTCATCGTCTCATTCTTCCTCCTTAGTTATTTGTCCCTCAAGATTTGCGATGGCAATCAACTCATCATCAGAAACTTCTTCTAATATGTGTTGAGGATGTTCTAGATTGTTTTTCAACTCAGCATCCACTGCTTGATGAACAACTGCGACATCATTACGGTACGCCACATCTAACACATTCTCAATCTCAATCCTACCCACGGGCTTAGTTTTTATGACCACCCACCAATCAACCTTATCTCTGCACAACGGATACGGAGTGTAATACACCTGCTTAACATTTTGTGCAATGATAAAAGGATCATAGCGACCATATTGTCTCGTATGCTTTACTTCAATTATATTATGTTGTTGATTCACCTTAGTACCTCTATGTGAAGGATCAAACCACTTGCACCGAAATAGCACTATCTTTTTTTTCGGCCAACCAGGATATCTAACTTCAATAATCTCTTGTATGACACCATAATATTCAATAGTTTTGCCATTACCGTCGACATCACCTTGAATGCACACTCCGTTATTATTAGTTTTCTTATACTTAGAAACTTTTTCAGTTTGAAACTTGAAGCCATTCACACAATACTTAGTCATCGTCTGAATTTGACTTTCAGGCCCAAGTGCAACATCTCTCACCAATTTTGGATGTTCGACAGTATTATGTTCATAAAAAACCTACAAATTAAATTTTAGTAAATGAGTATATTATACATGTTGATTCAATATTAAGCGTAAATGAGTAATTGAGCTTTTACGCACTTACATATTTTTTCAGCCAATCAAAAAAGTTTGTATATATGGCATCATTTCCCCATATGCTTACGAATTTACTGTTAAGAGTACATTGAGATATTTTGTTAGTTTAATTAACACTTAGTATTTAAATTTATGTAATTCGATAATACAATTCAACAAGACTTACTTAATATATGATTGAATGTCGGGACAATTGAGCAAAATATGTGTCACAACTGATTGCTTTTCAACACTAGTGAAACCTCGTCTTTGACGCTTTTTAGATCCTCGCCCAGGTTGATTAAAAATTTAAATAGGTTCAAACATAGGATCACCATCACCGTCATCATTGCGATTGACTCTATTTCTCTTACATTGCACTTCATTCCCGAAGTAGTAAGAACAAAAATGAGCAGTTTCTTTTGCAAGATAAGCTTCACAGATTGATCTTTCGATCTTTCCCTTTTGCTTAATAGTTTGTTTGCACTTGTCAATTGTCCTATATAATTGCATGTTAGCTAATTAATATAATACGTTTAAGAAAGAATAACAAAAGCAATAAAGGGTCATTACCTCTCGAATGGATACATCCATCTTGTTTGAACTGGGCTCCCAAGGCGTGCCTTTTCTATAAGGTGAACTGGAAGATGCTCCATCACATCAAAAAAGCCACATGGAAAGATCTTCTCCAACTTAGTGGTGTTAACAGGAATATTTTATTGCATCCTTTCCAAGCTACTCTCCAACAAAGTGTTAGAACACAAATCTTTGAAGAATAGACTTATTTCTGTGATTGATTTTCATATCTTGTCGGGTAGGTGGCTAAATGCGATAGGAATCAAAGTTTTCATAAAAATATGACAATCATGGCTTTTCATACCAATCAATTTTCCTTCATCCATATCTGTCCTCTTTCCCAAATTCGAAGCATAGCCCTCGGGCATTCTCAAATTCTTCACCCACTCATAAATTTCTCGTTTCTCATCCAATGTGAATGAAAAACTTGTCTTGGGCTTAACCACTTTACCATTTCTCATTTCCTGCAAACACAACTCCTTTATCCTACAATATTCCTTTAAGTCCATTCTAGCTTTTGGATTGTCTTTTGTCTTGCCCTTAACATCCATTATTGTGTTGAACAAATTATCAAAATTATTTTTTTCAATGTGCATCACATCAAGATTATGTCATAGAAGATTATCCTTTCAATATGGTAAATCCCAAAATATGCTTTGTTTGGTCCAATTATGTTCAACACCATATCCAGGAAGTCTAGAACTCTCTCCTAAATCTATAATTTTAGACAACTGACTAACTTTCTCCCAAATCTGATGTCCTGAAAGTGATGGAGGTGGTGGATCATTTTCAACCTAATTCTTTCTGAATGCATTTTTCATATCTCTAAACTCGTGGTCCATTGGCAAGAACTGACGGTGACAATCAAATCAGTAATTTTTTTGGCCATGCTTTAAAGTGAATGCTTTAGAATTTTCCATGCAATGCGGGCAAGCTAACTTTCCAGCAGTCATCCAACCCGACAACATCCCATATGCAGAAAAATCATTAATAGTCTACATTAAAGAAGCACGCATAGTAAAATTTTGCTTACTTGATATATCATATGCCATTACATCGGCAAACCATAATTGTTTTAGCTCATCTATCAATGGTTGCAGATAGACATCAATCAAATTTTTTGGATTACAGAGACCCGGGATAATACAACTTAAAAATATGTAGGGACTAGTCATACACATTTTAGGCGGAAGATTATACGGAGTAAGAAATACAGGCCAGCAAGAATAAGGTGCAGCATTATTAGAGAATGGTGGGAAACCATCTGCACACAATCTCAATCTAACATTTCTTGGTTCTCTAGCAAAATCAGGATATGTTCTATCAAAATATTTTCAAGCTTCTCCATCTGATGGATGAGACAAGACACCCAGTGGCTTTTTATTTCACGGTGCCATCTCATATGTGGGGCAGAACTCATTGAAGCGTACAACCTCTTTAACCTAGGTATAAGAGGTAGATAGTGCATCGCCTTAATTGGAACCATCTTTCCATCGGGAGTCCGCTTATATCGAGCATGTCCACAAAACTTACAATTGTCAAGATGATCATCATACTTATAGAACAACATGCAACCATTTACACAACAACTAATTCTATCATATGACAATCCTAACTTGGAAACCAATTTCTTTGCTTCATAGAAATTCTTAGGTATCTTCAACTCTGTATTATTAGCTACTTCCCCCACAAGATTAACTACAGATTCCATAAGAGTTTGAGGAGCACTCCAATATGATTTGATACTCAATAGTCTAACTGCAATTGACAAAGCAGAATGCGAATTTCCTTCACATAATGGACGATTAGCCTCTTATAATTATTCATAGAAGCATTTTGCTTCTTTATTAGGAGCTTCATCTTCTAAATACTGTTTGGGTTCCATCCCATCTTAAACCTCGAAAGCATCATTAACCATTTCATGCACCCTATCGTGTGCAACCCTATCATCTTGAGACCTATCATGTTCAACCCTAATATATTCATTCATAGGCAGCGAATTATAAAATATATCATTCAACCCATCTTTCTCATCATGATCAACCCACAAAAAATATCTAGGCTTAAATTCATTACGATAGAGATGAACCATAACTGTATCTGGATTAAAAAATGTCATGCACCGGCATTTACTACAAGGACACCTAACCACACCATGACTTTGATAGTTGTCTAGTGACATTGCATGCTCGATAAAACCTCTAACTCCTTCAAAAAATTCGGGTTTAATAGGACCATCATTTTCATAATGCATATCATACATCCACAAGCGATGATCCATCTACAAAAATATAATAATTCAATTATAAATTATACTCGTTGACGTTCATAACATAAACTAAAGTTGAAAACTAATTCAAGATTATAACCCAACAATATAAACTAATTCAAAATTTCCAACTTCACTATCAAATTCAAGAACCTAATTCAACAATCTAAAGTTGAAAACTAATTCAAGATTATAACCCAACAATATAAACTAATTCAAAATTTTCAACTTCACTATCAAATTCAAGAACCGATTCAATAATCTAAAGTTGAAAACTAATTCAAGATTATAACCCAACAATATAAACTAATTCAAAATTTTCAACTTCACTATCAAATTCAAGAACCTAATTCAACAACCTAAAGTTAAAAACTAATTCAAGATTATAACCCAAAAATATAAACTAATTCAAAATTTTCAACTTCACTATCAAATTCAAAACCTAATTCAACAACCTAAAGTTAAAAACTAATTCAAGATTATAACCCAACAATATAAACTAATTCAAAATTTCCAACTTCACTATCAAATTCAAGAAACTAATTCAACAACCTAAAGTCGAAAACTAACTCAAAATTATAACTCAACAATATAAACTAATTCAAAATTTCCAACTTCACTATCATATTCAAGAACCTAATTCAACAACCTAAAGTTGAAAACTAACTCAAAATTATAACTCAACAATATAAACTAATTCAAAATATTCAACTTCACTATCAAATTCAAGAACCTAATTCAACAACCTAAGTTGAAAACTAATTCAAGATTATAATCCAACAATATAAACTAATTCAAAATTTTCAATTTCACTATCAAATTCAAGAACCTAATTCAACAACCTAAGTTGAAAACTAATTCAAGATTATAACCCAACAATATAAACTAATTCAAAATATTCAACTTCACTATCAAATTAAGAACCTAATTCAACAACCTAAGTTGAAAACTAATTCAAGATTATAACCCAACAATATAAGCTAATTCAAAATTTCCAACTTCACTATCAAATTCAAGAACCTAATTCAACAACCTAAAGTTGAAAACTAATTCAAGATTATAACCCAACAATATAAACTAATTCAAAATTTCCAACTTCACTATCAAATTCAAGAACCTAATTCAAACTTAAAATCAAGAGCCTAAGATATTTACTATGCTCACAAATTCTAAAATCAAATTCAAGTTCAAACTTCTCAAATTCAAGTTCACAAATTCAATTATATGAATTATAAATGTTCATAACATTATTCAAGATTCACAACTAGCAATGTTCATAATCTAACACTAACTTAAAATAAATGACAAAAAAATATTTTAAGATTCGAAACTAACAAATTTGCTAATAATAACAAAAAATATCAAATAAACCCTAACTTGAAATTTTAAATACTACTAATTCAAGTTCTAATCTACATAACAACTAACAATGTTCTTAATCTAACATTAACCTAAAATAAATGTAATGTAATTGGAAAAAAAAATCTAACCTTGAATTTTAAAATAGCCCTAACCCAAAAATTAATAATGGAGGAGGAAGGAGGCGGCGGCGGCAGAAACGTCAGCGAAGGTAGCGGCGGCAACGATGGTTTGAAGGTGTGGAGGTGTGGAGGTGTGTGGAGGTTTGTGGAGAGAAGAGAGAAGAGAAGAGAGAAGAGAGAAGAGGAAAATGAAGAGTGACCCGATCTGGGTCACTTTATTTTCTAAAAAGCGACGGACAGTGTAGCTTTTGTCCGTCGCTTTTCTAAATGTGTTGACCGCGTATTGACCGAAAAGCGACTGACAAAAGCGATGTTGTCCGTTGCTTTTCTATTTTTTTAATATAAATTAAATTTTAAAGAAAGCGACGGACAACGTCTCTTTCTTTAAAGTTATTTTTTAATTTTTTTTTATAATTGCGACGCTGTCCGTCGCTTATCATAAAAAATAAAATTAATTATTTGTAAATAATTTTGGCGCAAAAAACCGCCAATAAAACCGACGGACAAAGAGACGCTGTCCTTCGCTTTTGTAAAAAAATAATTATAAATTAAAAAAAAATAGAAAAGCGATGGACAACATCGCTTTTTTCGTCGCTTTTCAGAAGCGACGTTGTCCTTCGCTTTTCTATCCGTCCCTTTTTGAGTTGTTTTTAGTAGTGCATATATATATATATATAATATTCATTAAATGACGTGAACCAATTAAAACACGTGTGGTTCAACAACACTCAGTCTTGATTTGGGCTGAGCTGTGAAGGGTTGAAAATAATTTACTTTAAAGTTCTTATGGGGGGTAAATAAATGTCCGTAGAGTTAAAGGTCTAAAGTAAGTTTGTCGGACAAGTTTAGGGGTGTTTTGATGTCTTTTCTCTATTTTTTATTCACCATTTGATTTGGTGTATTCAAGAACAACCCTGATATAGTTAATACTACTTGCTACACATTTCTATTTCCTCATAAATATGAGGAAGATCAGTGCATGTGGATCGTTTTACGATAGATAAGAATAGTACTGAACAGGATGTATTAATAATAATGTAATTATATTGATATTATTTTTTATTCATGATTTGATTTGGTGTATTCAAAAACAACTCTTATATAGTTAATATAATTGTTTACTATGTATTAATTTAAAAGATTTACATTCTATTCTAGGGTGTATAACTCTTATTATATATATAGGATGAAAATTCTATCAAATAAAGAACAAAATAATATCACAGCTAATATATGTACATTTTCTGTCACAATTGGCACACTTTCTTTTTTATTTCATCCTAAAAAGAATATTACTGTAACGATCGAGTTTGTCGTTACGGGTAGACCAATCGTGCCAAGTTTTAAAGTTGGAAAACTTCGGGTTTGAAATTCTAGGCTAGGCTAGCCTCGGCCGATTTTGGAGCGAAGTAGAGTCTAGGAAAATCCGTGTAAAAATGAGTTTAGGTGTCTTGGATTGAGTTATTTTTCCACGTATCCAAGACATAAAGGAGTCCGGGGGACTTTTCGGAATCGCATTTGGGTAGGTAAAACTCTCAAAATCGCGTTTGACGTGAAAGAGTTTTTTGGGACGTCGAGGGAATCAAGTGTGTTGTGAAATGGAAAATACTGGCAGATTTACGGACTTTCTGCCCGTGATGAGCGTTGTCATGCGCGATAGCGGCCACCTCTATAGCGGTAGAAATTATCGCTATAGCGGCGGTCAAGGGGAGGTCAATTCACTTAAGGCCGCTATAGTGGCAGATGACCGCTATAGCGGAGCGGGGATCGCTATAGCAGGTCGACGGGTTTTTAATGCAGAAACAACTCTCAAAACATCAGAATTTCACAAGTTTGTTTTTGAAGAAAGGCTGGGCGAATTCAGGCGATTTTCTTCATTCCTCCGCCAAAAATCATTCCTAAGGTAAGGTTCTCGTTCCCCACACTTTGTAATACGTTTCCTATGCGATAGAATTGCTAGGAGGGAAATTGGGGAAGGTTGGAATGACCTAGGGATGATGGAATTCGGGGAAGAAGGGGGTTCCAAACATGTATGTTCTTGGGTGTTGATTTAAGTACGTTAAAACGATCATAGGCTGTTTAATTTCTTGTTTTATCAGTAAAAAATAATAAGACTAGGAGAATTAACGATGGAAAAGCCCGGAAAAAGGGTGGAATGATCATGGGTGGCCTGGGGTTTGGGGATTTGGTATAATCAGGGTAATGTACAGGCCTATATGTTAATTGTATGTATTATGTGTTATTTTTAGACCAAGAACGCGAGAGAAATATGGAACACGGGAAAGCTCGGGTTAAATAGAGCTTGGAACATTCGAGGAGGTGATGGCTTTCGTATTTCTGCGAATGTGTATATTTATTGTACTCGTTGTCTAAGTAATTATGTGCATTACATTGCTTAGGGGAATTGTGTGGAATGTCTAAGTTCGGTTTACAATCTATGTTTGAATGGTTTTTACTTGTTGGTTTTACAAGAGGTGTGCATTCATTCTATTGACTGTTGTTGTTGACATTCGGTTGGCTCGGGTACCACGCCTGGTACGGGTTTAACACATGGTTGGCACGGGTACCACGCCTGGTACGGGTATAATATTTGGTTGGCACGGGTACCATGCCTGGTACGGGTTTACTTTATTGCATCTTGCACTATTTCATTGACTATTGAATTGTATTGGTTGATATTGGTTCCGTGAGAGGATCGGGTTATTTTACTGAATGTGATACTTGATATTTAGTTTCGTGAGTGGACCGGGTTGTTATTGAAAAGTGTTATTGATTGATGGTCCTTGAGTGGCCGGGAATAGTTGTATAACTGTTGAGTTGGTCTTGGTTTAGGCCGTGTAAATCACTACTTGTGGTATTGTCTAGAGGGGATTCTAGGATGGGTCCGGGCTAGACGGTAAGGTGTGGTTATGTTTTTTCTTGTTGGTGGGATAGAACTGTAAGAGATGTATTAATGCGGTAACAAGATAGGTAGAGACCTGTAGTTTAGAGATGCCTGTGATACTTGTTGCATGTTTGCCATACTTGTTACTGGATTTTGCGTACTATTTATATACTATTTTCTTGAATACTGGCTGATGATCCTACCAGTGCACAGTGATGGTATACTGATACTGCACTTGTCTTTCTTTTGTTGAGTACAGGAAATCTTCCAGCGGCTGAGACGAGACCTCAGATTTAGCACCGACGTTTCCGATCTTCAAGGGTGAGCTGTCGATTCGATCTACCTTGATATTATCATTAGAGTTTTAGTCCATTTGTTCGGACTTAAAAACTATTTCTTATTTTGTTGGGGTTGCATCCCCGTACTCTAGATTTGGTATTGATGTTTGGTACAATTACTTTCAGTTCCTATGTGGGGTTTTCCGCAGATTATTAATGATGATAAGTTTTTGAGTAGTTGATCGTATTTTCATTGCTAGTTTACATTTATGCATTGCCGGTTTTAGGCTGTTAGACAAAGAAAAGAGTGGGACTCTATTGGTTCGCTCATCCTGGGTTTGGGTGGGTGTCACTCACGACGGGTTGGGTCGTGACAAAGATGGTATCAGAGCCTAGGTTCGTTGATCTCGTTGTACCAAACAGGTCTAGTAGAGTCTTGCGGAATGGTGCGGAGACGTTCGTACTTTTCTTTGAGAGGCTACAAGGCTTTAGAAAAAACTATCTCTTCTTCTTTTCCTTCGTGCTATAACTCGATTCTAATTAGTATCTGGTGATATGAATTGGTATCTAACTTCATTCACTCTTCGGTCCGCAGATGGTTACTACAAGGAATAACAGAGCAAGTCCAGCGGGCCTGGCTGTTCGCGGCAGAGGTAGGGGAAGGGGCAGGGGACGAGCTGGAGCCGCACCCGCCAGGGGTGGTGCTCGAGCTGCTGCTGCTGCAGGTGAGGTTACCCCTCCCCCACCTCAGGATCATGTGGCTAAGGATGTGGAAGAAGTAGTGGTAGAGGATGGATGAACTCAGACGGAGGCGGCACCGGTTAGGGGTGCAGGCCTTCCCGCTATGACACCGAAAGCTTTCAGGCAGGCGTGGGATATTCTGAGTGGGTTTGTTGGTGATGGAGCTATACCCGCAACTTATGCAAATCAGGTCTTGGATACTCAGCCAGTGGTTACTACTACAGCGCCGAGGATGGATGCAGCTTCGGGCACAAATGATCTTCTCAGGCCAATGTTAGGCCCAGTGATGACAGGCAATGAGCATGAGATGCTGACTAAGTTCATTAAGCTGAAACCTCCGATGTTTCAGGGTACAGACAAGGAGGATGCTTATGAGTTCATCCTGTATTGCCATGAGAGGTTGCATAAATTGGGTATTGTACGTCAGCATGGGGTGGAGTTTGTCACTTTTCAGCTGCAGGGTGATGCCAAGCAGTGGTGGAGGTCTCATGTTGAGTGTCGGTCACCTATCTTACCTCCACTGACTTGAGAGCAGTTCCATGCCTTGTTCCTAGAGAAGTACGTTCCCCATACTTTGAGGGACCGAAAGAAGGATGAGTTTCTGAACTTGGAATAGGGTGGCATGTCGGCCTCAGCTTATGAGGCTAAGTTTCATGCGTTGTCTCATTTTGCTACACAGATGTTGGGTTCCGAGGAGGAACGAGTCCGGTTGTTTGTCAAGGGTCTGAATAGTGATCTTCAGGTACTGTCAGTGCATATGACTTCTTCAGGAAAGGGTTTTAATGATGTGGTGGACTATGTGAAGAAGATTGAGGGAGTTAGTTAAGCGGGGCAGACTAAGGATTTAGCCAAAAGGCCCCGGAATGAGGGAAATTTTGGTGGTTCATACTCCAGGGGCCAGCATCAGCAGGCTTACTCGGCCCGTCCTATTCAGTCAGCTCTGCCAGCTACTACAGGTGGTCATCAGGGAGCTCAGTCTTTAGCTCCTAGAGGCCAGGGGGCATCTTATAAACAGCTAGCAGACCTACTTTAGACCGTGGTTTTTTCCATTATGGTGAGTTGGGCCACTTTAAGAGGGAGTGTCCATATAGGCAGGTAGGTAATCAGGGTCAGCAGCAGACTAGAGCAGTGGTTTCGACATGCAGATGTGGTAATGCTAGGGGTCGTCCATAGGGTGGGCGAGGTAATTTCCAGGGAGGCCGGGGAGACCGAGGGAATGGCGGCGCAGGCAGGGATGCGGCGCAGCCGGCCTAGAAAGTTGACCGGATTGATGATCGGGCACATTGCTATGATTTTCCAGAAAGGACTGAGGCGGAAGCCTCAGGTGCAGTGATCACAGGTACTATTCTTGTCTGTGATAAAATGGCATCACTATTATTTGACCCAAGATCTACATATTCTTATGTGTCTGTTAGTTTTGCATTGGGTCTGAATTTGAATTGAGATATCCTTGATTCCCTTATCCATGTATCTACCCCGGTTGGAGAGTTAGTGATTGTGACTCATGTATATCGTGATTGTTCTGTTGTGTTTGTGGGGTTACATACTTGGGTTGACTTGGTAATTCTGTATATGGCTGATTTTGATATTTCTTGGGTATGACCTGGCTATCTCCTTATCATGTTGTGTTGAACTGTAACACCAAGACTGTAGCTCTAGAGATTCTAGGCTAGAGTGGAAAGGTGTGTACAAGCCTAAGCCAGTTAAGATAATATCGTTTATCCGGGCTAGGAAGCTAGTGGGGAGGGGGTGTCTAGCCTTCTTGGATCATCTCTGGGATGATAGTGTGGAGTCTCCTCCTATTGAGTCAGTTCCAGTGGTTTCTAAATTTTTAGAGGTGTTTCCAGCGAACTTGCCTGGCATGCCTCCGGACGGAGACATAGATTTTTGTATTGATTTGGAGCTAGGCACTCGTCCCATTTCCATCCCTCCTTATCGAATGGCTTCGGCAGAGTTAAGGGAACTTAAGACTAAGCTGCAGGAACTCCTATATAAGGGATTTATACGTTTCAGTGTTTCACATTGGGGGGCTCCGGTTTTGTTTGTGAAAAAGAAGGATGGTAGTATGCGGATGTGCATAGACTACACACAGTTGAACAAGGTGACCATCCAGAATAAGTATCCTTTACCCCGGATAGATGATTTGCTTGACCAGCTTCAGGGTGCATCGGTGTTTTTGAAAATTGACTTGAGGTCGGGGTGCCATCAGTTGAAAATTAGGCCTAAGGATATTCCGAAAACTGCTTTATGGACTTGGTATGGACATTACGAGTTTCTAGTAATGTCGTTTGGTTTGACCAATGTGCCGGCAGCATTCATGAGTTTGATGAATGGGGTGTTTAAGTCCTACTTGGATTCTTTTGTGATCGTGTTCATTGACGATATTTTGATCTACTCTAAGAGTAGGGAGGAGCATGCTAATCATCTTCGCATTGTGCTGAACATCTTGAGGCACCAAAAGCTTTATGCAAAATTCACTAAGTGTGAGTTTTGGTTGACTTCTGTGGCATTTTTGGGGCATGTGGTGTCAGAAAAGGGGGTGATAGTGGATCCCCAGAAAATTGAGGCAGTTAAGAGTTGGGTCCGGCCTAGCTCTGTGACAGAGGTGAGAAGTTTTGTTGGGCTCGCGGGGTACTACCGGAGGTTTGTGAAGGACTTTGCTTCTATTGCTACTCACCTGACCAGGCTGACATAGAAGGAGGTACCATTTGTGTGGTCCGACAAGTGTGAGGAGAGCTTTCAAAAGCTCAAGACACTTTTGACCACAGCTCATATATTGTCCTTGTCGGTTGAAAGTAAAGACTTTATTATTTACTGTGATGCTTCACATTCTGGTTTAGGTGTTGTGTTGATGAAGGATAGGAATGTGATAGCCTATGCATCCAGGTAGTTGAAGGTGCATGAGAGGAATTACCCGACTCACGATTTAGAGTTGGCAGCGGTGGTTTTTGCTTTGAAAATCTAGAGGCACTACCTTTATGGTGTCAAGTGTGAAGTATTCACAGATCATCACAGTCTACAGCATGTTTTCACTCAGAAGGATTTGAATCAGAGGCAGAAAAGGTGGATGGAGTTATTGAAAGATTATGATGTGACCATTCAGTACCATCTGAGTAAGGCTAATGTGGTGGCAGACGCATTGAGCCAGAAAACTATTTGCATGGGTAGCTTGGCTTGTTTGGGGGTGTCTAAACGACCTCTAGCTAAGGAAATTCAGGCTCTGGAGGCCAAGTTCATGCACTTGGGTGTCTCAGACCAAGGCGGGTTGTTGGCCAGCATTGAGGTTAAGGACACCTTCATAGAGAAAATAAAGGCAAAACAGTTTCAGGATTCGGAGCTGGGCAAGTTGCAAAGTAAAGTGATATCCGGGGAGTCCAGAGATGTCATATTTGACTCTGGTGGTGTATTGCATCTCAGGGAGAGGATTTGTGTTCCTCGGGTTGACGATATGATTCTTAAAATTTTGACAGAAGCTCATGGTTCGCGATACTCGATCCATCCGGGTGTAACCAAAATGTACAGGAACTTAAGGCAGCGTTACTGGTGGCCCCGGATGAAAAGGGACATAGTTGATTTTGTGTCCAAGTGTCAGAGTTGCCAGCAGGTAAAATATGAACATCAGAGACCTGCAGGACTACTTCAGAGGATGCCAATTCCAGAGTGGAAGTGGGAGAGAATAGCCATGGATTTCATGGAGGGTCTTCTCAAGACATTGGGGAAGTATGACTCAATTTGGGTCATTGTTGACAGGCTGACCAAGTCCGCTCATTTCATTCCGGTCAGGGTAGATTACAAGTCACAGCAGTTGGCCAAGATCTACGTGAAGGAGATTGTAAGACTGCATGGGGTACCACTGTCCATCATTTCAGACAAGGGTACGCAGTTTACTTCTAAGTTCTGGGGGAAGTTACATGAAGAGTTGGGTACACAACTCACCTTTAGCACAGCCTTCCATCCTTAGACTGATGGTCAGTCGGAGAGAATGATTCAGGTACTGCATGACATGCTGAGAGCATGTGTAATGGACTTCGGAGGTTATTGGGACCAGTTTCTATCGTTGTGCGAATTCTCGTACAATAATAGCTATCACTCCAGTATCGATATGGCACCATTCAAGGCCCTGTATGGGAGAAACTGCAGATCACCGGTTGGGTGGTTTGAGGAAGGTGATGTGAAGCCTCTGGGCGTAGACTTAGTGAAGGAAGCACAGGAAAAAGTAAGGGGGATACAGACCAAGTTGTTTGCTGCTCAAAGCAGGCAGAAGGAGTATGCAGATCGTAAAGTCCGAGACATGGACTTTCAGGTTGGTGAACAAGTATTACTAAAAGTGTCACCAATGAAAGAGGTTATGCGGTTTGGTAAGAAGGGCAAGCTTAGCCCTCGGTTTATCAGTCCATTTGAGGTCTTTGAGATTGTAGGTCCAGTGGTTTACAAGTTAGCACTGCCACCTAGTTTGTCGAGCATCCATCCGGTATTCCATGTATCCATGTATCCATTCTCAAGTGATACCATGGGTATGGGGACTACATCATCCAGTGGGATGAGGTACTTTTTGATAAGGATCTTCGTTATGAGGAGGAACCGGTTTTGATTCTTGCTCGGGATGTCTGGAGGTTGAGGACAAAGGTGATTGATATGGTGAAGGTTCAGTGGAAGCATCGTCCAGTTGAGGAATCAACTTGGGAAATCGAGAAGGACATGCGGGACAAGTACCCTCAATTACTTGAGGATTCAGGTACTACACTTCCTTCCTTTTAATTTCGTAATTTCGAGTTTGATCATTCGGGGACGAACGATGGGTAAATTGGTATTTGTTGTAACAATCGGGTCCGTCGTTATAGGTATACCAATCGTTCCAAGTTTTAGAGTTGGAAAACTCCGGGTTTGGGAGTTTGAAATTCTAAGCTAGGCTAGCCTCAGTCGGTTTTGGAGCGAGGTAGAGTCTAGGGAAATTTGGGTAAAAACGATTTTAGGTGTCTTGGATTGAGCTAGTTTTTTACGTAGCCAAGACATAAAGGAGTCCAAGGGACTTTTCAGAATCGCATTTGGGTAGGTAGAACTCCCGGAATCGCATTTGACGTGAAAGGGTTATTTTGGGACGTCGGCGGAATCAAATGTGTTGTGAAATGGCCAAAACAGGCAGATTTACAGACTTTCTTCCCGTGACGAGTGTTGTCACAAGCGATAGCGGCCACCGCTATAGTGGTAGAAATTACCACTATAGCGGTGGTCAAGGGGCGATCAACTCACTTAAGACCTCTATAGCGGCAGATGACCGCTATAGAGGGACTGCTATAGCGGAGTGGGGACCGCTATAGCGGGTCGATGGGTTTTTAATGCAGAAATAGCTCTCAAAACATCATAATTTCACAAGTTTATTTTGGGAGAAAGGCTGGGCAAATTCAGGCAATTTTCTTTATTTCTCCGCCAAAAATCATTCCTAAGGTAAGGTTTTCGTTCCCCACACTTTGTAATACGTTTCCTATGCGATAGAGTTTCTAGGATGGAAATTGAGGAAGGTTGGAATGACCTAGGGATGATGATGGAATTCGGGGAAGAAGGGGGTTCCAAACATGTATGTTCTTGGGTGTTGATTTAAGTACGTTAAAACGATCATAGGCTGTTTAATTTCCTATTTTGTCCGTAAAAAATGATAAGACTAGGAGAATTAATGGTGAAAAAGCCCAGAAAAAGGGTGGAATGATCATGGGTGGCCTGGAGTTTGGGGATTTGGTATAATCCGAGTAATGTACAGGCTGTATGTTAATTGTATGTATTATGTGTTATTTTTAGATCAAGAACGGGAGAGGAATCCAGAACACGAGAAAACTCGGGTTGAATAGAGCTTGGAACATTTGAGGTAGGTGATGGCTTTCGTATTTCTGTGAATGTGTATATTCATTGTACTCGTTGTCTAAGTAATTATGTGCATTACATTGCTTAGGGGAATTGTGTGGAATGTGAAAGTTCGATTTACAATCTATGTTTGAATGGTTTTTACTTGTTGGCTTTACAAGAGGTGTGCATTCATTCTATTGATTGTTGTTGTTAACATTTGGTTGGCTCGGGTACCACGCCTGATATGAGTATAACACATGGTTGGCACGGGTACCATGCCTGGTACAGGTATAACATTCGATTGGCACGAGTACCACGCCTTATACGGGTTTACTTTATTGCATCTTGCACTGTTTCATTGACTATTGAATTGCATTGGTTGATATTGGTTCCATGAGAGGACCGGGTTATTTTACTGAATGTGATACTTGATATTTGGTTCCGTGAGTGGACCAGGTTGTTATTGAAAAGTGTTATTGATTGATGGTCCTTGAGTGGCCGGAAATAGTTGTATGACTTTTGAGTTGGTCTTGGTTTAGGCCGGGTAAATCACTACTTGTGGTATTGTCTAGAGGGGATTTCAAGGTGGGTCCGGGCTAGACATTAAAGTGTGGTTATGGTTTTTCTTGTTGGTGGGATAGAACTGTAAGAGATGGATTCATGTGGTAACAAGCTAGGTAGAGACCTGTAGTTTAGAGATGCATGTGATACTTGTTGCATGTTTGTCATACTTGTTACTGGATTTTGCATACTATTTATATACAGTTTTCTTGAATACTGGCTGATGATTCTACCAGTGCACAGTGATGGTATACTGATACTGCACTTGTCTTTCTTTTGTTGAGTACAGAAAAACTTCCAGCGGCTGAGACGAGACCTCAGATTTAGCACCGACGTTTTCGATCTTCAAGGGTGAGCTGTCGATTCGAGCTACCTTAGGATTATCATTAGAGTTTTAGTCCATTTGTTTGGACTTAAAAATTATTTCTTATTTTGTTGGGGTTGCATCCCCGTACTCTAGATTTGGTATTGATATTTGGTACAATGACTTTCAGTTCCTAGCGCAGATTATTAATGATGATAAGTTTTTGAGTAGTTGATCTTATTTTCATTGCTAGTTTACATTTATGCATTGCTGATTTTAGGTTGTTAGACTAGAAAAAGAGTGGAACTCTATTGGTTCACTCATCCGGGGGTTGGGGGTGCCACTCACGACGGATTGGGTCATGACAATTACATTTCTATAATTAGAAAGAATTTAATTATGAAATTTCCATTTTATCTTGAATGAAATGATTTACAGTTATACAAATGTCAAAGGTTTATTTTACACCATAAATTTCAAAAGTCTCCTTTTCTTTTTTAATTTTGTGCTAAATCAAATGGTGTCACATAAATTAAGATGGAGGGAGCATTATTTTCAGGGGTGAGTGCGGTATGATAGATATCGAATACCATATCGAAATCAAAATTTTAATACTGAGATGTCGATATTATGGTATTTGATATACCTTTTAAAAATTATGATATTCGACACGGTATTCGATATTTATTAGAAGAATATCGAAATACATAGTTACATATACAAATTAGATATATATTATTATAATACTAGCAAATATATAAAATAGTATTAACAGTGGCGTAGCTACATAGATCCAAGGGTGATTACTTGAACATCCTTCGTTGAAAAAATATATTATGCATATAGAAAATAATATTGTGTATATAGACAAAAAAATATTTTAGAAATATATATATTAAATGTTTGAACACAATTAGCAAAAATTTTAGCTTTGTCACTCTATTCGTACAAACTAATTATTTAGATGTTGAAACTTTGACTACTCTATCTTGATTTAAATATCTTTTTTGTGTAATTGATTAACTAAGGGAATTGCATGTTTATACTTTCTTTTGAATATTTTTATATGTGTAAGGTGTTAGTATGATATAGTTGAGACATTTTTTGAAAAGCCAAAGTTATAATTTTCTATTATAAATATATATATATATATATATATATATATATATATATCAAAATCGAACAAACTATGATTATCGATTTACTTGTATCAGAAAATATCGAAATAAATTTTAGAATACCAAATCATACTGAATTAATATGATATGCTAATAATATGATATTTTTAAAACTAAAATTACTGAATCAAAATTTTCTATACCATGTCATCCCCTTTCTCAAATACATCTTACGCCTAAAAGTAAAAAAAAATACTTCCTCCAGACCACTTTACTTATCATTTTTACTAAAAATAAATGAACCATAATACTTGTCATTTTAGAAAACCAAGATATAATTAGTTGTTTGTTTTCACTTTTAGCCTTAGTCATAAATATCGAGAGATATTAATGCGGTACAAATGAAGAAAGTATTAAATTGATAAAAGTAATAAATAAGAATATATTAGTTAAATTATTCTATACTTAATACTCCCTCCGTTTCAATTTGTTTGGCCTATTTTTACTTAGCACAGAGTTTAAGAAAGTAAATAAGACTTTTGAAACTTGTGGTCTTAAATTAAAGATATGTGAATGTATTAAAATATCTTTTAATCTTGTGGTCTTAAATATGTCATGTGGAAAGTTGGAATTAAAGAGTTTCTAAAAAAGGAAAGAAACATTTTTTTTTAAACGGACTAAAAAGAAAAGTAGGCCAAACAAATTGAAATGGAGAAAGTATTTTTTTTAAGAAGCGTGCAAATAAAAAATGTAACAAATAAAATGATTCTAAGAAAATACCATTTTACATGATATAGATCAACCTCCTTTTTTTCCTTTTTTTGTCCGAGTTCCGGACTTCTTCCTTTACCTTCTTATATAGACGGTTTTATTTCTCATGTAACTTGTTATAATAATCGAGTCAAAAGATAAAAAATGCCTAGACATATTAATGGTTTTAAAATATCATCTTTTCATCTATTGAATTAAATTTATTCCTAAATTAAAAAATATCATCTTTTTCTGAATTGTAGTATCTTTCGTGTAATTTTCGAATATGTAAATTTTATTTTAAGAAATATAAAGATTCTATATGCGAATTCATAATCAAAATAAAATCTTTTGACCCTCATGCTCCAAATCATTTCACATAATTAAGATAGAAAAAGCATCTAAAAGTAACAATGTTTTTATGTCATCTTGATAATCAGTTTTCTTTTGTTTTCTCTCTTTAGATAGTAAAATTGTGGATGGTTATGTTGAATCTTGTACAAAAAATGACACCAAAAACTACTTATGTCCATTGAATTGACATATTTGAATAGAAAAGATTGAAGTGCTACTCCTGTAAGGTGGTGGCCTGGTTGGACTAACATTTGAAAATCGGATAACTACACTGAGTGGCTGCTCAAATAAAAAACATATTTAAGTCTAATTTATTCTATATTATATGATTTTAAAAACAATTAAATCCTAAAATCTCATGTTCGCATATTCTCTCAGAATATTTCTCTCCAATTTTTGTCTATTCCACGCCCCTTCCTCCCTTTTCATCATCTTTCTTCTTTAAATTCGTCGACGATTATGACCACACCCCCACTTCTGTTATTTTTTCTCTCCTCATTTATTGTTCCGCATTATCTTTCTCATTCACTCAAAATTCAGATGTAAAAGTAATTCTTCTTTCTAATTAAAGTTTTCTGATAGCAATCCAACAGTAGTCATTCTTGTTCTTTATTGGTTGTCTCATATTCAAATCTTGTATTGCATGACATTTTTTCTGAAGGAATTTTAAGTGAAGAGTAAAGACAAAAGAAGAAGATGGCCAATACTGTTGATGAAATTTTATTTTCGACCATGTTTGCCGATCTTACTCCCTGTAACAAGCGATAATAGTTTCTCCCCTATAACTCTTCTTGTTCATGTTGCCAATAACTTTTTTGCAAAAATCTTCACACTTGCACAAGAGCTTGGCCGATTTATAAGAGTCGTGAGGATAAGAGCTACAACCTAAACTCATCATCAAAGTAAACTCCTTTAGCCTCAAAACACACTAGCTTCTCATCCATGAGGAACCACATTTCATGCTTCTTCGACTTCTAACACAATAAAGAAGAAGATAATGAATTATCTTTCCATTGAATTTGTTCAAGTGTTCGAACAGCTTTCGAAATTGATCAAAACATGATTGCTTCAACCTTTTAATAAGTTTTTGTTCTAGACCTTACTGATATTGTTGTTGGAAAATTTGATAATTCATCCGGTCAATTAGTTAATCCAAACTTCTTCACTTCAATATCCTTTGCATAATATGACAAGGACAAGGAATCGATCAACATCTTCCTCTTCTTCAAAACCATCATGATCACCCTAAATTTTATCTACTTGATTCCATTATCAACTCGGTTTACTTGCTCAACATCATATGCGTTATCATAATATGCATCAATTTCATCCATAGTGTCTTTTATCATTTTCATTTTAGCTTTTACGTTGTTTTTTTCCTTGCTGTCTTAGTTATCTTCTTCAACTTTTTTTTGCTCCCAAGGTTTTTTCTTTATAGCAAAACGAGTCATTATCTTTAAGGACTTTTATCCTTTGCTTCTTATCATTTTCTGAAATCTACATACAAACAGTAGAGTGTTGTTGACCAATCATAATATAAAAATAATAATAATCTACGATAAGTCTAGAAATAGGCTAAATGGATCGAGACAGCAGAAAACAACAAACAGAATCCCAACTCGACAAACTCACTCGTAAGAATCATAAAAAAATGATTATACATCTCAAATTTGCAACAACAAAAACAGAAAAAGCACTATCGTTCTGCTCGATAAGAATACAAAAAGGCAAACAAGCAAAGTCAGTAAATAATAGATTTCGAGAAAACACAAGTTAAGGTTTCAAAAAATTATTTTTCTAAAATATAAGAACTAACTTTATCATGTTGGAGCTTCTTAAGAATGAAGCTTTGAAAAAAACAAGTTTCTCGAGAATATGAAATTTCTAAAGACAATGATTGCATGCAAACTATAAATTATTTACCGATATAATACCTTAAAACAATGATGATCTTGCTTCACAAACTTGGAGATTGAGCAACGACGGGAGACCTTGTGATAGACAAGGGCAAGAAAAAAGGGTTATTGAGAAAGGAACTTAAGTATATTTTAATAAACTTGAAACTAAGTTCTAGACTTTAAGAACTATGAAATGGACTCCGAAAAGCATTTGGTTAAGTTTGGTACGCGGGATAAGGTGAGATATGCCATGGTTAAGTTTGGTACCAAATTTATATCATGTTTGGTTGATTGTATAGATGTATACAGAGACTAATTTATACCAAACATGATATAAGTTTGGGATTAGAACTATAATTCCAGGATAATTTAGTCTACGTACCAAACGACCCCTTAATAGACTATTGAGCATTTATTGGGCTGAAAATAAATGGGGGAGAAAGGACGATATAGTTTCCCAATTCAAACCTTAAGGAGATCTTTTGCCAATTCTTCTCCAGTTTCTCCTTCTCTATAGTTTGAATGTAAAACCTTTAATTGACATAGTAAAAACTTATAAGAACAATTTTTCTAGAAAATCAATAATAATATTTAAAAGTACTTGATAAATAATAATTAAGAAAAAGTTATTTTACTCCAGTTTGTATTTTGTTAAAATTAGAAAGAAAGAAAAAGTACGTGAAGATGAAATCAAAGGATACTTTGTTGACTTTTAAGATACTTTTACTATTCGCCATGATAGAGTAATGGGGAGTATATTTTAGATTGTATAGTTGTTTCATTTGATCATGGGAGCCTACCTTATGTTATGTGCGTATAGCCGAACTTGTACCGTGGAAAAATTATCTTGAAAAATTGATTATAAATTATTGTGATGACTTATTATACACCTATATAATTTAAAAGTAAATTTATTTTCACCCCATAAGCTGATATGGCAAAAAAAGAAAAAGAAAAAGAAAAAAAGCGCGTATAATTCGAATAAAATCAAAAAAAAAAAAAGAATTGAAAAATTCACAAACCACTCTTCTCCATTGACAACTCTTCCATCTTCTTCTGTTTCTTCATTTTGTCCCTGTTCTCTTTTTCATTTTTTCTTATCACTGTCATTTACTTCTTTAGATTTCTTTTCACTAATTGACTATTTATTCATCATCATTTGGTTGTGGGATTAGTGATTGATTAAAAGTTAATGGTGGGTTGTCTTTATTTTCTATAATTAGCAATGTCAATGATGTGATTTTGGTGATAAATGCAAAATTTTGTGGTGATTGTTGTTATGAGTTTTGGTCCCGATTTTTTTATGAGTATCTCAAATTTTCTTGCAAAAATTGGAGTTTTTTTTTAGCATTATTATGGTGGAAATGAGAGTTCTTAAATAAATTTTAGGAAGAAAAAGAAAAACTTTTATGGTGGTGGTTGTATTTTTAATGGTAATAATATTGTGGTATGATTCCGATAGTGAATTTGATGGTGGGTGGTGAAATCTTTTGTGGAATAAATACGGCTTTAGTGATAATAGCCTGGTGATTTAATGGTAGATTTGGTGATGATAATGTTGTAGTGTGATTTCGATAGTGAGTTTGATGATGGGTGGTAAAAAAAATTGTGATAAAGATGTGAGTTTAGTGATAATGGCTTCAATGGTGGATTTAATGGTGTATAGTGAAGAAGAAGCAATTAGGATGACATGAAATTATTTTTTTTGAAATCTCACATAGTATCTGGTGTGGCAGTGACATGACGATGATGTGGCGCGAGTGTAGAATACTTCCCATCATGTGACTAGTTGTAGGTGCGTTAGGGTGTAAAAAAAATCACTTTTAAGTAATACAGATGTATAATGGGTCGTCACAATAGTTTGAGTGTGTAATCAATTTTTCTGAACAAGTTCAAGGTGAATTTGATGTCTTTTCTCGTAAAAAAATAGAGTAGTAAACGACAAAGTAAACAAAACAAGGGGGAAAAAGATCATGTTAGGCTTATTAGGTGGTGGTGGTGGCAGACGTGTCACTAATCGTTACCCAAAATACGCCCAAACAGGCAATTCAAAAGGGCGGAGAGAGAGTGTCAATTATAGGCTTAGGTTTAAACTCAATAGTTTTGGTTTAAATTTTACGAAAAATGGCTTAAATTACCTTTTAAATATGAGAAATAGTATAAATATTTTCCGTTCACTTTTTGGCTCCAAAATATTTTCGACGTCCACCTATATGGGTCAATATTGCCCTTTCCACTAACGGCCCCACAAAAATACATAATTAGACCTTTCATTTATTACGTAACATATTATTATTGATTGAAATTTTAATTAAACTAAACTAACTAAATCCCACCCAAACTTGGATCCAACTTACATTTTCTACCTGACCCAACTTACATTTTTTGGGGTTCTTGGAAGACAACTTTTTCCTCCATCAAATAGGTAAAAAGTTTAAACAAAAAAGTGCAATTTACCTATTTGACAGAGGAAGAAGAAGTTATCTTTCAAGAACCCTAAAAGAAAAAAACCTAACTTTTAAATGGAGAAATTGACTTTAGGTTAAATGGATTTGTCCCTTTAATGATTGGATTTTAAGTTGGGTGGGGTAGAAAATGTAAATTAGATCCGGATTTGAGTTGGATTTAATTAGTTTAGTTTGATTAAAATTTCAACCAATAATATTATGTCACATAATAAAGGTGTAATTGTGTATCCTTGCAGGACCGTCATTGGGAAGGGCAATATTGAGCAACATAGATGGATGTCAAGGACATTTTGGAGCCAAAAGGTGAACGAAGGATATATTTGTATCATTTATCATACTTGAAGGGTAATTTAGGTCATTTTCTATAATTGTTGTGAAAATTCATAGAACTCATCCCTTGCTTATGCTAAATCGAGATTTTATTGGTCTTCTTTGACCCGCGGGTGCGAATCGGTAGCTGTGAAACTAGCTCTGATTTTGCTTTTTTGGGAATCATTGCTAGGAATAAGGATTGAATTGCACCTGGTTTGCTCCTGTTTGACTTCAATTACCATATGGAATATATATAATATTAATTTAAAACTCAATCAAAATCAAGAACTCATAAATTTCAAATCGTGCTTCCATCTCCGACCTTAAATAATATGAGACCACAGCAAGCGAGCTTAAGACCGCTTCAGCTTCATACATTACATCAAATGGGAAGTATACCCTTCTAGCATTCTCCTCTTTCGGCCTATATAAGGACACAAGAAACTGATTTTCCATTTCAATCCTGCTGGTCAATGCTCTATAGACAATCTTGCTGGTCAGCCACTAGTTATTTAAATTTGATCAGCTAGTATTGGGGATTATGCTAGCAAAAATTACAGGATGACTTGACACATCCTTAAAAAAATTCTAATTAGATGTGTATTTTACTAAATTAACTTTATTAATAATGCTTTGAAACTATAAATTTAACTCTTACTTTATGTAGTTATTTAATACTAAGAGTAGCTTGGAAACGAAGTAAAAAAACTCTCTTGATTCTTGAAAATGAACCAAGTAAATTGAAACATGTATTTTTAGCCCATAAGATGAGAGGGGGGATTCCAAGTAATCAAAACTTATTGGTGACCACCAAAAAGGGACCAATGATACAGTTCTCTTAATAAACAGTCTTACCATCAACAGCATTAAGCCTTGGAACACAAGGACAAAATAATCATAAAATCCACATCCAAAACTGAGACGGTCATGTTAAATAAAAGAGCAACAACTTCAGTAAAAACGCTCAAAACTATTCCAAATGCTAGACTTTCCGCTTAATAGCTGAAACCAAAAGGCATCCAACAACAATAAAATCCTCAATTGTCGCACATAATTCATTTATAGAAGACAAGCTGAACCTACGTTTTTATTATGAATCAACCAGAAGTGGGCAATTCCAAGATCATTTTAAGCATAATGAACAAATGTTAGCAAGTGCAACCATTCTTCAAAAGCAAATAGATAAAACTTGGTAGAAGTAAAAAAGATTTAAGGCAAAGACACAGCATGAATAGTCGTACAAAAAAGTTGCATTGCTCCATGAGCAAAATTAGCCACATCTAATCCCCAATGTATCAGTTTTGGTATTAACCGGAAATGACAAGAACATAAAGATTCGATTTGAAACTCCACAAAGCACATTACAAAATTTAACTCTTAACTACTTTAAGGATGAAGATTCATCATCATTGAAAACATTGATGTAGCACACTATAGCCACCCAAAGCAACCAACGATTTTAATCCAGATCCATGACCTCTAAATGCCCCGCTGCAAAAATAAGATCAAGTTAGGCAACTTCAAATATAATCAAGTCACAAGATACAAGACCAACCAAAATAACAACTAAAATGTTCTCATTCAAATAATCAGACATCAATCACATTCATATGACAAATCAAAATAGGAAAATCATCTACCA
Organism: Jaltomata sinuosa; assembly: GCA_003996215.1. Lineage (NCBI taxonomy): Eukaryota > Viridiplantae > Streptophyta > Magnoliopsida > Solanales > Solanaceae > Jaltomata > Jaltomata sinuosa. The sequence continues at coordinate 55,726 of QJPP01001687.1, read as the reverse complement.
CATAGTTAAGTTTATTCACATATGCACTTGTCAACACTGATGTTGTTTCAACAGCTCTATCGTGATTAATTATTCAAATGAATCTCTGTACACTGTCAAACTCAAACATAGAATTAAAATGGTTCTACACTTATAGTTTCTTTTCAAATCTTCAGTAATATGACTCAGACAGCAGTTTGGAAGTACTTTTACCATCAGATGCACAAATAAAGAATCCTAGAAATAATTCAGATAGCACCAATATGTACCATTTCCCCGTATATAGGAGCTTAATATGTCATAACTATTGTATGCAGTCAAGTAAACAATTTATTAACTACCAACAACAAGCTTCACACCGAAGGATATTATACTATCAGCTAAATCCTAAAATACCTACAATTTTCACAAATATGTAGATAGACTATACATAGTAAAAGATTGAAATATAATTCTTTGATTGTTCTATTCTCTCTTTCTCATCATTCTTGTCTTGAGCATTCATGCTAGACAAGAAGGAGAACACACAAGGCAGTATCCAAAATGTATATTCAAACTGGCACAATAGTTCAATAACATAGGACCCACCAAGTTGATAGACTACTTGAGGTTATTCCTCAAGTCTCCATAGACTTTTAGGACCAAAATCAAAACACTTGGTTTTAGCCCTTAAGATGAATGTTTTCGTTTTATTTTACTTAATTTGATTTGATTTGGCCCGGGAACTTAACATCAGGTAACCCATGTGACCGAGGTAAACTACCTTTTAATTATTTATATAAAATGAAGTATAGCATGGAAAATTGTGTCAAAAAAGAGAACATAGAAGCCAATCGATACATGAATTGGCATATCTAAACACTAGGATGAAAACATAAGACACAAATAACTAAAGAAGTTACCTTAAATGTTGCTTGGGTACATGAAAACCCTAACCTTAGCTCCCTGCAAAATTAGGCAACGAAATTACACAACAGTTAGACAAAAAACAAATCTTTTCCTCTCCCATTACTACAAACACGATTAAATTAATGAATCACATATTATAACAAAAGAAAATGTACCATGGATTTAGGAGGCAAATTGGACTTGAACTTAGCTCTAACAACGCCACTGTTTCCATGGGGCCTACAAACTTTGCCCCAAATGCAACGATAGTGTGAGTTATTCTTCTTTGTCTTTGCCTTGTAGATGTATCCCAGCCTCTTCCCAAGGTACCAGTCCACTTCTTCCTTAGTGTTCACTCCCTCGATCTGAATCAACGAAGTGTTGGGATACTGGTTCGAATTCGACCTAAAAGAAGTATAAAAAAGATTAATATGCATTTTTTTGACCAAGAAGAATACTGCAAAAGCAACAGAAAGCTACCTTTTGTATCCAAGAACAGTTCCTCTAACGTAGAGTCTGCAAAAAATATGTAGAAAATGAGGTTTGAGGCAGATGATTAATGCAGAGAAAAGGAGATGGAAGATGTAATTGAAATAATGATATACCTGACGCGTTCTCCTTGGCGTCCCTTCACCATTTTTGATTCAAGGGATTGGGGCTGCGCTGATACTTGTTTGTTGTGAAGAAGAAACCTAAACCCTAGACAAGTTGTTATGCACAAGAGATATATTTATATGATCGGGTGGCAATTGGACTTTGTGATGCTGGATGGGCTCAAGGCCCCAATCACTACACTTGGGCTTTTATTTAGATTAGGGCTCGAGACGAGAAAAAAATGGGTGATTTGCACAAAAGGGATACTTTTGTGTTGTTATTTAAATACTAGATAATTTAAAGCTCGTGGTACGGGCCCAATATAATTTTATATATTTTTTTGCAATAAACAACTTCAGTATATTACTTCATAATCTATTTTAAATGCTCATACGACATCAGTGCGTTATTTATAACTCAACTTGGGAAAGCAGAATTTCAGGAAATTCTATGTAGCAAGGAAATAAAGAATTGATAATCTAGCACATTTCGTGTTCGAGGAATATATAAAATGTTGATATCCTTGAAAGAATTTATCAATCTTCGTATATCCTCGCAAGTGATATCTATTTTCCACGATGTTGTTATCTTCTTTTTATAATATTTGCACCATAAATTTTGCATCTGATAATATATAAATCATTGATCAACCATTTTGTAAAGCTCATTCCAAAGCCTTCTGAATTGCTATTGTTTCAACTAGGGGTGGACATGGTATGATATGGTATGGTATTTAAAATTTTGGTGTGGTAATTTCGGTATTCAGTTTCCAAAAATACTATACCATTATCATACCATATTAATTTGATATGGTTCGATATTTTGAAGTTTGGTTTTGATATTTTGCGGTATGGAATTTCGGTAATTATAGATTATGTCACTTCGACTAAATGTATAATTGTATAATAGAGTATTATGACTTTGACTTTTCAAAAAAAAGATCTCAATTGTATCATATTAACACATAACACATGTAGAAAAATATATCAAAAAGAAAGTACAAACAACTCCTTTTGTTAATCAATTACACAAAAAAAAAATCAAGATAGAGTAGTCAAAGTTTTAACGTCTAACCATTTAGTTTCATATTAATAGATTGTATATTTGTTATTATTTTAATAATATATATATAAATTATTTGTGTAACTATATACTCCTACTTTGGTATGGTATTCGGTATATTATTTATAAATACCAAACACCATATCGAATACCAAAAAAACTTAAAATGTATACCATATACCATATTAAATATCATAATACCAAAATCATGGTATCAAAAAATTTAGTTCGGTATGACAATTCAGTATATACCATACCATGCCCACCCCTAGCTTCAACTCAAATACAATTTGTTTGTGGTTTTTTTTATCGATGGATTTTGCGATATGTTTCATTATTATCTTCGATAAGTAGAAGTACTTTTATTTATTTTGATGTTATTGTAAAACGAAGAAGGAGGAGGAGGAGGAGGAGGAGGAGGAGGAGGAGGAGGAGGAGAGGAGAGAGAGGAGGAGGAGGAGGAGGAGGAGAAGAAGAAGGAGAAGGAGAAGAAGGAGAAGGAGAAGGAGAAGGAGAAGAAGAAGAAGAAGAAGAAGAAGAAGAAGAAGAATGGATTTTGCGATACGTTTCATTATTATCTTCGATAAGTAGAAGTACTTTTATTTATTTTGATGTTATTGTAAAACGAAGAAGAAGAAGAAGGAGGAGGAGGAGGAGGAGGAGGAGGAGGAGGAGGAGGAGGAGGAGGAGGAGGAGGAGGAGGAGAGGAGAAGATAAGAGAAACAATATAGATAACTTTCTTTCTTTCTTTCTTTCTTTCAAGTGTCCCAAACATCATCCTTAGAACCTCTATTTATAGTATTACATTGAGGAACATCAAAGAGTGCAATAAACATGGCATTAATCTTTGGAGAGGTGGGGAAGACAACGGTATTATGGATGATCAATGAGGATGTGGAGATTACTACTCATCAAGGGGAATTATGGTGTGGAGGTTACTAGAAGTTATGGACATCCACAAACAAGATGATAACATTATGTTACCACACAATTATTTATAACACTCACCCTTGGATATCCATTGATAGATAATGTGCCTCATTAAAACCTTACTAGGAAAAAACTCAGAGGAAAAAAATTCTAGTGAAGAAAAAAGAGTACACATATTTTATAATACGCGTTGTTTGCTGCCTCGTTAAAAATTTTGTCAGTAAAACTCATTGGATAAAACTTAGGCCAAGGAAAAAAGAGTGCACCACATATTTTACTCCTCTTGATGCAAACATTATTTAATATCTTGGAGACGACGCATTCCAATGTTGAATATCAGCTTCTCAAATGTTGATGTTGGTAATATTTTAGTGAACAGATCCGCAAAATTATCAACTGAATAAATTTATTGAACATCTATTTCACCTTTCTTCTCAAGATCATGAGTGAAAAAGAATTTTGGTGAAATGTGTTTTATTTTATCTCCGTTAATGTATCCTCCCTTAGCTGAGTTATACATACATCATTGTCTTCATATAATATAGTTGAAATATCCTTTTTTAAGGAAAACCACACAATTCCTGAATATGTTGAGTCATTGATCTCAACCAAACACACTTCCGACTTGCTTCATGGACGGCTATAATTTCTGCATGATGTGAAGAAGTGACAGCTAATGTTTGCTTAATTGAACACCAAGATATAATTATGTCTCCATATGTAAATAAATAGCCCGTATGAAATTGAACTTTGTGCGAATCAGACAGATATCATGCATCTGCATAACCATTTATTTCTGACTTGGATTTACTTAAATAAAATAATCTCATGTCAATGGTTCACCTAATATATCTTAATATATGCTTGACACCATTTCAGTGTCTTCTTGTTGGGGAGGAGCTGAATCTTGTCAATAAACTTACTGCAAAACAAAAATCTGGTCGGGTATTATTGTCAAGATACATTAGTGTCCCAATAGCACTAAGATATGATACTTTCTAACCATTTTCATGAGATCAAAATTGATCTTTCTTTATATTGAGCGATCTCACAATCATTGGGGTACTCAATAGAGTCGCTTTAGAACATTTTAAATCCTTCAAGGATTTTTATAAAAATTTATTGTCTATCTAGACATGAAAATAATTTCATTATTAGTATTCAAGTTTTTTCGTCCATTGCCAGACTGAAAGAAAACTCATTGCATCCATCATATATAGGAGAAAGTATCTACATACAATAATGTCAGGACTTTTGTGAAAATTCTTTATGTCCCAAGGCCCGTACTTTATATTTTACGGTTATACTTTTCGCATAATAAATATTTGTACCCCACTAACATTATATATTGAGGTCTTTAGACTAAAATCCAAATATTCACTTTTTAAAGTGAAATGAAATACTTGAATTACGTATTTCATTTGGCCAATCACTTATCTGTCCACACTTTCTGAAGATTCAAAATCAAGATCATCATTACCATTTATAATGTTGAGCGCTACATTATATCAAAGATACTATCGATGGTCATTTTGATATCGATTCCAATATGATATAACTTATTGAGATCTCTTCATTTTTTATCATTTTCAGGTTCATGAATCTTTACCAAGGTTTTATGAAGTATTATGTCGTGATGCTCTTTTAAAGCACTTGTCTCATTATCATGACCATCTTGATCATTTGCTCCTCTTTTTCTTCAAGGAGTTCATCATTTGGAACCGATTGGCCTATCATGCTTTACGCCATAGACTTTGTTCTTCAAGGACTTTACATTGAAGCATTTACAACTGAATTATAACATAGGGTCAGTAAATGCATCTGACAATGAATTTGTAATATTTTGCAAATGAATTATCTATTGAACTTCAAGTTCACTTTTTTTTCGAGGATCTAGATAATTCAGTTCACTCATTTTCAGCTGCTAATCATCTCTCTCCCTAATGTTAGAAAATCTAACATTCACCCAATCAATCTTATTTGGGGATCCATCTTTGTGCATGGTGGAGCAATTAAACCAAACCAACTACACATTCAAATTTATTTTTTTAAATGAAATTATTTGATGTCCTGACCCTGAACCAACAATATAGGGGAACCTTATTGGCTTGATGCATACAAGTGCTACTACATTTAAAGAACACATCTCATACCAAATCTCTTTTGAGAGATTTGTTCTCATAACCAATGATTTAGCTATAATTGGAGGCATATAATTTCTACTAAGTCAACCATCATTATCAACATACTTTATAGTTTGAAATCATGCTCTTAATTTAACAATTCGAGCAAACAACCTTGCAAAAATTAAATTACAAGTTGGTAACAAATGCACATGTGACCACACCATAGATGCATCTATTAAAACATATAATAGTAAACGGTCCACATGACAAGTGAACGGGCCTATATTCACCTTGTTATACGTTTCAAAAATTCATGAGATGTAATCTCAGCATTAGCTGGTATAGTATTTAATATTTTTGAGAACAAGCAGCACAAGAGAATTCTTGAAGAATCTTTTATTTCTTCAATATATAACCACGTGAATTCTCTATTATTTTTGCATCACATTTGATCTGGGACGGCCAACCGGTTATGCCAACTTATATATTTTCTGTAAACTTTTAGTTTACTATCACATGTGATTTCATCATCATGCCCATATTTGTGTCAACAAACAGGAAAAAATGACGGGTAACCTTTCATATAAATATTTAAATCCACTTCAATTGTAGTTATATGAAGATATTAAATCTTATTTATAATCTCAATATATTTTCATTTTTGGCTAATGCCTTTGAAATTCATAAGTTTCTTTTGAGACTTACTATAACCTCAATATCCTATATGAACAATTTTATTCCTTCAAGTAGTAACACATTACCTTTTTGAAGCTATCAAATACTTGTGTACTATCACATATTCCATAACACCATTTTGTATGGTAACATCTCCTTTTAGGGAGAAAACTATTTTTATTATATTCGAAATCCTTATAAGCAAGACCCTTTTCTTGCTTTACTTTTGCCTTTAATACTTTTTTTTATAAGACCTGGCAAAATATTTTGTATCATATGTACACAATCAATGACAAATTTATGTAGCCACATAATCATTCATTTTTTTATCATAACCACAACCTTTATATGAACGAATTATTTCTTTCTTTTGCCCTTTGGTAGTTCATAATAAAACGTATCACAATATTTGTGCAAGACTTATTTCTTTCTTTTACTCTTGGGTAATTCATGTTGAGACATATCACAATATTTGTGATGTACTAAAAGTACTTGACAAATGACCGTTAATACCAACATATTTTTCTCTCTCAAACCTCCCGTTGAGGTAAATTTTGATATTCGCCCAACAATATATAAGCACATCTTTAACACAATAATTTTTACCACATTCAAAAATATCAATTTTCAAGAATGGGTTGTCATTTGCAATTCTTATCACGAGTCATATTCTCTTCAAGAAACAGACTAATTCATTGTGTGTGCTTCATAAATTTTATAATAAGCCCATTATCATGCCTTAAAATTTATCATATAAATATGATCCACCTCAACATCACTTTGAAAGGTAAAGTGCACCACCACTTTATATTCTTTTATTTTGATGGAGGATTTATAAAATTTACGAGATTAGGTCCACAAAAATTGCATGTCAAATGACCTTTCATACCAAATCGCAATAACTACCTTCAACCTTTGAAGAACCATTTTAAGATGACAATAACTTCCTTCACCCTTTGAAGGACCATTTTGAGAATCTATAATGTTTTTCATTTTTACCACAATGATGACGATTATTATTTGTCCTTTGTCATGTTCGTGTTCATTTGTACAATTAAGATAACTATTGTCATCTTTCAGACTTATCATGTACTGCTATTACATTCATATAAGAAAATGGAGCAAATTAATTGGACAAGTTTCATGACTTTTTGTCACAACTACATTACTTTGCATGTCTTAGTCATCATTCTATCATCACTATGGTGCATTAGGACTTAAACTCAATGTCTTACCCATATGTATTAGGCCATAATACGATGAGACTTTAACCCATATGGTGCATCGAGACTTTATAACCTGATGTCTTACCCTCTTAGTGTGATAGGACTCAAATCTATCCTCTTATCCTCAATCATTGGCATAATAAGCCAAAATATAGTGAAACTCATATCCTCGAGCCTTTAATCATATTATCACTACAGTTTTTTTTATATGATGTATAATAAAACTGTAAGTTATCGTAAGTAAGCTTTAACACTGCAGTATTCACTTTAGTTGGATAGAGATTCGTGCTGATAACGTATTGTAAAACTAAGAACAAGAAAAACAATATAAAGAAGAAGAAGACAAGAACAATATTATAAGACAAGAGAAACAATATAGATAACTTTCTTTCTTTCTTTCAAGTGTCCCAAACATCATCCTTAGAACCTCTATTTATAGTATTACATTGAGGAACATCAAAGAGTGCAATAAACATGATATTAATCTTTGAGGAGGTGGGAAAGACAATGGTGTTATGAATGATTAATGAGGAGGTGAGAGTTACTACTCATCAAGGAGAATTATGGTGTAAAGATTACTAGAAGTTATGGACATCCACAAACAAGATGACGATATTATGTTACCACACAATTATTTACAATAAATTTTAATAGATTTTAATATTGAAAGCATTTATTAAAAAGTTAATTTCTAATTCAACAACAATAAACTAATCATGAAAGCAACTTTATTTTTACATATAACAATTATCTTAATGTCAAATTTTAAATTACACTAATAAAATATTTTGATACTGAATTCTAAATCTTATGCAGTAAAAGAAAACTCTGAATCTTACCCCATAAAATGACCAATATATATGCTTTCCTTTTTCAACCTTTTCCAGGTTGTTTTTCTCTTTATTTATTTTTTAATTTTTTTTCCTTTATTTTTTCGACCTAGTCCTTTTTATTGACATTTTCTTTTGTTGTTCTTTATTTCTTAACTCCTCATTTTTCTTTAGTTTATTTTTTAATATTTCTCAGAATTTAAATATTAAACTCTTTTTCTTCAAATTTTCTCTGTTGAATAGTTTATCATGATTGATATTAAGAAAATATCCTACATAGAAAATAAAAAATTAATAATTTTTAATCATTCGATGAATACATTATAAAATTAATAAGTTTTTGATACGATATATTTTTTTTTCTCTTTTAGTCATTAAATTTGATATTTTCATTGAATTAAATAAAAAATATTGATACATCATTTTAAGACTATTTCAATAGTTAATTTACAAACTTTAGTAGCGGTCATATTATGTAACATAATACTAAAAATTTATTTGCACAATATTCCTTAAAAGTATTGTTAGGAATAAATAATTAACTATCCAAACACATTTTATTTTAAATTAGTTTAATTTTTTCCCCCTAAAATATGTCTAAACAAGCTTAACATTTATTATTGTTTGTAGAAATTAACCAATAACAACTCTTTATTTTAATAAAAATACAAAAATATCCCTATTAGCCCATAACAAATGTAAAGACATGTATAAATTCTTCTAGAATTTTATTTTGATCATTAATTATATAATTATTATTTTGTACTTAAATAAAGTTAAAATTATCAAAATGCCCTTGATCGTCCTTCTCATGGCTCTTCTATATAATAGAAATAGAAATAGAAACTAAATGAAGTTAGAATTACTAAAATGCCCTTGATCATACTTCTCATGGCTCTTCTATATGATAGAAATTAGCCTCAATTTTGGTATTTGTATGAAAATACAAATGCACAAAAATAATATATCCGATATTATGCAAAAATGATCTTCTTTAACTCAATGAAAAATATCTGGACTAAAATAACCTCATCCTTCTCTTATCCAACTCCTCTCCATTTTTCTCAAGTCTTACTTAGATGTTACTTAAATACTAAAGGTCTAAAATAATTAATTTTTTTAATTAAAGAAATATACTAATCAACCATGATTAAAAAAAGATGTTGCTATTTAAATTTTTCAATATTGGTACCAAATTTTTGCGACCGAATGAAATTACTTCAATTAAGTATCATTAAACTTTTGATATAAAATGAGTTTTTTCATATTTTTATATCACTGAGTCACGATCAAGATCTGTAGTCATTTTTTTTAAAAAAATTCTATCTATTTTTTGAAAAATTTTATCTAAGAAAAAAATCATTTTATATTCTTAATGCACAAGTAATCTTCAATAAATTTTATTTAGATTAGGGCTCGAGACGAGAAAAAAAATGGTGATTTGCACAAAAGGGATATTTTTGTGCTGTTATTTAAATATTAGCCTCAATTTTGATATTTGTGTGAAATACCAATGAACAACAATAATATATTCGGTATTTTATGCAAAAATGATCTTCTTTAATTTAATGAAATATATCTGGATTAAAATACCCTCATCCTTCTCTTATCCAACTGCTCTCCATTTTTTTCAAGTTTTGCTTAGATGTTACTTAAATATCAAAAGTTTAAATTAATTAATTTTCTTAATTAAAGGAATATACTAATTAACCATGATTAAAAGAAGAGATGTTGCTATTTAAAATTTTCAATTTTGGTACCAAATTTTTGAGATAGAATGAAATTAATTTAATTAAATATTATTAAACTTTTGATATAAAATGAGTTTTTCCATATTTTTATATCACTTAGTCACGATCAAGATTTGTAAATATTTTTTTTTTAAAAAAATTCTATCTATTTTTGAAAATATTTATCTAAGAAAAAAATAAATTTATATTCTTAATGCAAAAGTAATCTTCAATATCTTTTATTTAATGTCTAAATTTTGAAAATTTTATTTTATGATTTACAATATTTTCTCTTCGTAAAATAACTTATTTAAATGTGGATTTTGAATTGGCAGAAATTTGGTATATGAAGAAATAATTTTTTTTTGTGAATGAAAAAATAAGTTTTGTATAGATAACGAAAATAATTTACTGTGTGTCAAAAGAATTGTGAGATGGTTTTCTTTAGCTAAAATTGGACGGATTTAAATGGTAATATATATCTTTTTATTAATGATTAGGACATTTGTTTACTTAAAAATATGCACCATCGATATTTAAATAAGACTTGTGTCATACATAAGTAGAGACTTGGAAAATATGTAGAAAAAAAATGGAAAAGAATCAAGTCCTCACTCCAGCATTGTATATTTACTTAGTGAAAACTCTACATCATTATATTAACATCGCACAGAAAAGGATTAGGAGAATTCATTTTCTAGTAAACAACTAGTAGTAATATATATTATACTAAATTATATCCATTTTGCTAATTTATCAAGTAAATTCATGATCATTTAATCAGGTCTCTAGATCTCTCATTAAATGCACAAATTTATTTCATTCCTAGATTTCTTTTGCACTTTGGTGGGAAGGTTATTAGTAGTTTTAAGTCTGACCATTATGAATATGGCCTTATCAACTTTCTTTCTTGTAGAGAAATTCTTTTCCTTCTCTCCGCTTCAGCTTTTTAAATATTTAATTAGCCTAGAATGATGAACAACCAATTGTGTAAAGATACCGCTGATCCTCCAGATTTGACTGGTACACAACCAGATGATAATATTGTAAATTCTAAAAAATCATCTTTCCTACAAATCAAGACTGAGAAAGCTCAATCAACAAAGATTATTTTAGTGGAATGGCGTAACTACTCAACAAGCAATTTTCACACCAACGACAACCTACTTTTGTAGTATCTCCACCAATAGATATGCAAGATGAAATTACTTTCAGATGAGCTCTGCCAACTTCATTTCCTTTACGGTAGAGAATAAAATCGTATTTATTCCTCTTAATAGCAGTCTATTATTGTTAAAGTTCTTAGTTGCAAAGTGGGCCATCAAATAATCATGTAGAAACTTATAACCATGTGAACACCTACGAAGGACATAAATCTCATTGATTTGGATTTTGACTTCTTTCTTATTAAATTCATATATGAACAGAACATGTTTCATGCTCTACGTGATGGACCTCAATTTATTTTGAACAATTTTGTCTCTATCCAATGGTGGAAAACCCAATTTTATTGCTTCTCAGTCTTAATTAACTTACTTCATCTATTTGAATTCGTCTACATGAACTACATATTGAATTCTATGATAGAGGGATACTATGAAGAGTTGGCAAAAAAATTGATATTTTGTTGAAGGTTGACACATGCACCTCATCAACCTCACGAGGTTAATATGCTCGTCTATTTGTGCAAATACCCTTAGAAAAATTATTACAACACCATATTCTTATTGGTTCACTCAAACAAGTAATCCATTATGAATGATTTAATTTATTATATACAAATTGTAGGAGATTAGGGTATTTTATACTCCTCTATCCCATGTTTACAAAAAAAAAAAAATCCTCTAATCGCAGTCATACAATGGCCATCCACCCACCAGTAAAACCATCTAGCAATGATGGATGACATTGGATGAAATTCCCAATCAAAATAAATAAAAGATCTCCTCCAAAATTTTGCCACAGCGAACTGCAGAAACCAGTAAAGGTAAAGCAATTGCTAGTTATCCTGTAGATCATGATGCAACATATAGCTATAATACAATAAATTCAGAAACAACGGCCGCAACAGTCACCGTAGAGACAGATAAGTTTTTTCAAAAATCTATTATTAAGGATACTGTGACTTACCCTTCTCTGCTAGGGTAAGCTAAATTTTATAATTAAAATAACTTAGCCAAGTTATTGGCTGTTGAGTGTCATTCCATGCGTCCCTTGAATAAGGCCTTACAAAATTCTTCTATAATTCCATCTACATGTACAACAGATGATTCAAAATACATAACTCGTAATTCATCTATATTCATGCACTCAAATTCTATTACCACACATAATTTTTTCTTGCAAGTTTCCATATTGATCAATAAAGCACATGTGGAAACCATGCCATCTAAAGAGTAAGTTACACCAAGAAAATTCTTTCAATTCTAGTCGACTTAATGTGATTACTTTTACAATTGATTTTAATCCAATCAATCATTGCAACCATGTGGAGATCCCATGTCCTTCAATTATCATGAACCTTCTATTGTGATGACAACTATCCCAAACACTCTACTTATAAAGATTATCACTCAGATATCACCCTAATTATTGAACTCAAAGGTTTTACACCTTTTACATAATGAACAATTATCACTTAAATTATCCTTATAGACACTAGATATCCATCACACGTCCTTGATTTTCTTTCATCATCTTCGATCCTTGTTACCATTGATCGATCCCAACAATGGTCTCCCTCAAAATTATTGAATATTATTCATGTCCATCAATCCTCATCCCATGCATTCACACAATCATGGCTAGAGCTGAGATTGGTGGGACTTGGACTGACTTTCAAGATGAACGTGAATGGAGAAAAAGTTTTTCTGATGATACAGAGTTCTTGCGATCCTACACAAATCATAACAAAGGGAATAAGGTTAGAAATGGAAGCTCACAGCCAATACCACTAGTTTATGGACCTCTTCCCTAACCCAAACCCTTTTCAAGCATTGCCCTTGAATTCCCCATCACCTTTATTTTCATAGTTGCACAAATCAGAACATTTGCTCATTGTTCTGGGCCAGACCGTCATTTCCCGGGTTGACATTCAATTGTTAGTTAATATTGGCCATGATGTTGGTGAAATTTTCTTGCAAAACAAATTTTAATAAGTTAGCAAATAGATAGTTGAAAGATCAAAACAATATTACAATTATCCTAGCTCCACATTGGGCGTCAAACTATTTACCCGCAAAATAGTATAGTCAAACTTATCAAAGTGGTTTAAGGGTATGTGAGTTAGATTGATCTTATAAATAAAATTTTAATGAAATAAATCACAATCATAACAAGATGTAATGAATATAAAAGCAAGAAAATAAGTCATGTGTTAGATCTTGAGGATCGAGTCTTGATGGTCTAAGTACAACGTGTATGAAATGGCTTAAAAACTGAGAAACTAAGAGCTTTTTTTAGATATATAGTATGCAAAACAACGCGTGGATCAAAATTTTGAAGCCCCTATGTAATGACCTATTCAATCGTTATTAAAAGACACCTTGTTATGAGTGAGCTATTCATGCAAAGAGCGGGTTAGAAAAACTTCCGGATTAGAGAGTTGGAAATTTTGGGTTAGACTAGTCTCAGACGAATTTGGAGCGAGGTAAGGTCTAGGGCAATCCGGAAAAGGATTGGGTAAAATATCTAAGATGGAGCTAATTTTTCCATTAGCTAAGGCGTTAAAGAATCCGTGGGACTTTTTGGAAGTGAATTCGGGTGAGTAGAACTTCCGATATTGAAGTTGACGTGAAAGGGTTGGTTCGAAATATCAAGATTTGAAGTGTGTTTTGAAATGGTTACTTTCGGGAAACTTTACGACTTTTTGTTCCATATCAACCTCTATACGTTATCGCGACCTCTACTATAGCAGAGAAATTACCGCTATAGTGGAAGTCAATGCCGGTCAGCAATGCTATAGCGGAGCGTGAACTGCTATAGCGGAGCGACGAGATTAGAAAACTCAAAAATGAGTTTTATAATTTCATTCTCTCCCATTCAGCCTCAAAATAAATGAGGGTTACTCCAAGAACCCTCCTAGGTTGCTCCAAGGCTTGGAAGTTATGGGGAGGGGAGATTCCAGCTAAAAAGATATGGAACCATGGATTTCGGGCCTGTCATCCATCAAGGAACGCCTTCACGAAGCCAAAAATTGCATCGTGCAGCTACTTGGCATCCAGGTAGGCTAGGTTTTTCGTTGAGTAGACTTTTGACTTATTTTCATTTCATACTGTTATGTAGATTGACGGGAGAATTCATGTTATAGGCCTTCGGGCACGGAGTCTGGAGGATTATTGCATTGGTCTGGCTATTGATTGAATAAGGAATGATAGGGTCAGGGCGACATGTTCATTTTGGGTGTATTTTATACTTGTTAGATTGTGTGTGATGCCAGACTCTAGGAAACTAAATGGTTGGGTAGGTTCGGTGGCCCGGTAATATTCGTGGGATGAGGAAATTGCTAAGTTGTAGTAGGTTCCCAAGAATATTTAAATAAGGTAAATGAGATGAACAGGTAGGGTCCGAAGTCTGTATTGTCAGGGGATAAAATTCCTAGAACGCGCTTACTTTTCAAGAAAGGAGTCCGGATTAGATGAAAATGACTATATGTGCTTAAAATAATGAGTCGGGGATTGGTCTTTGGGCGGGTCTAATAATACATTATTGGTCGTTCTTTGTTGATGGTCCCATGAGTGGACTGGGTTTAGTTGTTGGAACTGTAATTATTGCATTTTGGCGTGTGAGAGGCCGAATAGTTGAATTTAAGTGTGGGATTGGTTTTAGTGTAGACCGGGATGACATGTTGAACACTTAGGTGAGGGTTATTGATTTCCCATTATGCAATATTTGTTCATGTACTTTTGCTTAGTATTGTGTGAGTTGCATGCTTAGGGAATGAGTTTATGAATGTGTACTTATCCGGTTATCAGTCTTTGTGAAATGAACTTATTTTATTGCTTATTGGTTTACAAGTATGCTTTGTTCATGTTGTTGATTGATTGGATTGATGTGATATTCGGTTGGCTCGGGTGCCACGCCTGGTACGAGAATACTAATAGTTGGCTTAGGTACCACTCCTGGTACAGAAATACTAACGGTTGGCTCGGGTATCACGCCTGGTACGAGAATATTAATGGTTGGATCGGGTACCACGCCTGGTACGGGATACTAACGGTTGGCTCGGGTATCATGCCTAGTACAGGTTCTATATTGGTTGGCTCGGGTACCACGCCTGGTACAGGTTTAATTATGCATCATTGACTATTTTTGTCGACGATTCCATGGGTGTACCGGGTTGATTGTTAGATCTGTGATTGATTATATTGGTCCTTGAGAGGCCGGGTTATTACACTTAAATGTGAAGATGATCCTGGGGTGGACCAGGCATCGCATGTTAATACTTAGGTGTTGGTGTAGGGATCCTTGATTGGTTCGGTAATGAAAAAGGGTAAATGTCATATTTATTATTGTTGTTGAATGATTGTTGAACCTGTTCCCCGTGGTTGATAAGTCAAAAGGTACACTGAGTGTCTGGAGTTATATTACTGGCTGTTATTATATATTGTAATGCTTTACTCAGTGCGAGTGTACTATTTGTTCTTCACATGTTGGGTTCTTAAGAGGGCTGGGAGTTATTATTATTTGACGTATAGTTTGTCCTTGAAGGGCCGGGTTAGTGTGCTTAAGTGACAAGGTGGTTCTTTTGTGAACCGAGGTTGTATGTTGTGGGCATAGATGATGTACTAGAGATCCTTGTTTGGTCCGGGTTATGTAAAAAGGTATGTTGGTTGTCACTAAGAATTGTCAATGTCAGTTAGACTTGCTACGTGTGGTTAATAAGCTAAGGAGGAGACTTGTGGTCTGGTTATAATGTTGGTTGTTATTAATTGTCGAGTATGGCCTGAGAGTCATTGAGGCGGTTTTGTACTAGTAGGTGACGGTATGACAAGTGCGGTCTACGTCACTAAGTAGTGGGGTTTACTCTGGGTTGTTGAGTCATAGTGGTTGACTTGGTTAAGGAAATAGTAGTCCGGGTATGGGCATAGATGTTGGCAATGGTTAAGGTGACTTGGAAAGTCTAAGGGTTAGTGTGACTTGGGAAGTCTAGGTGACAAGACTTGGGAAGTCTAGGTGTCAAGGTGACTTGGGAAGTCTAGGTGTCAAGGTGACTTGGAAAGTCTAAGGGATAGGCAAGCTTGGGTTGACATTGGGTTTGGGTAAAGGTGGATGTTAAAGGACCAAAGTATTATAGTAAATATGTATTTTCCTTGATTTATTATATGATGGTATGAGTGAATTCGGGTCGATCGATGATGTCTACCAGTATGTGTGTTTGTACTGATTTTACTCTTGCTATACCTTTTTGGTATAGTCTGATTGCAGGGTTGGTGATGTTCCATAGGTATACGATGATGGCAATCTCCAGCAACTACTACTTCTTGTTTCTATGGTGGAGTTGTGTCTTCTTTCATTTTTGTATCACTCTTGTAGTAGCTCTTGTACCGGCTTAGACTAGTTTCTGAGAAGGGTTGTTTCCAATGGTAAATGGTTTATTCATTCGAATATTGTAAATGATTTTTTTGTATTAAAAAGGTTTAATTTCATAGTTTTATTTCTTTTTCTGCATTACCTGTTAGATCGGGTGGTAAGGGTTCTCTTATCTAGGTGGATTAGAGTAGGTGCCCACACGGCCCGGTAGTTGGGTCGTGATAAATGGTATCAGAGCCCAGGTTACTGGTCTCTCAGTACAAGAGCAAAATGTTGAATAAAGTCCTGCGGATAAGTGTGTTGACGTCCACATCTAATCCTTGGAAAGCTATGAAGCATTCTAGGAAATATCTCTCTTCTTTCATTCCTTTTAGTGCGGTTCATTAACTTGCTTGTATGGGTTGAGACCAATTGGTATTTCTCGATTCCAATTAGTATCTCAACGAAGTGAAGGATGTCATTGGACTCCAATTGTGATAACACAAGCAAGAAAAATTAGAACTGGGAAGGTTCCAATTGGTATCTGGCCGGGGAGGCTATGTAAAGGATGGATGAATCGGCTAACGGTCATCCATGAAGCAAATAAAAGGTAATGAAATTGATTTGGTTGAGTGTTGAGCTTGAGACTTGAGATTGTGCTTATGTGTATTCATGTTGTTTGAATGACTGCGAATGTGTGGTGCACAATTATTTGATTATGCTGTGGCTTGAAACTTGAAACTATGTGTATTGTATTACTTGTATGACTGCAGTCGTGGGGGGTGATATTACTTGCCTTGTGGTGAATATTTTGGTCCGGGAGGAGTCATAATTTGAATTTGTGTGCTTTGGTTGGTAATTACTTTCTATATGTACTTGAATTGATCAGTAAAGTGGTATTATAATTCGGAAAAGGACTTTGCATTGGTAAAAATGGTAAGGGAACAAGGCTTATGACTGTAGGAAACTCTGATTTCAAGGACAGTTGGGAACCACGGGAAAAAAAAGGGCTATTATTGCTTGATAGGGGGAATTGTGGTAAGAAATATTTTGTGGTAATTCATGATGGTGACTTAAGGAAATTTATTCTGGCTTTAAAATTTGTGATATGGTTTAGTGATAAATTGCGATATGCCTTAATTGGAATAGTTTGCATTACATTCAGGTATAGACTTACCGTTGGTATAGATGGTAAGGGAACGAAAAAGGATTGATGGCTGTTGGAAAGCTCCGGTTTTGAGACAGTCAGGATTGGTTAAGAACCATAAAAAGGAAAAAGAGGGGGACTAGTAGTGTACGATAGCGGGAATATGTTATTGTACGCGGTTCTAGTATGTGTCGTAATTGGTTTTATGATAATGTGGTGCTAAATTCTCAACTATCTATAGTTGAGGTTGGTCTTGAGGTTATGTTTTAAGACTATAAAGTGATTTTATGTGTTAATGTTGAAAGAAGGGAAAGGGAATGAGGGAATTTTTTTGCAGAAAATGGTAAAAATTTCCTGGGTTGTTACCTTCGTGACCGCCATAGCAGAATGGTATTGCTACGGTGATCCCGCTATAGCGGGAATTTTCCCACTACGGCGGTACCGCTGTAGCAGAGTGACAATCGCTATAGCAGGAAGGGGCGGAACATGATGCCTGTTCTATTTTCCCCTGTCTTGCTTTCAGTCTCGGGTCATTTTAGATTGCTAATTGAGCGGCGAGCTATTACATGATTTATTTAGCATCCATGCGCGATAAAAAGAAAAGGGTGGATATGGTATCCCAGGGTATTGGTAGAATTATGATTGACCGTTGGTGGGAATAGTCACCCATGTAGAATTTGGCAAATAACCCATAATTAACTGAGTAGTGTTGAACCCTGCTCATAGGCTTATGTTATGAGGGTGATTAGTGGCTGATTTATTATTGATGATCCTTAGTGGTAGGGTCGGTTAAGGGAGTGGAGTTATTAAATAGATTCTTTAACTTTATTATTCCTCTGGTCGATCATGATAATACCTGGTGTTACTGCTAATTGAGTGATGGGGGTGTGCTCGTTATAGCATTGGTGAGTGATGCTCCCAAATTACACCTCTAAAAGAAGCGCAAGCGGTCGCTGTTCAAACGTAGAACCCAACTAAAGGTTGGGGTCGATCCCACAGGGAATATGGTAGGATTATGGTTGATTAGTGTTTACTTCAGGCTTTTAGTCAATTATTTCCCATAAAGGGTTTTTTTTGTAGTAATAAATAATTAATGTAACAAAAACGTATCAAGTAACCAGTGTCAATTTCAAGAATTATTATCAATAAGAGAAGTGACTAGGGCAATGGTCCCCATGAAATCATAACTTAGTAAGGCTTTCGTACTTGGTTCACTAGTTTAGTGCTTAGCATACAGAATCGGTAAGTTAGGTTCACCTAATTCCTTGGTCCGGCAACTAGGTGAATTTCACCTCACGCCTTGGTCCGTCCGCGGGTGTCGCTTTACTAACCCTTACCCTTGATCCCAGATTAGCTATTCCCGGACAAGGTCAAGCTATTAGACGAGGGTTGGTAGCCTCGAATCTCGTTGTTTATAACCTTTTTCTCATCCGTTACCTCCTTGGTCCGGCAAGTAAGGATAAGGCGAGTTCTAACGTTTGCAACCGTTAAAAAGCAATCAAAGCGAAGGGAAGAACAATACATGCATGAACACCTCCCTAGATCACCTACGTACTTAGCCTACTTCGTTAATCCTTCATGGTTTCCACAACCTAGTTGTGGATTTATCTACTCATGTTCATAAGCATGCAATCAATGTTTGTTTGAGCAATCATCAAGAGATACTTACATTGAAGAATAAAGAAACCGGAATCTTGAAGAATAATCTCAAGAACACTTTGAATTACCAAGAACTAAGCTTTGAATTCAACACCAAAAATAATGTAGCAAATATTCGAAAAGTAACGAGTAACAACGTAAAATAAAACCTAAGGGAAAGTATTTATAGACAAAAAGAAATCCTTTCCTAATACAACTGGGAAACTGGCTTGGCAGGGACCACGTGTCAGGTTGACGGTTCGTCGTTTGGAACGACGGTCCATGGTCTTCTCAGGTCAACCGTGGTCCTGCTGGTCAAGGTCTTTTGATCTTTAAAATAATGGTTGGGACCACGAGTCGTTCTTCTAAATGACGACTCATCCTTGGACTCGTGGTTTCCTAGCCTACTTTGGTGCCTTCTCTGCTTCAGTGATGATGAGTCACAATGATGTACCGTCTTTTAGAAGCACGGTCCATTCTTTCAATCCGTAATCCCTGCTACCCTTTGTCACCTCCGCAGATCTTCAGTCGACGAGTCAACAGGATGAACTATTCTTTAGAAGTACGGTTCATCTTTGGAATTGTCCTTTCCTCCATACTTGGGCACATCTTCTGAACCTCAAACGACGTGTCACAGAGACGGATCCGTCCTTTGAGAGTACGGATCGTCAACACAGCCTTGCCTTCTTTCCAGCCTTGCACCCTTTTTAGAACTTTGGACGACGAGTGTCAGTGACAGGTCCATCCTTTAAAAGCACGGTCCGTCATCTTGACTCGTCGTCATTGTAATGCCCATACTTCAGCTCAATTTCCATCTTTTGCTCCATGATCCAATTTGCCTGCACACTTACCCAAAAGTATAAAATCCACAGATAAAATGCTAAAGACCATGCGAAAATTCTAAGTATTAAGCATCGAAAGTGGCGTATTTCTACACCACATCAACACCCTCAACTTAAGACTGTTGCTTGTCCTCAAGCGACGCACAAAGAAACTATTCTCTAACGACGCTATTAGCAGAATAATACTAGGAACTACGACGGTCATCGTGATTTAGCAATTCAGCTCATAACATGTATCCCCCACCCTTTTTGATACAAAACCAGTGCATGTGCTCTGACTATCAAGACAACACAAGAGGATGCATGGATGACATTATACTATCAACAGACGACGTAACATACACAGACGAGACTCACACTAACAGTTAGTAGTCAACGTTGCTCTAGTGCCCTCACCACAAAGAAGTCCCCATCGCACAATGATATAATCAAGATTTCAGGGACTGAACTAACACTCGCACTCACAATAGATGTTCAAGCAATGTGTGCACAATACCATAGGCTTGCCCTTATTTTTTACGCCTCGGTTTTCGAACAATTGAGTTAGGATCACTATAGGACTTTATTCGGCTTGTAACGTAGGCTCGGGGACGGGTATAGTAGATATGGGAATTAGTGACTAAGCCATCCTTGGCACTACGCTATCTTTGTTTTACTTATCCGGCCAACTATATTTATTTCCTCCCTTTTTCTTTCTTTTTATCTTTTCAACAAGTGACGGGTGCGGCTTTTATTTCAAAATCAACTATTTTTCTTTGTTTTCTCTTTTCACACTCTCTTTTTCTTTTCTTTCTTTTCCTTTTTCTTTTTTTTTCAACGCTGCCACCGCACTCGTTATTTCCCTTTTTCATTTCTAGCCCTTTCTTTTCATACCCCTACTCTTCACTCACCTCTACAATAGCCACCCCAAACTTAGGCAATTTGCCTAAGTTGAGGTACACGATGTCCAAGGAGGGACCAGGGCCAAACTAAAGGTTTACAAAAAAACAGGAAAGGTGATAGGGCTAAACAACAAAAGGATCAATTTAGGCTCAAAATCAGGGATCAAAAGGGTATTTACATCATTTGGTCGGTCATTTGGATAGAGTGGACTAGTTCAAAAATGGCCTATGATCCTTTCCTAACCAACCATCCTACAACCTAAGCAAGACTAACCGGGCAAGTTCTAGATTGGCACACAAAGCAAGAACCAACAAATTTAGCTCACACACGCATGGCACAGAGTCAAAGATTACGTGCTACTTATTAGGTTCGTGCTCTTAGCTTAAGTCATTCATCAAGTCGATTAAGTCCTAATGTCATGCACGGATCCATAGTGGTCAGTCTATCAAAAACAGATACAATCATGTCACACAAAATTTGGAGGGGTCTCCATTTTTTTTCAATCAAAATTTTAGCTCCGAAAATCATATCACAGACTGCGGTAAGTTTCTTTTCTTCTTTTACTATAGACAATCTATACTACACGTGCTAGTTCAACAGAAAATAAAAAATCCTTAGAGAAAGAACACAGGCAAGAAAACCCTAAGGATTCGGGTACCTTGTGAGTACCCTCATGGGTTGCCTCCCATGCAACGCCTGATTTAACATCGCGGCACGACGCGACTCTCTCATCTACTCAAACTTCGCCAAGAGACCCATCAAAACAACGAACACCTCATGTTGCCCCTACCCCACCAAAAGAGGTGTGCATTGTCCTCAATGCACTAATGAAAATACCGAGCATAGGAGGCCGAGAACATACCTGTGGCGCCTAAGCGTCGGTGCCTGGTGTCGCATCCTTTGGGCCCTCGCGATCGGTGCCCGTAGTACTATCATCTATTGAGGCTGCCTCCGGAGGCCTCTCCTCAGTAGTAACCGCTGCCCGGGCAACTCCCTCATCAACAGTAACAGCTGCCTCTGTAGCTCCAACATCAACCAATCCCGCACTGGGGTCTAAAGAAGGTACCGTACCGCTCCCTGAGCCACCTCGGCCAATGCCATCCACCTCTATATGCTGTGTAGCCAAGGACACTTGTGATGCTTTCCTCATCTCTCTTCGTTCCTTCTTCGCAGCCCCGTCGTCTTTCTTCTTCTGAGATTTAGGACTAAGCGGGGAATCATCACTTGCAACATGCTTGTCCTTTCGCTTCCTTTTCTTTTCAGGTGCGGGATCTGCAACAGTCTCACGAGAAGGTGATGGTGCCAATAAGTCAATAAACTCCTCTTCTGCGGTCCCAACCGACGGTAACTGTATATCTGGCACCTGCCTCTATTGAATATCATCTACATCGGTCTGGACTTTTGCAAGCTCGGTGAGGATAGCGGCAAGGTCTGGAATGGTCAAGTTCCACAGCCGATTATTAACCCGAATCTCAATGGTGTCCAGTCATGAATTTAGACTGTCAATCGACTTTTGGATTGAAACCATGGCATCTACTATCTCACGTCTGATCAGTGGCTTCACCGCGGTAGAAAACCTCTTAATCTGCTCTTTTGCATGGAAGGCCGCTTTGGCGACCTTGCTAAATACCTCGCTGGTGAAGACATGTGGCTGACCCTAGCTGCTGGATGGCCTGGACTGAGCTGATAAAGATGGACCAACTGCTGATGATGGTCCAGAATCTGGTCTAGTCTGCTCATCAAATACTGCCAATGTATCCGGTGGTATCTCACCACTAGGCTCTGGAAATTTGACTGCTATGGCATAAGCTTTAGTCCGTGCCACCGGGTTGGTGGCGTCTCGCATCAAAGCTACATCCTGAAAGCTAGAAGCATGAACTGTTCGGTCAACGCCCGACATCTCGGGCACCTCCGCAGCCTGGCAAAGCTGAGTGATAAGGCATGGTGGTGGACAACCTCAATGCCCGCTCTATGATCTCTTTCACAATAATGCGGGCAACAATAATATCATAGCAGGCCATGAATGCAGCAACCAAAATAGCCCGGTTAGGAGTAAGCGTGTTATCTACGGTCGTCGGTACCAACCGGTGTTTAACCACTGCCCACCAAAATTTTCTGGCTACATTCAGCGTCGCCTTGCCAATCTTGGGTATACTCGCTGTCAACCAAGGTGGATTGCCGTCTGTGATGAGTGAGGCAATCCAGTTATAGGGTATCTTTTTTTGTCGCACATGCTCCATACGAGCATCCAAGTCGGGCTGGGCGGCTGGTGCTACAAAGTTTGGGCCATAGAGAAAACGCTAAATGGTGTGCTCTGAGATGTCGACCTGTACCCCCCGAATTTGTATTCTTTGAAGAGCTAGCACTGACCTCGGATTTTTTCCTTTCTCGCGCTGGTTCATCAATGTAGCTGCATAGACAACATAGAACTCATGAACAATGACCGGGTTGTATGGGACACCCGGCTGGCTCATCCACTGCAAGCCGTAGTGATCATAAAAAGTCTTGACGTCTGCCATATCCTCCATACCTACCGACCGAATCTCAACCTCCTCGTGAATGCTCCGCTGGTTGTGCCCTTTGTTATTCAGTGCCCGACTCTTATGATAGAGCCTAGATGCACCCTCAATGGCCCAGTGAACCTGATCCCGAACTCCGGTATTCTAGCATCTGAATGTGGGTGGCTCTATGGGAACAACCTCATCAACATGTTGTTCTTCAGTGGTCAACACCTCTACAATGGACTTGCTAGCAGCCCCACTATTGCTCGGGATCACACCTTCAGAGTCTGAGTCTGACCCTTCATCATGCTTGCTACCGGATCCTAAAGCATCTCCCGATTCCTACCCTTTGGACCCACTCGCTTTCGGAGTTGCACTAGATTCACCCTCTCCCACTGCAGACTGGAGAGGAGTGGTTTTTGATTGGACCTTAGCTTGCTGCCTTGTGGTCTCGAGAATGGCCTCCAGATTGGACTCGATCTCATAAACTTCTTCTGAGCCGCTCTCCTCTGACTCAGTGGCCTCATCCTGAATTTGTCTATGTTTTCGGATGAGAGCCTCTGTCTTCTTGGCTTTAGTCTTCTTAGGTGTATTTTTAGGCGGCATGGTGCCTGCGTGGTAGACATTGTTAGTACATAAAATAATCACAAAAGAAAACAAAAGAAAAAGAAAAAAAATACTTCATGCACAGTTGACAGTACATGGATGACTGCTTCACAGGACGGTCCATCCTTTGAAAGGCAGGTCCGTCTTTGGAGTCGTCTTCCAACTTCAGCAAATTCTTCTTTTTCTTTCAGTGATGACGAGTCAAGATGATGGGCCGTCAAATGGAATTACGGTCCGTCCTGTTGACTCATCTTTTGACTTCAGAGATTATAAGCACAGTGAGTTCTACGAGTCAACTCTACGGTCCATTCAATGGAATTACGGTCCATAGATTGACCTGTAGAACCTGGGTAACCATTTTTTTGTGAGCAAAAACTCCCTCCTACCGTGTTAATTTGATTTTCACGACATCTAACCCACATATTAACTCAAAAATCAAAACCCACACCACACAAACACATCACTTAGTCGAGTTAGGGTTTTAAAAATCAAAAACCCATCTTACTAATGATGTTTACACTTGAAAATCATGAAGAACACACAAAAGGACTTACTTTTGATGATCCTTGACTCTGTTTGTGTGATTGGACTACTGTGTGAAGGACTTGAATCGTGCAATGGGTGTCCAAAATTCTTGTGGGAATAATTTTGGGAGTTAGAGTCGGCTTAGGGGAGAGGGAGAGAGTGTTTTGTTGATCTTTTATTTCTTTTAAAAATGGCAGTTACCCATTTGGAAGAGGAGAAGTAGGTAGTAGCCGGGCCGGGTTCTAAAGTTTGAAATTGGGCTGACCCGGCTGTGTTACTATACCTGGGACCTGACGAGTCCAAACGATGGTCCATCGTCTGGAAGATGGTCCGTTGTTGGACTCGTGGTGTGCAACTTTCATGCTTTCCTAAAGCCAGGGATGAAGGCTTCATCGATGGACTGTGGTTCAAACCAAGGGTCCGTCCTGATGACACGTCGTTCCTTATCTGAGGCCTGTTTTATTCCCAATGACCACGACTTGGATGACGGTCCGTCATGTGAGAGCACGGACCATTTCTGTGACTCGTGGTTTGTTTCTAGAGACCTATTCCTACTTCCCAGGAACCATGGCTTAGATCGACGGTCCGTCCTTTCAAACGACGGTCCATAAACCAAGTCTTAGTTTCTGGGACTTCTGCAGTGTCGTACTTTTCCTCCTCATCTGCACAGCCAACAAACTTTTATCCTTGGGTCGCCTCCCAAGCAGCGCTTGATTTAACGTCGCGGCATGACGTAAGTGTTTTGGCTACTCAGACTTCACCAAAACACTCTCAAGTCTTTACTACTACAACTAACACAAAGTAGATTACAACATCCTGGGTTGCCTCCCATGCAACGCCTTATTTAACCTCGCGGCACGACGCATGCTACTTGCATACTCCCCACCTCGCAGTGTCCCGCCTCCCCCCGAATGATCGGTGCGGCGACTTCATCAAGCTCCTTGGTTGGGGCGAACTCATCTATGCTCCATGCTTTAATTGTCTTGATCTCCTCTGTTGTGCCGAAATAAGTTTTTATCCTCTGCCCGTTTGCTTTGAACCTCTTCCTCTATTGGTTTTAAGTTCAACAGCTCCATAGGGAAAATCTTGCACCACCTTGAAGGGTCCAATCCACTTGAACTTCAACTTGCCAGGAAACAAGCGAAGTCTGGAGTTGAACAGCAGGACCAAGTCACCCGGCTGAAAATCCCTCTTTTCTATCCTCTTATCATGGTACAGTTTAATCCTCTCTTTGTACAGTGCTGAACTCTCGTATGCTCTGAGGCGGAACTCATCTAATTCGTTCAACTGCCCTAACCTCTGAGACGATGTTGCACCCCAATCCAAGTTCAGTTTTTTCAAAGCCCATATGGCCTTGTGCTCTAGGTCAACTGGAAGATGACAAGCTTTACCAAACACAAGCTGATATTGAGACATGCCTATTGGGGTCTTATACGCAGTCCGGTACGCCCACAATGCATCCTCAAGCCTCCGCGACCAATCCTTTCTATTTGCATTAATAATCTTGGACATGATTGACTTGATTTCTCTGTTGGAGACCTCCACTTGCCCACTCGTCTGCGGATGATAAGGGGTTGCAACTCTGTATTTCACTCCATATTTCTCAAGCAAAGCACGAAACAACTTATTGCAAAAGTGAGAGCCTCCATCGCTAATAATGGCCCTTGGAGTGCTGAATCTGGAAAAGATGTTCTTTTCAAGAACGCAGTGACACATTTACCTTCATTGCATGGGAGTGCAACAACCTCCACCCACTTAGACACATAGTCAACAGCCACCAATATATAACGGTTCCTATCAGACAGCACGAACGGACCCATGAAGTCAATACCCCAAACATCGAACAACTCGATCACAAGGATGGGATTCATTGGCAACTCTTGCCTCCTTGATATACCACCTTCCCTCTGACATCTGTTGCAAGCTTTAGCCAACTCATGGGCGTCTTTATGGATAGTCGGCCAATAATAGCCGCATTGCAAGATCTTATGTGCTGTCCGAATACCACTATGATGACCCCCAACAGGGGATGCGTGGCATGCTTCCAGAATCTCAATCATCTCAGCTTCAGACACACATCTCTGAATTATAGAGTTGGCACAAACACGGAACAAGAAGGGCTCTTCTCAAAAGTACTTCTTCACATCAGACATGAACTTTCTCATTTGGTGAACGGACATATCATCAGGCACTAAGTCACTTGTCAAGTAGTTGGTAATATCCATGAACCATGGGATCAAGTCCTGAGAAGCAGCCAATACCTGTTCGTCAGGAAACCAATCGTCAATCTCGAGCTCATCAGTCAGCTTCACCATAGTTTCTTCTTCCAACCTAGACAAATGATCTGCCACCTGATTTTCTGTACCCTTCCGGTCTTTAACCTCGAAGTCGAACTCTTGTAGCAGCAACACCCATCTAATAAACCTTGGTTTTGCGTCCTTCTTCGCCATGAGATAACGAAGAGCCGAATGGTCAGTATGCACCACCACCTTGGTACCAAGCAAATAAGATCTGAATTTCTCGAAGGCAAAGACCACAGCAAGGAGCTCCTGTTCAGTCACTGTATAATTCTTCTGAGTCGGGTTAAGTGCCTTGCTAGCGTAGTAAATAGGATGAAAAATCTTCTCGCGCCTTTGGCCTAGGACTGCTCCTAGCGCCACCCCACTAGCATCACACATAACCTCAAACGGTTGCGACCAATCAGGAGCAATAATGATAGGAGTTGTAATCAACTTCTCTTTGAGGCACTCGAATGCCTTGAGACAAGCATCATCAAACACAAATTTTACCTCTTTCTCCAACAGCTTGCACAATGGATTTGCAATCTTGGAGAAGTCCTTGATAAATCGCCGATAAAACCCTGCATGACCCAAGAAACTCTGGATACCTTTCACAGAAACTGGCGGGGGCAATTTTTAAATCACCTCAATCTTTGCTCAACTTCTATGCCCTTCTTCGAAATTCGGTGACCAAGCATAATGCCCTCTTTGACCATGAAGTGACACTTCTCCCAATTCAGCACTAGGTTACACTCCTCGCACCTTTTCAACACGTAGCCCAGATGATTTAGACAATCTTTGAATGAGTCACCTACCACCAAAAAGTCATCCATGAATACCTCAATCTTGTCCTCCACCATATCTGAAAAGATAGACATCATACAACGCTGAAAGGTTGCTGGTGTATTGCAAAGACCAAACGGCATCCTCTTAAAGGCGAACGTCCCATATGGGTATGTGAATGTGGTTTTCTCTTGGTCTTTGGGGGAAATAGAGATCTAATTATACCCCGAATAACCATCAAGAAAATAGTACCAACCTCTACCTGCAAGATGGTCTAGCATCTGATCCATGAATGGCATTGGAAAATGGTCCTTCTCAATCCACGCATTCAACTTTCTCTAATCCATGCATATGCGCCAGCCTGTCATTAGCCTCATCGGAATCAGCTCATTTTTAGCATTAGGGACCACAATAATCCCTTCTTTCTTTGGTACGCACTGAACCAGACTCATCCACTTACTGTCAGAAATCAGGTAAACCACACCTGCATCCAACCACTTTATGATCTCCTTCTTGATGACTTCTTGAATAGGCTGATTTAACCTACACTGATGCTCAATAGATGGAATATAATCAGGCTCAAGCTAGATTTTATGAGTACAGATTCCAGGCAGAATCCCAATAATGTCTGCGATGGTCCACCCAATAGCTCTTATAAACTTCCTCACTACTACAACCAGAGCCTCAACCTGTGCTTCACCCAAATCTGCAGCAATGATTACCGGCAAAGTCTCACTATCTCCCAAAAATACATACCAAAGATGAGCTGGCAGTGCTTTGAGCTCCAAGACTGGCGGATCCTTAATAGATGGATGAGCCGGTGGTGTCATCCTATTCTTCAAATCAAAATCCAGCTTTTTTGGTGCATAAGTGTAAGATCCCAAACTTGTAAGTGCTGCAACCATCTCGTCATATTCATCAATGTCGTCACCCTCAAAATTCATGATGACTGCTGCAAGGGCTTCTACACCAAGTCACTCCTCAACAGGTACGATCAGCTGGCTCTCATCAACTACATCAATCACTAACACCACTCTCATATCATCATGGTGCTTTATCGACTTGCACACATTGAAGGTCACCTCTTCATCATTTAGCCTAAATTTTATCTGACCCGTTTCTAAGTCAATCAAAGCACACCCAGTAGCCAAGAATGGTCATCCCAAGATAATGGGCACCTCAAAGTCAACCTCACAATCTAGGATAACAAAATCTGCAGGAAAGATGAAAGTGTCAACCTTTACCAACACGTCGTACAGAATTCCCACATGCCTCTTCACCATCCGATCATCCATAAGTAGCCTCATTGTAGTCGGAGAGGGAGCTCCCAAGCCCAACTTATTGTAGACTGCAAGCGGCATCAAATTTATACTAGCACCCATATCACACAAAGCTTTGGCAAAATAGAATGCTCCAATAGTGCACAGGATGGTGAAGGATCCAGGATCTTCCTTCTTCTGTACCATAGAATAGGATGCTATTGCACTGCAGTGGTGCAAATTATTTTCTGGCTCAAAACTGACCGTTCTCTTCCTCATCACCAGATCCTTCATAAATTTTGCATAACCAGGCATCTGTTCCAATGCTTCGACCAAAGGAATATTGACTGACAACTGCTTCAGCATGGAGATGAACTTGTGAAATTTGCCATCCTCAATCTTTTTATTCAACCTCTGGGGGTAAGGAGGAGTAGGTAGTGGCATGGGTTTCAGGATTGGTGCAACTTCTTTGCTCTTCTCCTTCTTTTCAGAAGGCTATTTTTCAGACGACCTTTCACCATTATCTTTATCCTCAGATTCGGCTATGATTTTAGCATCATCCTTTTCAGCTTCGGCTGGCTCATCAACAACAATAGGCATAGGAGGATCAACAACCTGCTATCCGCTCCGAGTGGTCACCGCCATAACATGCCAATCATTTTTTGGATTCTGAACCGTGTCACTTGGGAGGGTACCTTTTTGGCATGGATTCTGGTTGGTTGACAACTGATGCATATGTGCCTCAAGCTATTTAATAAAGACAGCGTTGGACTCTACTTTCTGATCAATACTTGAGAGTTCAGCTTTTATCTCCTTCATACTCGCATCCGTGGAGTCAACCTTTTGGAACACTTTATTGATCAGCTCTCTCATGATGGGTTGTCCAGCCTGCTCTTCGCGAGTTACAGGCGGAACATAGAGATTACTTCTTTCATTCTTGTACCCATCCTTTTTCTGCCAGTCACCATCTGCTCTATCTCTGTAATCGGACCGATTGTAGTAGTCATCCCTATCTCTGTTTCGACCTTGATTTCCTTGGCCAGAGGCCCGGAAACCCACCCCTTGATCATTCAGATAACCAATTTCTTCTTCATATGAGTACCCGTCTGACCTTGGTGCTTTGCCTTGAGAACCTACCGCTTTAACTTTTTCTACTCCTTCAGCCAGAAATTTCTTTGCCAGTAACCCAAGTATCGTGTTCATCTCAGTCTGTGTCTGCTTAATGTCTTCTATCTCATTACGATCCACAGACCTGCCAACTGCATAAGTACCTACTAATGTTTCCGCATCTCTTGTATGCCATGCTCGATTTATCTTTGCAACCCTATCCAGACTCTCTGCAGCTTCAGGGTATGTCTTTTCCATGAATGAACCTCCAGTCACGGTATCAGCTACAACTTTAGTATTTGCATTTAGGGCCTTATAGAATATCTCCATCAGATGCCTGAGAGGGATTCCGTGTCTCGGAACTTGCTTTATCTTCTTTTTGAACCTTAACCACGCCTCATATAGAGCTTCTGTAGGTAGCTGCCTGAAATTATATATCTCCTGCTTCAGCTGCAACATCCTTGATGGAGGAAAGAACTGCTCCAGAAATTGAGTCTTCAGCTCATACCACGAGTATATAGAACTATCACGCAGTTCTGAGAGCCATGCAGACGCCTCATCAGTCAATGAAAATGGGAACAACCTCAATCTGATAGCCTCTTGACCCACTCCTGGCATGTTATACGATTTGCTGATGCTCACAAAGTTATTCACATGTAGAATTGCATCTTCAGTGGGCTTTTCTGAATAGAGTCCTTTCATGGTCAACCGTTGAATCATGGCGCTAGCAATGTCAAACTTTGTCCCGTCAGCCAATGGTGGTAGCACTATGGGCCCAGTGGAGCCATATTCCTCATCATCATAATCATCTACATCATAATACAGAGGAGCATGCCTTTGCTGCTGTATTTGTCGACCCCTATTATATGTTGCGCGGTGAGGTACTGCCTCATCCTGGACCGCTTGCTGCCTTCCATGTCTTACTCGCTCAGCTGCAGCATTTCGAACTGCAAGATCTTGTGCAATTTTCTCATCTTCGGCAGCAAGGAAATCTTCGCCTTCCTTCTGGCGTGCTGCTTCATCCTTTTTCTATTGCTCAATTTCAGTAATTAACCAAGCTGTAATCTGCTCTGGAGTTTCGTGCTCTCCATCCTTAGCCATGTTTCTCAGTGTTTTGGAAAGCTCCAGATCGTAAGGGATCAAGGGATTGCCTTGACTCCTTGTGCTTGGCATGCACAAGTGTGCAACCTGTGATCAAAACAAAAACAACAGAAAAAGTAAAATCAGGAAATAAGGACTATAAGTGAAATAAACATAATATCTCTTAGTCCTAAGCCGTATTCCCTGGC
Organism: Jaltomata sinuosa; assembly: GCA_003996215.1. Taxonomy (NCBI): domain Eukaryota; kingdom Viridiplantae; phylum Streptophyta; class Magnoliopsida; order Solanales; family Solanaceae; genus Jaltomata; species Jaltomata sinuosa. The sequence continues at coordinate 24,318 of QJPP01001687.1, read as the reverse complement.
AACGTCGCCAAAATTTGATGCGCCCAAATTACACCTCTAAAAGAAGCGCAAGCGGTCGCTGTTCAAATATAGAACCTAACTAAAGGTTGGGGTCGATCCCACAGGGAATATGGTAGGATTATGATTGATTAGTGTTTACTTCAGGCTTTTAGTCAATTATTTCCCGTAAAGGTTTTTTTTTGTAGTAATAAATAATTAATGTAACAAAAACGTATCAAGTAACCAGTGTCAATTTCAAGAATTATTATCAATAAGAGAAGTGAATAGGGCAATGGTTCCCATGAAATCATAATTTAGTGAGGCTTTCGTATTTGGTTCACTAGTTTGGTACTTAGCATGCAGAATCGGTAAGTTAGGTTCACCTAATTCCTTGGTTCGTCAACTAGGTGAATTTCACCACACGCCTTGGTCCAGCTGCGGGTGTCGCTTTACTAACCCTTACCCTTGATCCCAGATTAGCTATTCCCGGACAAGGTCAAGCTATTAAACGAGGGTTGATAGCCTCGAATCTCGTTGTTTACAACCCTTTTCCCATCCATTACCTCCTTGGTTCGGCAAGTAAGGATAAGGCGAGTTCTAACATTTACAACCGTTAAAAAGCAATCAAAGCGAAGGGAAGAACAATACATGCATGAACACCTCCCTAGATCACCTACGTACTTAGCCTACTTCGTTAATCCTTCATGGTTTCCACAACCTAGTTGTGGATTTATCTACTCATGTTCATAAGCATGCAATCAATGTTTGTTTGAGCAATCATCAAGAGATACTTACATTGAAGAATAAAGAAACCGGAATCTTGAAGAATAATCTCAAGAACACTTTGAATTACCAAGAACTAAGCTTTGAATTCAACACCAAAAATAATATAGCAAATATCCGAAAACTAATGAGTAACAACGTTCAACAACGCAAAATAAAACCTAGGGGAAAGTATTTATAGACAAAAAGAAATCCTTTCCTAATATAACTGGCTCGGCAGGGACCACGAGTCAGGTTAACGGTTTATCGTTTGGAACGACAGTCTGTGGTCTTCTCAGGTCAACCGTGGTCCTGCTGGTCAAGGTCTTCTGATCTTTAAAATAACGGCTGGGACCATGAGTCGTTCTTTTAAATGATGAGTCGTTCTTTTAAGTGATGACGAGTCACAATGACGGACCGTCTTTTAGAAGCACGGTCTATTTTTTCAATCCGTAATCCCTGCTACCCTTTGTCACCTCCGCAGATCTTCAGTCGACGTGTCAACAGGACGAAGCATTCTTTAGAAGTACGGTTCATCTTTGGAATCATCCTTTCCTCCATACTTGGGCACATCTTCTGAACCTCAAATGACGTGTCACAGAGATGGATCCGTCCTTTGAGAGTACGAATCGTCAACACAGCTGTGCCTTTTTTCCAGCCTTACACCCTTTTCAGAACTTTGGACGATGAGTGTCAGTGACGGGTCCGTCCTTTGAAAGCACGACCCGTCATCTTGACTCGTCGTCACTGTAATGCCCAGACTTCAGCTCAATTTCCATCTTTTGCTCCATGATCTAATTTGCCTGCACACTTACCCAAAAGCATAAAATCCGCAGATAAAATGCTAAAGACCATGCAAAAATCCTAAGTATTAAGCGTCGAAAGTGGCATATTTCTACACCACATCAGTGAGCGTGTAAGTGCCCAGGTAGAATTCTCTCCTTAGATGAGAGTTGACAAAAATATCAAGCTAAGATGAGTTCTAGTGGAATTTTGGTGTTATGTGGTTTAGAGGTACGTGGTGTCTCGGGTTATAGTGTTGATAGGAGCAAGGTAACACCATGATATGCGAGAGGCATAGTATTTCGTTAGAGCTTAGGAATGGTGTTCGGGTTAATAGAACTCTGGATATTGCATTTAACATAAAGGGATCTAGTCCTCGTGGCAAGTGAATTGTTTCATTCATTAAGTGTGAAATCCTTTCACTCCGGTGTTTCGATGAGGCCCCAGATTTCTTGGGCACTCGGGAAGGGGTAATCTAATTAGTCTTGTGCAGCTCGGAGGAAGGAATTCCTTGATAGACCAGGATCCAATTAATTTTTGATTGAGATTGGGTATACTAAGGGATTTGGAAGTTTTGGTGGTTTGCGTAAGGTTATATTTACGCTATCGTGGTATAGCATTAAGGTTAAGGGGACTGGCTCGTTCTTTTCCTTCGCCTTAGAGATCATTCGGGGATGAACAATGGGTAAATTGGTATCTATTGTAATGACCTGTTCAGTCGATATCAAAAGGCACCTCATTATGGGTGAGTTATTCGTGCAAAGAGTGGGTTAGAAAAACTTCTGGGTTGGGGAGTTGGAAATTTTGGGCTAGGCTAGTCTTAGACAAATTCAGAGAGAAGTAAGGTCTAGGGAAATCCGGGAAAGGATTGGGTAAAATGTCTAAGGTGGAGCTATTTTTTCTATTAGCTAAGGCATTAAGGAGTCTGTGGGACTTTTCAGAAGTGAATTTGGGTGAGTAGAACTCCCGATATTAAAGTTGACCTGAAAGGGTTAGTTCGGAACGTCAAGATTTGAAGTGTGTTGTGAAATGGACACTTTTGGGGAACTTTATGACTTTTGTTATAGCGGTTGACACAACTCTATCACAACCTCTGCTATAGCAGAAAAATTACCGCTATAGCGGAAGTCAATGCCAATCAACACCGCTATAGCGGTCAGTTCCACTATAGCGGTACCACTATAGCGAAGCGTGGACCGCTATAGCAGAGCGACGGGATCAGAAAACTCAAAAATGGATTTTATAATTTCATTCTCTCCCATTCAGCCCCAAAATAGACGAGGGTTACTCCAAGAACCCTCCTAGGCTGCTCCAAGGCTTGGGAGTCATGTAGAGGGGAGATTCTGGCTAAAAGGATGCGAAACCATGAATTTTGGGCCTGTCATCCATTAAGGAACGCCTTCACAAAGCTAGAAATTGCATCGTGCTGCTGCTTGGCATCCAGGTAAGCTAGGTTTTTCATTGAGTAGACTTTTGACCTATTTTCATTTCATACTATTATGTAGATTGACGCGAGAATTCATGTTATAGGCCTTCGGGTATGGAGTCTGGAGGATTATTACATTGGTCTGGCTATTGATTGAATATGGAATGATAGGATCAGGGCGACATGTTCATTTGGGTGTATTTTATACTTGTTAGATTGTGTGTGATGCTAGACTTTGGGAAACTAAATGGTTGGGTAAGTTCGGGGGCCCGGTAATATTTATGGGATGAGGGAATTGCTAAGTTGTAGTAGGTTCCCAAGAATATTTAAATAAGGTAAATAAGATGAACAAGCAGGGTCCGAAGTTTATATTGTCAGGGGTGAAATCCCTAGAACGCGCTTACTTTTCAGGAAAGGAGTTCGAATTAGATGAAAATGACTATATGTGCTTAAAATAATGAGCCGGGGATTAGTCTTCGGGCGGGTCTAATTATACATTATTGGTCATATTTGTTGATGGTCCCATGAGTGGACTGGGTTCAATTACTGGAACTGTGATTATTGCATTTTGGCCTGTGAGAGGCCGGATAGTTGAACTTAAGTGTGGGATTGGTCTTAGTGTAGACCGCGATGACATGTTGAACACTTAGGTGAGGGTTAATGATTTCCCATTATGCAATATGTGTTCATGTACTTTTGCTTAGTATTGTGTGAGTTGCATGTTTAGGGAATGAGTTTATGAATGTCTACTTATCCGATTATAAATCTTTGTGAAATGAACTTATTTTGTTGCTTGTTGGTTTACAAGTATGCTTTGTTCATGTTGTTGATTGATTGGATTGATGTGACATTAGGTTGGCTCGGGTACCACGCTTGGTATGAGAATACTAACGGTTGGCTCGGGTACCATACCTGGTACGAGAATACTAACGGTTGGCTCGGGTACCACGCCTGGTACGAGAATACTAACGGTTGGCTCGAGTACCACCCCTAGTACGGGATACTAACGGTTGGCTCATGTATCACACCTGGTACAGGTTCTATATTGGTTGGCTCGGGTACCACGCCTGGTGCGGGTTTAATTATGCATCATTGACTATTTTTGTCGATGATTCCATAAGTATACCGGGTTAATTGTTAATTCTGTGATTGATTACATTAGTCCTTGAGAGGCCAGGTTATTACACTTAAATGTGAAGATGATCCTGGGGTGGACCGGGCATTGCATGTTAACACTTAGGTGTTGGTCTAGGGATCCTTGATTGGTCTGGTAATGAAAAAGGGTAAATGTCATATTTATTATTGCTGTTGAATGATTGTTGAACATGTTTCCTGTGGTTGATAAGTCAAAAAGTAGACTGAGAGTCTGGAGTTATATTACTGGCTGTTATTATATGTTGTACTGCTTTACTCAGTGCGGGTGTACAATTTGTTCTTCACATGTTGGGTTCCTGAGAAGGCTGAGAGTTATTATTATTTGGCGTATAGTTGGTCCTTGAAGGGCCGGGTTAGTGTGCTTAAGTGACAAGGTGGTTCTTCTATGAACCGGGGTTGTATGTTATGGGCATAGATGATGTACTAGGGATCCTTGTTTGGTCCGGGTTATGTAAAAAAGATATATGTTGGTTATCACTAAGAATTGTCAATGTCAGTTAGACTTGCTACGTGCGGTTGATAAGCTAAGGAGGAGACTTGTGGTCTGGTTATACTATTGGTTGTTGTTACTTGTCGAGTATGGCTAGGGGTCATTAGGGCAGTTTTGTACTAGTAGGTGGCAGTACAACGAGTGCGGTCTACGTCACTAAGTAGTGGGGTTTACTCCGGGTTGTTGAGTCATAGTGGTTGACTTGGATAAGGAAATGGTAGTCCGGGTATGGGCATAGATGTTGGCAATGGTTAATGTGACTTGGAAAGTTTAAAGGTTAGTGTGACTTGGGAAGTCTAAGTGACAAGTGTGACTTGGGAAGTCTAGGTGTCAAGGTGACTTGGGAAGTCTAAGGGATAGACAGGCTTGGGTTGACATTGGGTTTGGGTAAATGTGGATGTTAACGGACCAAAGTATTATAGTTAAATGTGTATTTTCCTTGATTTATTATATGATGGTATGATTGGATTCGGATCGACCGATGATGCCTACCAGTACGTGTCTTGTACTGATTCTACTCTTGCTATACCTTTTTGATATAGTTTGATTGCAGGGTTGGTGATGTTTCATAGGTATACGATGATGACAATCTCCAGCAGCTCCTACTTCTTGTTTCTATGGTGGAGTTGTGTCTTCTTTCATTTTTGTATCACTCTTGTAGTAACTCTTGTACCGGCTTAGACTAGGTTCTGGGAAGTGTTGTTTCTAAATTGTAAATGGTTTATTCCTTCGAATAGTGTAAACGATTTTCTTGTATTAAAAAAGTTTAATTTCATGGTTTAATTTCTTTTTTCGCATTACCTGTTGGATCGGGTGGTAAGGGTTCTCCTATCTAGGTGGATTAAAGTAGGTGCACGCACGACCCGGTAGTTGAATCGTGACACCCTAACATAGATGACTAATGGGCCATTTATAGAGAACAAACCTAGGGAACTACTTGCATAGGGTTCGCCACTCTCAAAGTCCTCCATTTGATCACTAACTCTGCAGTTGGGATTGATCAACGAGAATATTGATCTCATCTGAGATTTTTGGGCTAGCGAGCATATCTTACCCTCATCTTTAGTTACTGGCTTTTTATTCGGATCCTACCCTTCCAGAGCTAGACAAGTTATGCTGGCGAGGTACCAATCTTGGTGACGTGAGTTTTGAAATCCTTTTGAGTTAAACTTTGTTCCTCGGCTCGATTCTAGGGGTGCTCATTTATCATTCCCTAATCGACTCTTCGTGACCGGATGCATATGCAACATGTCATCATATCATTGGTCCACCTAGACAAGATTGATTTTACCCCACGCAGACACTTTGCATATAGTTTACTTACATATCAAATCTTTTGTTTATTTTGTTAAACTTATATTCAGTCAAACACCTTCACATAATATGAAACAAAAAAGTTAATAATAAAGAAAATAAGAACAATACAATGAATGACTTATGATTTTCTTCAATGAAAGTTTATGATACATGTATATATGCAGAGGCGAATCTACCTTACGTGCTAGGAATGCCACAACACCCGCACACGTCTGTTAAAATTCGTAGTATATAGGTAGATATCTATTAAAAAATGAATATATAGTTAAAGTGGCACCCAAAAATGCACAAACAAGTTGTGGGTGCCATGGTTTGGTGTTGCATCTGAAGGCTCTCTTCCGCGTCTGAGCCCAAGTTCAAATGAGGCCTCACCTCTTCTCTTCCTTTTTATTTTTCCTCCTTTTTAAATCTTTTATTTGATAATTCTCTCACTTCATCTTCTATTTCAAATTTATTTATATTATTGCTCAATTTTCTTTGAATTATACCCTACATTGTGGTCAATTTCTTTAATAAGTAATTTGAATTAATTTTACTTAATTTCTAATTTCTTTTTTTATAATGATAAATTATATGTTGAAGTATAGAATTTAATCAGTATATATTGAAAATATTAACCTTTTTCTTCAAATTAATTGTTATGTAACTCTAACATTAAATATGAAAAATATTATCCAAAAATAAGGTAAATTAATATAATCATACATAAATACGTTGTAATTAAGTTATTTTTGACACATTTCTAATTGGGCGAAGGGGGGGGGGCTCTTTCATGATCTTTTTTGGTAATTATATTCGAGAATATAGTTTAAATCAAGGTAATAAATTGAACTAAAATCAAAGTTATTTGTCTATTTGTGACTAAATACCTAATTGAATTAGATTAAAAATAATCCATTAACTCGTTGTTCTTATTCAATCTTTGTCGCTAGTGATATCATATTTTATACATAAAAAATAATGACACCCACACCCTTTAAATCCTGAATTTGGTTTCAGCGTATGTGTGTATTTATACACAACAAGGAAAAGTCATAGAGTCCTATAAGTTATCATAGGTGATAGGCTAAACCTTATCACAATTTATTTTTATCATATAACATGTGCATATACTAGGTTAGATAACTAATACATAACTACTGTTTAAGAGTCCTTAACCAACTCTAATTAACCAGGTTGTCTTACAACTACCACACTTCTTTTTCTTTTTTCTTTTGAAAATAAACTTCCCAAAAAAATTGCCTAATAAACTATGAATGGAGGTTTAACCAAGAATATCTTAGAGGGCTACTATTAGTTTTTTCCCATATCGGATGGTCTTCCTTCGATTTTCAGATCAATGTGTTAGTGGTATTTATTTATTTTCTCTGTCTCTTCCTATTTACGTGTATTTTTTAACTTTCCATTTCCCCCCCTCCTTAAAGAAATTTAATCTAATGAAAAAGGGAAAAGAAGAAACTAATTACTCCACTACTCAACATTAATTCGTAAATAGCGCTTGTTAGAATTTAACATTGGGTGCTTTGCCTCATAAAGCGGAGCCATTACTCACAAATTAGAAAAAGAAAATAAAAGTGGAAATCGGCAATAACGGCAGAGTAATTAAACAACATGGGAATGAGGATGAAGCCCTTAACGTTCCTTCCAGGCTTATTATTCTCCTCTCCATTTCCATGTCTCTCTTCCACTAATGATTACCATATTTCTCTCTAACATTTTTCATTTTTCCCATAAGAAAAAAGAAAAATGAGCAATTCCCCATTGGCCGCGGGCACCATCACAACTCGTCGGAGACCGATAGATTCTTTGGAATACGCGGAGGAAAATGGTAACGGGAAAGTTAATATCGGGCAGCAACATCATCAGCATAGAAGAACGTCGGTGAATTCCCTAATGAGACCAGGAAGATACCTGAGCCGTTGGATTTTTGGAGCATTAATGTTACTAATGGTTTCCACCATGTTTGTGAAGATTACTCTCATACACATATTTCTTAGAGTCAATGCCACCATGACTTCCCATGATTTCTTGCAACTTCCACCTCACGTCATGCATGCACAGGTTCATTTCATTTATATATGCCTATATAATCTCAATGTCACCCCTTTTAGTTTGCCCCTTAATTTCTTGGTTGTCATTATAGTTTTATCAACTTTGATATACATGAGGCAGAGGCAAATTCAAAATTTGAACATTATGGTTCAAGTTCGGGATTCAGCTACCACAACCCACTTTGATTTATTGGTTTGAAGTCTTATTTATATTTATATAGAGAGAGTTGGAGCCAAAATTATTGATTTCGGAGTTTATTTTGTGTATTTGCGCCTTTGTAGAGCTAAAGTATGTTCCATGTAGTGAATGATATTGTACTAATCATAGCTTTTCCCGGATAATGTCTTCCCAGAATAGTGAAATTTGGGCAAACCCCGGAAGTGATAAGTATTACAAATGCATCGACCGATCAAGTATAAAGACAAGTACGTATACTTAACACTTGATAATTGGAGCAATAAGTATTTGTCATTAAGTGTAAACATTTTTTTTCTCAGGAGACAAAAATATGAGCAATGGTTATATTTTAGTTCATGCAAATGGAGGACTTAACCAAATGAGAAGCGGTGTAAGACTTTATTACCTACTAATTTTGGTTTCATAGGGTTTTATTTTGTGTCTAATTTTTGTTAGACAATATATACCACCTGGAGAAGGATTCTACATGAATAGCAAACCAGTATACGTGTGTGTGAGAGTCTCTAGTTACGTTATTGAATATGAGTTCCTATGTAATGTACGTAGAACATTAAAGCCACAAAGCTAATATTTCTTCAATTTTCTCTACTTAAAATAATAGGGTCAAATATTTTACATAATCAAGTTATAAAATCAACTACACAAATTATCCACATTGAACGTGATTGAGTGATGTACCAAGAAAAAAGGATAAAGATATTTTAGGCCGGTAATTATTGCAAAAAATACTATCAATTCGGTAACAAAACCACTCATACCCGGTAATGTAAGGAAAGCCATCGATAGTCAACCTGCTGCAACAGAACTGAGCTTATAAAAATTCACTGTAAGCAATGTTATATATATATATATATAAAATCAATTAAATCAAGTGGAATAACACAAATAAAAAATGCCTAAAGGCTAAAAACGTTACCAAATCAACTTTATTACGAGAAGTTTTGAAGTGAAAAAAAATGTAAAGTTTAAAAGTGGTAAATAATATACTAATATGAGTTTTGTCAGAGGATAAATAGTTTACAACTTTCTGAGCTAAATGAAATTTTTTTAGGTGGACTAGTTGGTACGTTTCATTTTTCTTTTTCGATCCTATATGAGAAAAATGACTAATTGTTCATTTTTTACTTAACTTCGATGCAGATAAGCGATATGGTAGCAGTAGCAAAACTAATGAATGCCAGCTTGGTTCTTCCTTTGTTAGATCACAATTCCTTTTGGAAAGATCCTAGGTGCAAATAAATATACATTCATTCTCCTGGTATTTAATTATTTGAAATAAAGTTTTAACGAAAAGAAGAAATGCATCTTATGTCACCAATATTAATAATTAATGATCTGTTTTACAGTGAATTCAAAGATATCTTTGACTGGCAGCATTTCAGAAAATCTTTGGAAGATGATATTGAAGTATTGGAGACTCTTCCCCCAAGTGTTGCAAATGTGAAACCTTTCGTGAAGGCACCTGTTTCTTGGTCAAAGGCATGCTTCTTCATATATATGTCCCCAAAATTAAAATATCTACATCAAAAGATTAATGGTGAATCATATCTAATTTTTTTTTTTTGTTAATTTAGTGCAGGCCAGTTACTATAGTAGAGACATTCTGAAGCTACTGAAGAGACACAAAGTAATAGAATTCACTCACACTGATTCGCGACTCGCTAACAATGGCGTCCCTGATTCAATCCAAAAACTCCGATGCCATGCCATGTATGAAGCCATTCGTTTTACTGAGAAAATTGAACAACTTGGAACAAAGTTAGTAAGCAGGCTCAAGGAAAATGGTGAACCCTATATAGCTCTCCATTTAAGGTACGTACATATAAAAAGAGAAAAATCTTACATAGTGTAGTACTATCAATCATCATTACATTAATGACTAGAAATTAAGTTACATACATTCATGACGTACAGATATGAGAAAGATATGCTGGCTTTCACAGGCTGCAATCACAATCTTACCAGAAAGGAAGCAGAGGAGCTTCGTAAATTAAGGTACAAAACTAAGCATTGGAAGGAGAAAAGGATAAATGGGACAGAAAAGCGCCTTCTCGGGCTTTGTCCCATGACACCTAGAGAGGCTGCCATTTTTCTAGAGGCAATGGAATATCCATCCAACACTAAAATCTGCATTGTTGCTGGAGAGATTTTTGGACTAAATGGATTAAAGGCTCTTCAAGAAAGGTATCCAAATATATATTACCATTCCAATTTGGCAACAGAGCAAGAGTTGAAACCTTTTATGCAAAGGCATAATCAGCTTGCTGCATTAGATTATATTTTAGCTCTTCACGCTGACGTTTTCTTCTACACCTATGACGGGAATATGGCCAAAGCAGTTCGTGGTCACCGCCTATTCCAAGACTTTTGGAAGACCATCAATCCTGACAAGTAAGTAAAACAGATCAATGTTCAGTTTCTAGCATTTGTTTTCTTTATTGCTTGTGTCATACTAGATAAATAGTTTGTTCACTTCTTTCTTTGACATGTTACACTTGTTTCAGGCAAAATTTTGTTAGACTTGTTGATGAAATGGACAACAAGAAGCTGACTTGGAAAGAATTTGCAACTCAAGTTAGGGACTTACATGTAAACAGGACAGGAGCACCAAATGCTAGAGTTGTTGGGCATTCACCAAAACTGGAGGAAAATTTCTATGCAAATCCTTTCCCTGGTTGTGTTTGTCTCAGATCAGAACAGAAGAGCAGATGATCGTCGAAGTGTAGAAAGCAGTTTCAAATTGTTTATAGGCTTCCAAAGGCAAAATTCTCAGAAGCAGATGGAAAAGTTTATGGTGAGTAAGATTCTCACTTCTCATCCGCCGCACAGAGCCAAACATAGTATAAATTTGATGGGTTCGTTCATAGCACTGAACCCATTGCACTTTGAAGATTATGGGTTCAGAATTTAATATTTGTTGACATTTTAATAATTATTCACATGTATATCTATCTATACTCGGTGTCGAAAATATTGTTGATTTGAACCATAAAATGTAAGGTCCATCTGCCTGCCTCTGCAACTCAGAGCCAGATCAGATCGCTTTTATATAATGTTCAGCTTGCCAGTTCTTCACTAATTGTATATCTAGAAATGGAAAAGCAACAAATCAAAGTACAATAATTCAACAGACTGATGCTTACACAAATCAATTTTACATCTCAGCCATCAGATTAATTAATACTTTTTCTTAGTATATTTAAGCATGTTTATTTGTTCCGATTCTTCAGTTTGCAATGTACATAACCATCTTCAGTTTACAATATGGCTTACTACATACAATTCAATATTCTTCACATAAATTCCCGAATCGTATCTAGTGAGGCAAAGCATGATACACTTAGACTTGGTGAGTTCAACCTTTACACTATCACAGCTCATTGCACTATTGCAATTCTAGGGTCAAATTTGTTAGTAATATCTTACTGACTTTTACATATACTATATTTAATTTATGATTAGTGTAAGAAATATTAACCAATTGCGTCGATGTTTTATCCGCCTTTGAGTTCAGTACCCTCTAAAATGCCAGGACACAATAGCAGTGCAGCACAGATGCAAAGCGAAAGACAGAGAAGTGATGTCCCTTGCTCAATATAGAAATCATTTCTAGTAAACCATCCAGTTAATTATACTAATCAGGGAGAGGAATTAAGAAAGTGCAAACAAATAGAAACAGCTAAAGGAAAGTTTCGCAATTTCTGCAGATAAAAAAAGAGGGCATGTATCTTTTGTTATTTGGGTGATATAAAATATGTATTTAAACAAATAAGTAGAAACAAGAACTTAAACTATTTACGAAAAATAGTACTCCCTCCGTTTTAATTTGTTTGACCTATTTTGACTTGACACAGATTTTAAGAAAGTAAATAAGACTTTTGAATCTTGTGGTTAAAAATTAAAGATATGTCAAATGTACCAAAATGTCATTTAATTTTGTGGTATTAAACATGTCACGTAGAAAATTGAAATTGAAAAGTAGCTAAAAAGGGAAAGAGACATTCTTTTTGAAACGTACTAAAAAAGAAAGTAGGCCAAACAAATTGATACGGAGGGAGAAGAAGAAAAGAGATGAAAGAGAAATCGAGCCCACTGAATGCACAGTGTGTCCTTAAGGAAATTATTTCCCTCAACCACCCGAGGTTGATGGAATATATCCTCCCAGGATAGAACGATTTACTTCAACAGAATAGCGGTACCTCAAATTCTGTTGAATAACGAATTACTCAACGATAGCAAATCACACTTGAATTAAGAAGAAATGTAGAAGTATACTTATGTTTCTTGTACTCAAAATGTACTCAAATTCATGTTTCATATCTGAGGAAGAATCAGATATTTATAGCCAAAAAGCATTGCTTCAGAAAGGAAGCAAAGGTTCAGAAAAGTTACATTGTTTCAAATACGACGGGACGACGTGCGTTTCGCACATAAGGAAGTGCATGTCGCATGTTCCGGCGCACACGAAGCCAGTGAGGCTTCTCAAATCGACAGTCATGTGCGATGGGATATGCGAAACGCACATGGCATTGTGCAGGTCACATTTTTCATTCATGTCACAAACCAGTGAGTCGAAAGGACGCAACCTTTCGATGAACGATTCGTGTGCGTTTCGCATATGGAGAAATATTCTGGGTTAGAATTTTGGTTTAAACAATTAAGTTTAAATAAACTTTGTCCAAAAAGATAATCTCTCGATCGTTGACAAATTCAAATTCAAATTCAAAGCCGAAGCCGAGCGAGCGACGACGACGGCGGATGCTTGTTTTCTTCTCAACCCTTTTAAGACCATGAGGAAATGTTTCTCAATATAAACACTTGAAATTTCCTTTCCACCACCAATGTTGTACAAATGCTATTTACAAAAGCAAAAGCAAAATTTCATTTTCCCTCCATTTCTATTCTCTCCATGTTCCATTCACTTTTCATTAATAAACCCCAACAATCCCCCACATGAATGGAGAATGACTATAAGATGAAAGAATATACGGACAAGTGTGTGATTTACAAGCAACGATTAATTACATCTGGATAAGTAGGTTTTCCTTTGAACTTTTCGTAGTGAACTTATATCGGATGCACTCAGTCAATCGGTAGATGCGATATCTTTGAACCGTCGAACTTTGTTGTACACCTAGACAATACAAATCACACAACTAACTTTTAACTGTTTATGGTTCTCACCTCACGGTTTTGTTCGTTTCAAACATGAACACTGCCTGGTTTCATAAGTGCTTAGAGAATCGACCTTTACCATCATTCTCCTTGAAGCGGCTTACACTTCACACTTACATAGGTGTTTTCTAAACGTTTAATTCTATAGATAAACTATTTGGTCATACCTGCCAAACTTAGAAACCATTGAAAAGCTTTAAGCCGTAAAAGTTTTACCCTTATTTTCGAACATTTTCTTCATCACGAGAATGAGTTAAGTTATTTGACAATATTGAACCATCAATCATAACTTTGTTTTTCTCCTTGAATCTAGCTCTTGAGATCTCCAGTCTACTAGGTAGAGTTACTGTCATGATGACTTGTCCTAGGCCTTAAACCCATTCTCCTTGATGATTTTTCAACCACCCAACTAAATCAAAAATCATCTTTCAAGTCTAGCAAAACTGTCAGAATTCGAATCCGCCCTCGTTAACCTTAAATATTGACTTTGGTTAACTTCTCAAACTTCAAACCTTCAAAATCATAATTAGCATCCAATATTTATATGATCACCTCAAAAATCATGCCACCCATCTCCGCAAGTCACAAATGATATACAAAAGCTTCGAAAAGGGTCAAACCAAGAAAAACATACAGAAAACTCTAAACAACTATGAGAGTCATTACAGTGATGCTCGACAAAATGCAAAAAAGATGTTGGGTGCAAGCCTTAAATCTCAGTGATGCATTATAAAGTCATACTATCACTAGTGTCTAGTGGGTTAGCATGTTACATGATATCAGCAAATGGATAAAATTGATTGGCAGCATCAAATTCACAAAACCTGACCGCTAATATATTCGAAGTTTGAGCTTAAATCAGATCATCATCGATGAACAAATGCAACCTATATTGCACTGTTCAAACAATACCAAATAAAAGTTGCTAACAAAGAAATATAAACCTTGGAACACCTTCCAACTAACCCAAACATGAAAAGAAAATTACAAATCAGCAAAGACATGGTAAGTTTGAGTCTGTACAACGGTAAGCTTCAAGGCAGCTACAAATGCAGCAACTGACATGCAACCAAAGCCGACAATATTTAGCCAATGCCAGCTCTTCTGTAAGCTAGATAACTTGTTTTTCTTCGCGACAATATACATGTGGTTGGGGAGTATGAATGTGAGCGGAATCGTGCTGATAGCACCAGTAAGGCTCATGAAGTTTCCAAGGAAAGGTAGCAAAGCCGAGAGGAAAGTGGTCATGATAAGGTAACCACCTCTGACAATCAGTCTGAATACAATATTTCGCGGAGCCAAGGCACTTCCTTCGATTCCATATTTAGTATCTAGGTACTCATATGTTGGACTTGCAAATATCTAGAAGCAGCAGCAAAGTAACAACTATTAGATCAGAATAATCAACTGAGTAAACTGTTGGCCTCTTTTTTAGTGAAAAGAAAGATATAGTCACAAGGTGATTATTACGTGCAAGGTGATGATAGCTTGGAAAAAAGCAGATAAGTGAGCCACTCCCAACAGCCAAGCTGGACCATGAACATTGTTGAGCAAATAGGATGAAACACCAGATCCGTAAGCCCAATACCCAATGTAAGTAACAGCATGCATAGGCACAACTCCCACCGTGAACTGAAAGTTAAGCGCTTTCACCATGTTTCCAACGACGGGTTGTCTGATTGTAGCCTGTTGCAACACAAATTCAAGCAAATTGTATCAAAACACAGGTTGAAAGAAAACTAAGAGCTAACAGAAAAGCTGGAGAGAAATCAACAGAAGTATTTTCCAGAGAAACTCTTTTTCCATAATGCCAGGGGGGTTTCCATTCAACAGTTAAATTAATAAGATGGAATATTTCTCAATCAGCAAGCAACATCAACGAAGATTGAGAGCAAATTTTTGAAATTACTAATGATGGTCATACATTTTGAGTTTATCCAATTCACTAAAGAGAAAGCTGTTTCAATCTAAATCTAATCACACAGATAATAATCCAACAACCACTGGTTGAAATTTCAGATATCTAATTGAGCATAGGCAACACATATACTGATCATGTAACATGATTTGAAGGATATAATCATGTCATTGTAACTTGAAATTCATAACAAAGGATGGAAGTCATTGCAAAAGTTGGTGGATGTATTTGCTAACCTGTATCTCTGGAATCATTCCAGTGTTAAATGCAAAGAAAAGGTTTCCAACCGCACCAATAATTGCCCAAATTTTGTCGTCTCCTGACCCTGGAATGTTATAGTCCCTAGGAGGAGCCTTTACACCTGTAATATGGAACTTAGACACCTCAGTAAATTAGTGTCTCTGAGACCAACACGATGATGCTAAAGTAGTTGCTTCAAGTAATTCTCAAGGACCAATCAATGACTGGCTAATGAAAGAAACTGTAAGCATCCTTATCACTCAATAAAATCAAACTGAAGGACCTGCTTAAAATTTAAAGCTGCCTCCATATCCCAAAGACATGCATGTGATTAATATTATAGATATTCATTATCAAGTACTCCTTCCGTTTCATATTAGTTGGCCCCTACTGACCTAGCACACCCTTAAGAAAGCTTTAGTTAGAGGTGTATTTTACTAAACCAACCTTATTAATGATGCTTTGGAACTCTAAATTCGACTACCACTATTTTATATAGTTATTTAATACTACGCGTAGAAACGCGAAAAATATAATAAAATTCTCTTGATCTCATGAATTGGACAAGTAAACTGAAACAACATTTTTAGTATGGAGGCCAAGTAATATGAAACGGAGGAAGTACAAGTCCACACCAACATTGTAAGGTTGACACAATCCTAATGCTATAATAAGCTAAGTTGCGCGGACTCTTCACTTCCGATGCCGCACCCATGTCGGATTCTTTAAAAATACACTACTTTTGGAGAATCCGACACGCACCCGTTGACATTTTTGAAGAGTCCGAGCAACATAGATAATAAGTACAAATAAATGAAGATAATCAAAAGGTTCAAATTCATTAAGTGAGCATGACAAAATTTTGGAAAAGAGTAAAAAGTTCAGAAGGTAAAAGTGAGAAACATAGAGGAAGGAAAAGTTCAAATTCTTCCCCGGCCTGAAACTAAAAAGGAATCTCTCATATTACAGAATTTTGCTTCTCCTTCAATATAATTAAATTTCTTCATGTTTTTCTATCTCCCTCTAAGAAGTGGTTTTTGGGCCAAAAGAAAGATTTCCTGCAACCATATTTTCTCCTCTTTGATATATCTTTGAAAATTCAACATTCCTTAATTCTGAACACCATAAATATTTTTATATATAAGCACAGTGCTTGTGCATCAAGGAATACTCCAATGTGACATCAACTACATATCAGATTTGCAGACAGGATAAGCCCCTCCATGTCTAGATATACCTACATGTAAACTATCCTCCAGATATGATGATTAAATGGCAGGGAATATGATATTTTTACTACCGTCAGACAGCTTGCTTGCAGACTTACACGACAGAGAACAGTCTAGACAGAGAAAAACATTGTTGATAAGCAAGAACAAAATCAACACAACCCCAAGGCATAGACCCAAACTTTTGAGGGGCTGCTGCTGGGTAAGGCAGCAAAGTTTATATCGCCTTCATGATAGCTCAAGCGATTGTTCCTTGTGATTTTTGAACACTTTCTAGAAATGAATGACAGAAAAAGAAAAAATGACATGTTATGCTGATAAAATCTAGTTTGGGATGCACCTCGAAATTTCTTATGCAGCAAACGCTGCTCAATAAATAATAGTTATCTGATTATACAATCAATTTAACACAATTGATTTCCTTAAACATGCATTAGTTTTCTTATAAGAAGTTTGTTTTCACAATGCAGAGAAAAACAAAACTACATGATGATCACCAAAAGCCTGCAAGTCTTTTTGATAAGCAACTTGACTATGGCTTTTCTTACTTGACAAATGGCAATATTCGATACAAATCCTGACAAAGCCATGTTTTCATAATGCAGAGTAAAACAAAACTATATGATGATCACCAAAAGCCTGCAAGTCTTTTTGATAAGTAACTTGACTTATGGCTTTTCTTAATTGACAAATGGCGATATTCGGTACAAATCCTCACAATAGGCACAGACTTTTGAACTTAAACAATAGTTTCAACATTGATAATCATGATTTTGTGGCCTAATTATATCATCAAATTTTATCCTCAATGACCGCGTAGTCAATTGCAACTTGGAAGTTAATCTTCAATTAGTCACATAGTATTCAATTTTGTCATCAGTTCAATAGTTTTATGGAAGCGGCCTATTTTACAACTTCTTCAGATCGTATGTAATTCTAGTGTTAATTTCAAATCATTATATGTTCCACTTGATTAGTCACGTGTAATTTAACTGTTGGCACATGCACACAGTGCTCTCTGATGGCTGGTCAAACATTAAAGGAAGTAGCACGCGTACCATCATCAACGGACAACACAAAGGCTATGGCGAGATACAGTAGAGTGAATAGTGATGAAAACCCGAGCCAAACCCTCAGTGCTGATAAATGAGGTGTTGCAATGGCAAAGAGGATGCACGCAAATCCAGCTATTGCTATAAAGTGTGGCAGCTTTAGATGATGATCATCCCTAAAGAGAAGATAGAAAGCCTGGCAATCAACTCAAAGAAACGATGCTTCAGAATAATTTTAGAGTTTATATTCACTTAAAAACCTAAGGAGATCATTTTTGTCAAGATTTACGGAACTCAATATTTGCAGCGTGCAATGAAACAATAAGGAGCCAACACAAAATTCATTCAATCGGTGATATATATAATTGGTAATGCCTTGCCTCCTTTCTCTTCTCCTCCTTATCTTATAAAAGAATTTCCAGTTCACCATATCTAAGTATGCAAAGAAAAAAACAAAGTTTGCACGAGGGAAGATTTGTCTAACCTTTAAGGCTGAACCACTCATGATGACATATCCAATATTTATCAAGAAGAGATTTGCATACTGCAATGCCCATATAAGCAAATAAGCTGTCCGGCCTGCAGCAGTACAATAAGCTCAATTTAAATTAAAAGTGAAGGAAAATCAAGCAATAAAACAAGCTATTGATGCCGAGAGCTTGAAAATCAGCTAGTTGTATTTTCGTCATTGTTTATACCATACAAAAATCCGGCAAGGTCTCTATATCTGATATGCCTCTTGCCCCCAACTTCATGGAGCTTAGCCATAAGAGCACTTGCATACAAAGACACAATTGTGGACAAAACCAAACCAACTACACCACCGATCCAACCAAGAGGAACCATGATTGTGCCAGAATATCCTAGTGCATACGCGCTGTTGACACCCATGCTCAGAACAACTCCCACCTGAAACCATGAATCTACATTTCGCAAAACAAATGAATCAACAAAAGAGTCAAACAGCATTCATGCCAACGATACAATTACAAAAAGGAAATTAAAATAATAGAAACAAAAAACACCAAGTTCTTTTACTAGTAATGATGGATCAGAGAACATATTTTTGGAGCTTTTCAAAGAGACAAACAGGAAAATGACTTTTTTTCTCATTATTAATGAGAGCCAAAAAGGAACTTAAACGCTTGATTGAGAGTTTGAAACATGAAAGTTTCATCAGTAGAGAGTATGAGGCAAGGGGGTTCGTTGAAAAATTTTACTTATAAATAGAGCAAAAAAAGTTTTTCTGAACATATATAAGTTGTTGAATCCCCAGGCATAAGTTTTTTTTTCCTGAATCCCTTTTTTTTTTTTTTTTGAATTTCTGGTTCCTCCACCACACTTGAAATGCTTTTAGCCATTTGGAAGAGTTTACAAAGGACCAAGGATTATCATTCTCTTTTCTTTTTGTTTTTTCCCCAAAGATTTTCATTTTTTTTTTGATAACCGCAGTGTTCGGGCCATCTTGCACAACTCAATTAATTTCATAGATACCTGCCACCTCCCACCAACAACAAATACCACGTAATCCTGTCCACCAACACTAGAACATATGAAAAAATATTCCCTAGTGTTTTTTTTTTCTTTTCATCTCAGTTGTGATTTGAAGGTGAGACCTCATGGTTCTCAAGTCACTTTATTGACCACTAAGCCACACTTTTGACCGCTTTTCCCCAAAGAGTTAGCATAAAACAATGAAGCAAAACACAGAGATTACAAGAATTTTGATATAATACGTGACCCCAAGAAACTATCCCAAAGAGCTCTTCACAACGAAGGAATTTAAGGTTACTAATATACAAAAAAGGGTCAATAATGGGTTCAAAGTTTATAAAATTCCCTCGTTAGAATGGAGAAGACACGAATTAGACGGCAATAAAAGATTGATAAAAGGAAGGAAAGTGAGAAGAAACAAACCGTTGCTAACTTGATGGGCAGTTTCAGGAATGGCAACAGAGGCCTGATCGCCTTTTTCCTCCTTACGAGAAGGGGTATCGTTGTGGTCATTTTCCATTGCAAACTCTTGTTGAAGAAGCAAAACTCCTTCCTCTTCTGCACTTGCCAAAGCCAGCCCAGTACTTGGTTTTTCAATTCAATTCAATGGAAGAATTGAAGACTTCACACCAATACGCAAAAAGGGTGCGTATACCGGTGATAAGAGAAGCAAAGAGGGTGGAGACAAACTTTTATACAAAGACCAACGAATGATTAGTGGCCGCAGCTCTTTCTTCCACGAAATTAGCAGAGCTATTGATTCCCCTGCCCTGATACACCATTCTAAAATGGGTGTAGCGCCTTCTTAAATAAGACGTTTGCTTGTACCAATTTCTTATTTTTATTTTCTTTATTATGGGATTTAGATTACCCAAAATCTCTACCTTTGAACGTGTTTTCCCCACTTTTCGTGGAATATTTGATATGGAACAAAGTGTCTACTCTGAAATATATCTAGTTCAAATGTATTTTTTTTTTATTACAGGTAAATTTCTCCGTAATGATATTATTTTGATATTTTTAATTGTTATAATAAAATATTATTATATTATACATATTATTATTAATTTCTTTTCTCTTGAGGCATAATTTTCGTATAACTAACATCGTCTATGTATACTTAATTTAGAACATGCTTTCGTTTTAACAAGCAATATTGCCGTGAAGAGATCCCGGAGCTGCTTCGCCGGCAGCATTCTGCTCCGCCGCCGATCGTGTGCACCGCCGACGATCTTTACCGGCGACGTCCTCCGGTAGTCGCCTCTTTGCAGACCGTCACCACCAGCTCTGCGCCGGCCAGATCTGTCCCGGCAAGATCTGTTCCGGCAAAGATCTGCTTCTTCTCCTTTCTTTGTTTCCTTTCTTTTTCTTTTGTCTCGATTTCTTCTTCTTGCAGGTTCCTTTCCCGAGTCAGATCTAGCATAAATTTCGGCGACCAACCAGATTCCGACGAACAACAAGATTCCGGCGACCAATTTCGACACCTCAACTTGCCGGAATCCAACCACTTTAGCAAGCAGACCGTCCTTCTCTCCTCACAGCTTGACCCCGGTGACTTCTATCCCTAGGCTTTATTTTCGTCCTCAGTAGTTGACATTTGCTTGGATTTTTTTATTTTTTATTTTTTATCGCATTCTTGATAGCCTATTTAGGTTGACATTTCTGCCATTGCTTTAACACTCGCTGTCTAGTTTTTTTCTACATTTTTTTACATTTTACATTTTATATTGATATTGACGTGTAGTGTTTTCGGGAAGCAAATTATTGGCTCTATATCGTGTTTGGTAGTGTAGTTCCTGTCTCTTGTACCTTATTTTGCTTTTCTTGTGATATAGTTGTTTAGTATAGAGTAGTTGGTGGAGTTGGTTTATCCTTGACTATAGCGCACGTTTTAGTGGCTTTGGTGAATGATGGTCGAGTAGGGTCATGTCATCGGTCGCACTCGGGTTTGGGGGCAGGGTCGGGGGTGGGGCCGGGGGCGGAGGCGAGGGGAAGGAGAGGTAAGGGGGGTAAGGGAGCATCTAGGTTGAGAATAGGGTCTTGGAACATAGGGACTTTATCCGGAAAGTCCATAGAGCTAGTGAAGGTTCTAAGGAAGAGGAGGATTAGCATAGCGTGTGTCCAGGAGACTAAATGGGTGGGCACTAAGGCGCGAGAGGTAGACGGGTATAAGGTGTGGTACTCAGGAGGTGTGAGGAATAGGAATGGGGTAGGTATCCTAGTGGATGAGGAGTTGAGAGAGCAAGTGGTGGAGGTTAGGAGGGTCAACGATAGGTTGATGACAATTAAGTTAGTCCTTGGAGGGTCTACTTTGAACATTATTAGTGCGTACGCACCACAAACGGGCTTGGATGAGGAGGAGAAGAAACGCTTTTGGGAGGTTTTGGACGAGGTAGTGGGAGGTTTGCCTGATACTGAGAAGCTTTTCATTGGAGGAGACTTCAATGGGCACATCGGGGCATCTTCGAGGGGTTATGACGATGTGCATGGAGGCTTTGTTTCGGGGATAGGAATGAAGGGGGTGCCGCACTCTTGGATTTCGCTAGAGCCTTTGGGTTGAGAGTAGCTAACTCTAGTTTCCCGAAGAAGGAGGAGCACTTGGTTACCTTCCGTAGTTCGGTGGCCAAGACTCAGATAGACTTTTTGCTCCTTAGGACAGGTGATAAAGGTCTTTGTAAAGACTGTAAGGTTATCCCAAGTGAGAATCTTTCGACCCAACATAGACTCTTAGTGATGGATTTAGAGATCATGAAGGAGAAAAAGAAGCGGATTGTGGATGACCGGCCTAGGATTAAATGGGGTAGCCTGACTATGGCCAGTGCAATGGAAATAGGGAAGAAGTTGTTGACTAGGGGGGCTTGGGGGAGTAGTGGGGATGTGGATAATATGTGGGATACGACTGCTAGTTGCATAAGGGAGACGGCTAGAGAGGTGTTGGGCGTCTCGAGAGGTCGTTCTGGCAAGCATCGAGGGGACTGGTGGTGGAATGGAGAAGTAAAAGGAAAGGTGGAGGCAAAAAAGGGGTCATATGCGAAGTTGGTAGAGAGTAAGGATGAGGAGGAGAGGCGAAGGAATAGGGAGGCGTATAAGATTGCTAGTAAGGAGGCCAAGTTAGCGGTAACGGCAGCGAAAACGGCAGCCTTTGAAAGCTTATATGCGGCTTTAGAGGATAAAGGTGGGGATAAGAAGTTATACAGGTTAGCAAAGGCTAGAGAGAGGAGGACTCAGGACCTTGACCAAGTGAAGTGCATCAAGGACGAAGATGGCAAAGTACTAGTAGATGAGGTACTCATTAGGAGGAGATGGCAGTCTTACTTCCATGGACTCTTGAATGAAGAGGGGGACAAAAGCTTTGGGCTGGGAGATTTGGTACACTTAGAGAGGCGTCGTGACTATGATTATTGTAGCCGTATAAAGGATGAAGAGGTTAAGGTTGCGATTCGTAAGATACGAAGGGGTAGGGCGACGGGGCCAGATGAGATTCCCGTTGATTTTTGGAAGAGCTCGGGTGAGACAGGTGTGAAGTGGCTAATCGAGTTGTTTGATGGTATTTTCAGAACGGAAAAGATGCCTGAAGCTTGGAGATGGAGCACGATGATTCCTTTGTACAAGAACAAGGGCGATATTCAGAGTTGCAACAACTATAGGGGTATCAAATTGCTAAGCCATACTATGAAGGTCTGGGAGAGGGTGGTGGAGTTGAGGTTGAGACAGATCGTGCCTATTTCAGAGAACCAGTTCGGCTTTATGCCAGGACGCTCGACTACAGAAGCTATTCATCTCCTTAGAAGACTGGTGGAGCAGTACAGGGAAAGGACGAAGGACTTGCACATGGTGTTCATCGATCTAGAAAAGGCGTATGATAAAGTCCCTAGGGAGGTCCTTTGGAGGTGCTTGGAGGCTCGAGGTGTACCCGTGGCGTACACCAGAGCAATTAAGGACATGTATGAGGGGGCCAAGACTCGCGTTAGAACTGTGGGAGGAGATTCAGAGCACTTTCCCGTGTTAATGGGGTTGCACCAGGGATCGACCCTTAACCCGTTTCTATTTGCCTTGGTAATGGATGTATTGACGTGGCAAATACAAGGTGAGGTGCCATGGTGCATGTTATTTACGGATGATGTAGTTTTGGTGGACGAGATTCGCGGAGGAGTTAATGCTAAGTTGGAGGTTTGGAGACAGACCCTCGAGTCTAAGGGGTTTAGGTTGAGCAGGACCAAGACTGAATATATGGAGTTCAAGTTCAGTGAGGCGACTTAGGATGATGACGTAGAAGTGAAGCTGGATACATAGGTCATCCAAAAGAAAGGGAGTTTCAAGTATCTTGGGTCTATTATCCAGGAAAATGGAGAGATTGATGAGGATGTCACTCATCGTATTGGTGTTGGGTGGATGAAATGGAGGCACGCATCTGGAGTCTTGTGTGATAAGAAGGTGCCTACTAAAATTAAAGGCAAATTCTACAGAGCGGTGGTCCGACCAGTTTTGTTGTATGGAGTAGAGTGTTGGCCAATAAAGAACTCCCATATTCAAAAGATGAAGGTGGCGGAGATGAGGATGTTGTGATGGATGTGCGGGTTTACTAGGAGAGATAGGATTAGGAATGAGGATATCCGAGATAAGGTGGGTGTGGCGTCGGTGGAAGATAAGATGCGGGAAGCGAGGTTGAGATGGTTCGGACATGTGAGGAGGAGAGGCACGAATGCTCCAGTGCGGAGGTGTGAGAGGTTGGCTATGGATGGTTACAGGAGAGGACGAGGTAGACCGAAAAAGTATTGGAGAGAGGTGATTCGACAGGACATGGCGCAGTTGCAGCTTACCGAGGACATGACCCTAGATAGGAAGGTGTGGAGGATGCGGATTAGGGTAGAAGAGTAGTAGGTAGAAGTGTGTGTAGGCTAGTAGGTAGGAGTGTTTTTCCTTATTGTCCCGACTAGTAATCGTAGTGCTACGCTTATAGTTTATTGTTCATGGATTCCTCGTGGTAGTATTTTGTGGCAGTGCTCTGTTTCTGGCTGTTGTTTGTTACTACGTATTACTTCCTATCG